>JBBGZY010002426.1:27500-540000 GCA_037952925.1 Lithobates clamitans
TGGCTAGATGGAGCCTCAAGGCTGTAATGTAGAAGAACCTGTATAGTACCTTATGTTCCTAGCTCTTACTGGGACGTTCTTCTCTAGGATGGCGCTGGCCATACACCGTAGAAATTCAGAATATTTGTTCAATTTTTCTAATGATTAATGGGGTCTAATTGACAGTATTGACGGAAAAATTCATAGGAACAGAATGATATTTTTTTTACATTTCTTATATGAACAATCAAAATTCTAACACTAAATGTGATTTCCATTTGGGAAGAATCATACATGTTGTCCTGAATACATTCTAGGCCAGAAAAGAGACCTGTTTAGTATGTATGGGATTCCATTCAAGTAGCAAGTCTGGACAAACATTTTAAGGGCTTTTGAATAAAATTAGTTGACTCAATGATGGCAAGATTGAATGCTCTTAGGAACAATTTTTCGGAATGTTCAACGTTCAAATCTGTGTCTATATAGCCAGCTTGAGGATAAAAACCACATCAGGCTTTCAGTGCTGTGTTTTTATTGAGGGGATATCTTCTTATTTCCAGTCCTAGTGATGACACCTAGAAAACCTCCCTCTAAAGACAGTTAAGCTGTCCATACACTGGCAGAATTCTGTTTGAAGCCTGTGTAGGACCTTATGTTCCTGGTTGCTGAGACTTTGCTCTGTAAGGTGGCTAAAACTGGCCATACACCCAGTGGCGACCCTAGGGGGGGGCAGAGGGGGCCCTGACCCCCCCAACATTATGCTGGGCCCCACCATGTGCCCCCCCCAAAAAAATTTTTTTTTTACAAAAAGGCAATTTCTTTTTGTTTGTATTCATATCGGATGTGCCGCATCTTACTCGGGCCACCGCTGGGGTACAACAGTCTCTATTGAGAGGGAGAACGTCCCCAGTCAGCTCCTGCGGGTGATTCCTCCCCCCTCCCTCTGCTCGCTGACACTGCATAATGCAAGCGCTTACACAACCATGGCCGCCTGATCTGCTCCTTCCCCTGCATCCTCATTGGCAGGGAGAAGAGCGAGTTGCAGGAAGGACTCCACAAGGACTCTCAGTTACTGAAAAAACAGACTGATTTCTCCCGTCCTTAGGGCAGGAGAACGAGCCTGTAAATTCCTGTAAATTCCAGACCAGCGCTGTCAATAGCAGGGGAAGGACAGCAAGAGGAGGCTGGGGGACCCCACAGTCACAGAACACCAGGGCCCGGTGGCAAGACAACCTTTGCAACCCTGATAGTTCTCCCACTGCTTTGGACCCTTATATTTTCTTGGTATGCTGGTGACATATATCTCTTGTTCTCTGTCACCCTGGGGGGGCCCCAGTAGGAAGGGAGCTCACTGCAGAACATGTGAAAGGGCCGTTGTGGGATCGTAGAAAAGGGGTAAAGGGCCCCAGGATAGATAAAATATATATAGATAGATCTATCTATCTATTTGCATTTTATATTGCCCCCCTATTTTTATCCCTGTCCCCCCATGTGCCCCCCCTAAATATGAAAGCTGGAGACACCACTGCATACACCATTAGAATTTCATTTCAAACCGGTATAGGACCTTATGTTGCAGGTTGCTGAGACTTTCCTCTGTTGAGTGGCTATATCTGGCCATATACCAATAGAATTTAGATTTTAATTTATGTAGGACCTTATGTTCCAGGTTGCTGAGACTTTCTTCTGTTGAGTGGCTATATCTGGCCATACACCAATAGAATTTAGTTTTTAACTTATGTAGGACCTTATGTTCCAGGTTGCTGAGACTTTCCTCTGTAGGGTAGCTAAAGCTGGTCATACACCAGTAAAATGTGGATTCAAACCTGTGGAGGACCTTATGTTCCAGGTTGCTGAGACTTTCTTCTGTTGAGTGGCTATATCTGGCTATACACCAATAGAATTTATTTTTTAACTTATGTAGGAACTTATGTTCCAGGTTGCTGAGACTTTCCTCTGTTGAGTGGCTATATCTGGCCATACACCAATAGAATTTAGATTTTAACTTATGTAGGACCTTATGTTCCAGGTTGCTGAGACTTTCCTCTGTAGGGTAGCTAAAGCTGGTCATACACCAGTAAAATGTGGATTCAAACCTGTGACGGACCTTATGTTCCAGGTTGCTGAGACTTTCTTCTGTTGAGTGGCTATATCTGGCCATACACCAATAGAATTTAGTTTTTAACTTATGTAGGACCTTATGTTCCAGGTTGCCGAGACTTTCCTCTGTTGAGTGGCTATATCTGGCCATACACCAATAGAATTTAGATTTTAACTTATGTAGGACCTTATGTTCCAGGTTGCTGAGACTTTCCTCTGTATGGTAGCTAAAGCTGGTCATACACCAGTAAAATTTTGATTCAAATCTGTGTGGGACCTTATGTTCCAGGTTGCTGAAACTTTCCTCTGTAGGTTGGCTAAAGCTGACTATACACCACTAGAATTTTGTTGGAATGGTCATTTGCTTTTACTGAATAATGGTTAATGCGGTCAAATCAACAATTCTTTTGAACCATGGGGACATAAAATTAGAAGGAACACAATATAAATGTTTTCGCTATCAAATTTATTGATCTCAAAACTGAATGTCAAAAGTAAACTAAATTTTGAAGTGCTTTTGCAAGTCTCTGTAGACATTATTGAATGAAATAGCAAGATGCGTCATGTGAAAAAAAATCTACCAGTGTATGGCTACTGTCCAACACTCTCTGCCATTTGGCAGTAAGGGTCAAAGGAAAAGGAGACTTTTCCGCCAGTGTCAGGTTAGGGCAATACTGCTTTGTTAGGTAGTCTCTCAGATATGACTGATCACTGGCTGGGTGTCATCTATTTCTGTGGTCAGTAACAGATTGGCAGCAACAAGCCACATTATATGTGTTACCCCACCTTTTAGAAACCCCCCTTTGTCACTTTGGGTTAACACATTACATTTTGCCTATTTTATTTTCATTATTTTCTATATATGTATTCACTTATCATTGCTTCCTTATATTGGAAGAACCTAGGTCTGAATATCATTCTTCTCGCTCCTTTTTTCTTACACGCTCTGGGCACTATTGAGGTTGACCTTTGTTCTTTCTTAGTTCCTTCTGTTTCTTTCTTGCATGTTCTTGGTCTGAATGGTCCATACTAACTAAACTCTCCAAGGGGTTTTCCTACCTTACCCACATGCTCAGCTTTGTTGACCATTTCCATTCAATACCAAGCTTTGGATTCATCTTGTCTGCATTACACTTTTCTGTAGCATGTTGTCCTCCTGGATTACTTCTTGTATTCCAGGTTTTGATGCATACCATTTTTTTGTGCCGTAATTGGACATTGCTTTCTTACTTGCATGTCTTTTCTTGACAAAGCTAATACAAATTATATTTGACTATAAGCTGTATGTGCTACCACAGGTGTGCAGTAAAGGATGGTGGTACATCGGTGTAGATCTACAGCCCTGGTGCCCAATCTGTGGCTCTTTGGCACTTTTTGTGCAGCTTTCAGGACCCCTGCAAGTAATCTGTGTTTTCCTGTTGCCATATAATACACAGGATCTCTAGCAGTCTCATGTAATGTGTCTCCAGTCTACTTCTCTTGGAGCATGTACCCAGCCTTCAACAACTTCTGTAGCATGTTAGCAGCTTCCAACAAAGCCTTTGGCGTGCATGCATCCTCCAACACTCCAATAGCATGTTTGCAGTCTCCAGCAATTCCTATAGCATGTTTGCAGTCACTAACAATGGCTGTGGCATGTCCCCAATTGCCAATAGCTTGTTTACAGTCTCCATTCTCCAACAATGCCTATAGCACTTTCACAGCCTCCAACAACTCCTATAGCATAGGTGGAAAATTGTAAAGATGGGCGCTGCTTTAGTGCTCATTAGCTAAGAAAACAACTGAGCTCTGAAGCAGTGCCCATCTTTACAATTTGACATACATACTGTATTTAGTGTCTTTACACTTAAAGGGGCGGGAGCAAAGTAATAAGGGTGTGGCACTCTTACATTTATTTTTTTTTTCAACTCCTATAGCATGTTCATAATCTCCAACAGCTCCCATAACATTTTCATCATCTCCAGCAATTCCTATAGCATGTTCATAATCTCTAACAATTCCTTATATGATATTCATAATCTCCAACAACTCCCATAGCACTTCCCAAGTCTCCACCAATTTCTATAGCATGGTCCTGATCTCCAACAACTTCTATCACATGTCCCCAGTCTCCAACAGTTCCCACAGCATGTCTGCAGTCTCCAACAACTCCTAGAACATATCCTTGATCTCCAACAACTCTATAGCATGTTCGCAGTCTCATAATAATTCCTACAGCATGTCCCAGAGCTGCAACAAGTCCTTTAGCATGTATCCTAATCTTCAATAATTCCTCTAGCATGTTCAGTATCCAACAACTCCTCTAGCATGTTTGCCTCCAAGCTCATTGAACGCCTTGTCCATGACCAAATGAGTCGCTACCTCACGGACAACAACCTTCTCGACCCCCTACAGTCTGGCTTCTGCCCACAACACTCTACTGAAACTGCCCTACTAAAACTCAGCAGTGACCTACTAACTGCTAAAACCAATGTCCAGTACTCCATACTCATACTTTTAGACCTCTCTGCTGCTTTTGACACAGTCGACCACCTACTCCTCCTCAGCAAATTACACTCCCTTGGCCTCCGTGATTCTGCATTATCCTGGTTCTCCTCCTACCTATCTCAGCGCACTTTCAGTGTCACTTACAACTCCATCTCCTCCGCTCTCCTTCCTCTTTCAGTTGGGGTACCAAAAGGCTCTGTCCTTGGGCCTCTCCTATTCTCACTCTATACCTCTTCCCAGGGCCAGTTGACAACCGCCCATGGCTTCCAATACCACCTCTATGCTGATGACTCCCAGATCTATCTCTCCACTCCTCAACTCACCCCCACTATCTCCTCACGGATCTCAAAATTACTGAATGACAGATCGGTATGGATATCACAAAACTTCCTCAAACTCAATCTTTCTAAAACTGAGCTTGTTATATTTCCTCCTTCACTGACATTTCCAACAACTCCTATAGCATTTTCATAATCTTCAACAATTCCTATAGCATGTTTGCAGTTTCCAACAATTCCTATAGCATGTTCCTGATCTCCAACAACTCCTTTAGCACGTTCATAATCTTCAACAACCCCTCTAGCACATCCCCAATTTCCAACAACTCCTTTAGCTTGCTTGCAATCTCCAACAACTATGACATTTTCATAACTTCCAACAATGCCTATAGCATGTTCACAGTCTCCAACAATTCCTATAGCATGTTCCTGATCTCCAACAACTCCTATAGCATGTTCATAATCTGCAACAATTCTGATAGCATGTTCATAATCTTCAACAATTCCTATAGCATGTTCGCAATCTCCAACTCCTAAAGAATGTTCATATACTTTCAACAACTTTCTATAGCGTGTTCATAATCTTCAACAATTCCTTTTAGCATGTTCATAATCCTAAACAATTCCCTTTAGCATCTTCATATACTTTAACAATTCCTATAGCATGTTTATAATCTCCAACAACTCCTGTAGTATGTCCTCAGTTTCCAACAACTCCTATAGCACATGCTCTCCTATTTCCCTGTAATAAGAGTAAATTCTTGCAGTCTCATGTTATGATGTCTCAGAAAGCATGTCCCAGTCTTAAACAAGGCCTATGGCAGGGATATGCAATTAGCGGAACTCCAGCTGTTGCAGAACTACAAGTCCCATGAGGCATAGCAAGACTCTGACAGCCACAAGCATGACACCCAGAGGCAGAGGCATGATGGGACTTGTAGTTTTGCAACAGCTGGAGATCCACTAATTCCATATCTCTGGCCTATGGCATGTTAGCAGTCTCCTACAACGCCCATATTCTTTGACTATCCCTTGTCATATGTTTGCAGTCTCTGGCAGCTTTCTGTTGCATTACATTTATTGAGTATTATGTGCAGCCCTGTGGGGATGTTAGAGGTCGCGCGTGAAGCCCCTTATATCCAGAAAGTTGACCACCACTGACCTACACCCTCTTGCCTTAAGGAGAACTAGCCACAAGTGGTATTAGCCAGGAGTCCCCAATCTTTGAACTGTTATTATTGTGCAGCTAATCTTTTAGGAATTACTGTGATATTTATACTTTTTTTTTTATTTACTTATCTTCTCCTCCTGACAAGTCAGAATGGTTATGCAGACTGTGCTGCAAGGCCATATTTGCCATTTATGACACCCATGGGTTTGTGGTCTGAGCAGAAAGTTTGGAGTGGTGGCACAGCAGGGAATACATTTTTATTTTATTGTTCTATTTATTGTTTTCCCTCTTCCCCTGTTACGTTGCTGCTGGACTTATAGGTTGGGAGGAAGTTCGGTAGATGATAGCTCTCAAACCAGTGTTTTTCTCCTTTGGATCCACATCCAGGACAAGCTTTTGCTTCTTCCATGTCACTTGATTCAACATCCTGACCACCTCCACCCAATCTTGCAATAGGGGGCAGGACCTTATTGGGTAGCATGTGAGCTAGAAGATAGGAAGGAAACTAAATAGGGGACTACCATTTAAAGCCAATCCTTGTGCAATGCACACGTAGCCCTGAACGATAATCAAGGACTTTCCTGCTATATGAAGTGTGTGAGAGTGGCGTTAAGGTTTCCCCTATAGCAACGGACAGTATACAGTGTCAGGTATTACTAGACTTGGGCTCAGACGAGTGTCAGGTCACCTCCATGGGGGCCTTATAGTTTCACATGTAAAACTTGACTCAGACCGGGTTCACATATGTGCGGCTGGGGTTCGTTTCTGAGGTCCGATGCGTGTCTGTTCACCGGTTCAGGTGCGATTCAGGTCTGAATTTTTGCCTGAGTTCGCACCTGAACCAGACCCAAACCCAAACATGCACAGGATTCTTTTTCAATCCAGGCTGCGGCCACCCAGAACATGTGTGAACCAACTTTATCGAGAGCCGGTCACATTCGCATATGTGTGAACCCAGCCTTAAGGTTTTAAACATTCTCCACTTATATTAAAAATATTTATTTTTGTGCTCTTTCTATTCCGGCTACAGAAAAAAAAAAGTCCATCACTTCGTGTCTTCATGTCGCATGGACAAGAAGTAAATGGAAAATCACCCAAGTGTAGACATAGATAGGAATTACCCCTGGAAGATTTACCCCCCTTCATGACCAGAGCATTTTTTTTGGAATACAGCACTGTATTTCTTTAAGCCTGGGTTCACACATGTGCGGTGCGAATTGAAGCTCAAGTTTCACTGGGAAGATAAAAATCAGTTGTTCAGAGGTTCCTCTGCATTTTAGCTGCGGATCAGTGAGCAGGGAGGGGGTGGTGTAGTGAGGAGAAGGAGAAAATCCATGTTTGCAACGCACATATGTGAACCAGATGCATTCATATGAATGTATTTTAAAATGTCCTGCGAATTGGATGCAGTGTAAGCCTCATCTAATTCGCATAGGTGTGAACGGGGGCTAAATGTACGTCCTTTTTTCCCCACAAATAGAGCTTTCTTTTGGTGGTATTTGATCACCTCTGAGTTTTCTTATTTTTTTACGCTATAAATAAAATTAAACGCCAATTTTGAAAAAAAAACAATCAATTTTTTACATTCTGCTATCAAAACATATCCAAAAAAATGTAAAAACCAAAATGTAAAAAAAAATCTAAATTTCTTAATCAATTAAGGCCAATATGTATTCTGCTACATATTGTTGGGAAAAAAATTCCCAATCAGCGTACACTCCCAATCAGCGCAAATGTTATAGCGTCTACAAACTATGAGATATATTTATGGAAATTTTTTTTTTTTTTTTACTAGCAATGGCGGTCGATGAGCGACTTATAGCGGGGGATTGCGATATTGCGGCGGACAGCGACACTTTTTGGGGACCAGTAACACTAAATACAGTGATCAGGGCTAAAAAAATTATGCACTGTCACTGTACTAATGACACTGGCTGGGAAGGTGTTAACATGAGGGGGCGATCAAATGGGTTAACTATGTGCTTGTGTACTGTGTGGGAGGTGCTTTGCAGGAACACAGGATCAATGCCTTTCCTACTACCAGAACCTTGCCACCATTCTGGCTCTCTGCCTAAAGAACAGCGGGTGCCGGTGGACATTGAGTCTGCGGTAAGCGCAGGTCAGTTCCCACTGTGTATAATCACAGTGGTAGCGGGTCAATTGGGCGCCCCAGACCCGGAAGGGCAGGATCACATACTCGGTACGTGTTCCTGCTAGGGCTGGGGAAAAAAAAAAAATCGATTTGAATCTTGAATTGAGTTGAGAGGTCAAATCGATTCAAAATTTCAGCAAATCGAAATTTTTTTTTTCTTTTCACCAAGACCCGGCACTGACACCATGCCGGTACTGAGGAGCTGCGGGCAGGAGTTTGTAGGTGAGGCCGCGGCCTCTGCCTAGTCCTGGAGGCCGGACGCCACAGACAAGGCCGAAGCTGCGGCCTCGCCTAGAAACTCCTGCCCGCAGCTCCTCAGGACGGGCGCTGTGTCCAAAAAAAAAAAAAAAAAAATCGCCCAGCTCTAGTTCCTGCACAGGAACCTTGCCGTCGTATATGTAAGTTATACGGTCAGCAAGCTGGGAATTCCAGATATGGATAATTTTATATAGTTACAGCTTAGACTAATGTAAGTAGTACTGCTACTGCCTGGACGAGTTGGAGAGTGTGAGGTCACCACGCATTGCAAAATGCAAAGCGACCTTTGAATGTGGCCTGTGCCGAGCAGACGACCTCCTGTGTTCACACAATGCAGCAGGGTAGCCACTCGGCATTGGACACGGAAGCTAGTAGAGATCACTGTAGTAGCTGTGTCTAGTACAGTCATTTCCAACTTCCACAGGGATCCCACAGGTGTGGTATATGCATTGTTACATTGGTCCACCAGTAAGGGTGAACCTGGCCTCCCAGATATTTTGAGACTACCATTTCCCATGATGCTCATGCACTCTGCCGTGTAGATGAGCATCATGGGAAATGAAGTTCCAAAACATCTGGGGTGCCAAGGTTCTCCATCACCAGTCCAAGCTAATGCTTCTACGTTTCTTCAAGACAACTACAACAGAGTGGCGCTTTTCTACAATTATGGTGGGATTGTCCCCTCATTAAACCAGTCTAGACAGATATACAGAAACTTATAGTGAAAGTCACACATCGATTGGCGGATGATCCCCTTCCTACACTAGAAAGAAGGGAGACCTCCACCATGTCAGATATAGATTGTGGTGGTCCCATCCCTGGTGCAATAGGACAAAAAGAAATACCCCCTGAATGGGACTTTAAAAGACCACCAACTCTGAGGTATTAAAAAAAAAATATCTTTAATCGAATATAAATCTAGACAATATGGTCTTGGATAAAAAAAGACGTATAACGTCTACACACTACATAAATATATTGAACGAAAAACAAAACACCAATACAATGAATGAAATACAAATTGACATATGTACTCTCCGAGGGGTGGTGTACCCTGATACCCGACACGTTTCTAGTGTTTTGACAACTTCATCAGGGGTTGAGAGTTATGTATATTTACGTATGTTTTAATTCAATTGGAACTATTCCAATTGAATTAAAACATACGTAAATATACATAACTCTCAACCCCTATGTTTTAATTCAATTGGAATAGTTCCAATTGAATTAAAACCTACGTAAATATACTCAACTCTCAACCCTGATGAAGGTGTCAAAACACTGGAAACACGTCGGGTATCAGGGTACACCTTTTTACCCTCCCTATACTATTAATTCATGCCACCTCCCTGTCTGCAGGCAAATAAAAAAAAAAAAAAAGGGAGCGCTGTTGCCCCACCTTCTAAATGCTGGCAAAAGCCTTATACCTGTGTATTGGAAATCCTCTGTGGTCCCGATGGTCAAGGACTGGTTGTTGGAGTGGCGTTATCAGTGTATGGATACATTTTCAGTTTTACGAAACCTGGGCATTATGGATGAAGTTCACATCCTGTGACACATACAAACAATCGATATTAAAACACCGTTTTTTTTATTATGGCCATTTTCTATTTACGAGCTTATGAAGGTAACAGGCTAGGGTTGCCGACCTGTCTTTTCTCCTTAGGTGTCCCCAATTCTTTCTCCCATGGGAGAGGCAACAGGGATCTTTGTTTGGTACATCTCTCTCTCCCCACCACCTCCCACTTTCCCTTACTTCTCAGTTTAGGTTTCATCAAGCTCATCCATAGAGAGACTTCATAGCCCTTTCAAATTTTTGCTTCACTTTTGAGATTTGTTTTTTTTTTTTTTATATTCTTTGGCATGTATGTTCACTGCACTTGGATTGTAAGGGTTGCTGTTTCCCAAGGACATCCTGGGACTATTACTATATCGGGGATCTTAGGTTGTGTGCAGACTATTGCATTAGGGAGTGCACCTCCTGTATCTTGTAACCGATGGCCTTTATTTACTCAAAAGCCTCAGCTGTTTTATTATATTCTTGTATAAAGATGTTACAAAAAAAAAAAAATCCCCCAAACAATTAAACATTTGCTGTGAATGAGCTCTGTGCACTGTATGTCTTAGCAAAAACACAATCAGTACACCTCTGCATAGTGCAGAAAAATACAGGTTGATCCCGCCAAAAAAAAAACCCCAAAAAAACAGTGTGCTCCCAATTTCCCGAAGTCATGACTCTTCTCTACTGCAATGAAATGTCAAGCTGTGCTGTCAGCCTTGCCCTATTCTCCATAATACAAAAGGGGTGAGGTTTGTCAGGGTTTGAGATATCAGTGCAGCAAAGGCAGCATTATCAATCCACTACAGGAAGTTTGGAACTCACTCGTTTTCTGAGGGTGCAAAACGTAACCACTTGACCTTCGGAAGATTTACCCCTCCTTCCTGACCAGACCATTTTTTTTTGCGATACAGCACTGCGTTACTTTAAGGGCTTTTTCACACGGACGTGTCCGTGTACGGAGCCCGCTCTGCTCAGCGGGGGGCCATCGCTCCCTCGATCCCCGCTGAGCAGGCAGATGACAGGTCCGTCGCGACCCGTCAGAGCGCCGCTCTCCCCTATGGGGGATCGGATGATGACGGACCGTAGAGTTCGTCGTCACCCGATCCGATCACGGATGGAAAAGTAGGTTTTTCCTCCGTTACACTTTTTCGGATCGGAGCGGGTCGGATGTCAGCGGACATGTCACCGCTGACATCCGACGCTCCATAGAGGTCTATGGAGGGTCCGTTCAGGTCCGCCTAAAAAACTGACAGGCGGATCTGAACGGATCGTTCGTGTGAAAGAGGCCTAACTAACAATTGCACGGTCGTGCAACGCTGTACTCAAATAAAATGTATGTCTCCCGTCCCCCCCCCACAAATCGAACTTTCTTTTGGTGGTATTTGATCTACTCTGCGTTTTTTATTGTTTGCGCTATAAACAAAAAAAGACCAACAATTTTGGAAAAAAATATATACAGTATATTTTTTACTTTTTGCTATAAAAAAAAAAAATCTAAATTTCATTATCAATTTAGGCCAATATGTATTCTGCTATATATTTTTGGTATAAAAAAAAAAAAAAAAAAAAAAAAAAAAAAATAGTACAGGCAGTCCCAGAGTTACGAACGACTCCTACTTACGAAAAGCCTCAAATGCCGGCCGCTTGTGCTCCACGCGGGTCCTGGATACCTTTCCAGCACTTACGGACACATCCCACACTGCCGTACTACGCCCCAGATAACATAACAAGCTCCCGGAGCATCCCACATCCATGCACAGGCGGACGTTACACTTACGAATGTAGTGTTGCGACTTACGAACGACTTCGACTTACGAACAAACCTACAGTCCCTATTGTGTTCGTAACTCGGGGACTGCCTGTAATTTGATTGGTTTGCGTGAAAGTTATAGCGTCTACAAACTATGAGACTTTTTTTTTTTACTAGTAATAGCGGCGAACAAGGACTGCGACATTGAGTGGACACTAACTGACACTTTTTGGGGACCTGTGACACTAATACAGTAATCAGTGCTAAAAAATATACACTGTACTAATGACATTGACTGGGAAGGGGTTAACATCAGGGGTGATCAAAGGGTTAACTGTGTGCCTAGCCTGTTTTTCTACACTGTGTTGGAGGTGCTTTTACTATGGGAAGACACGGATCCTTGTCCCTGCTTTGCAGGACAACAGGTTCAATGCCTTCCCTACTGACAGAACGGCAATCTGCCTTGTTTACATAGACTGCCGTTCTGCCTGTGTACCGAATGATCAGCGGGTGCCGGTAGACATCAAGTCCATGGTACCCGCTGGATTGGCTCCCACTATGTGTGACCACAGCGGTAGCAAGCTGCTGGTGGCGCGCATGCGTGCCCCCTACCCGGAAGTGCAGGATCACGTGTATATACACATGTGATCTGGCGCACAGCTACAACCCTGTAGCAGTAAAACTGCGGCAAGTGGTCGATCTTGCTTCACTTCAAGCTACTGATCCAGGAAACATTGAAGTCATAGAAATGAAATAGCTGAACAAGTAACAAAGAACTCAACTTGCTTTATTCGGGATGTAGTATACACCATTATATAACAACAATATTGGGTGTAACCCATCAACATTGTAAACAGTGTAAAAATTCTCCCAGAAAATTCTGACCAGGAAAAAAAAAAAAAATAAAAAATAAAAAAACGTACAGTATGTTGCCTTACAACAACAATAAAAGTATTAATAGAGATGTATGAATAAGTTCTCCGATTTGTGGAGATAATGTAAGGGTACTACTAGTGTAGGAACATTTAATGTGCAGTTGAGATGGAACTGTTATGCCGCGTACACACGGGCGGACTTTTCGACCGGATTGGTATGACGGACTTTTGACGGAACTTCCGATGGACTTTTGAACAAACGGACTTGCCTACATGCGATCACACCAAAGTCCGACGGATTCGTAGCCAATAGCTGCCCTAGCATGGGTTTTCGTCTGTCAGACTAGCATACAGACGAGCGGATTTTTCGACCGGACTCGAGTCCGTCTGACAAATTGGAAACATGTTCCAAATCTAAAGTCCAGCAGATTTTTGATTGAAAAAGTCCGCTGCAGGTCCGATGGAGCCCACACACGGTCAGATTGTATTTGGGTTTACTTGGCAGGAAGTTTGCTGGGTGTACAAAAAATGTCCCCTCGCAATCATTCATATAGATTTCTTTAGTCTTGAAACATGTAAACTCACTTTTATTGTAATACATTGTATTGTTGTTTTTCTTCTCAACATAAGCAGCTTGTCTGTACAGTCACTGGCCTTCAAAAGGGGCTGTTGAGATCAAACTGATATTTCAGTTTTGAGTAATTCCAAATCCACACACCTAAGTTTTACATCTTTTGGCTAGTCCGCCAATAAAATTTTAAAAACTGACTTTCCTGAACTATGAGGGGGGTTCTTCCTTACAAGGCCAGACTAGTTTTGCATTTACAGAAATATAAAGCAGGAACTTTGGGACTCGGCCAGGACATCTTGCTGCCATGTTTTTCAAGAGAAGCCAATGGATAGCTGAACTCACCAACAGCCAACTTTGACTTTATTATTTAGGTGCTTTTGCGTAGGGAAACTCATAAACTAACAATTATATACACTAGTCTTGTAATAGTCTTGCGTAAATTTAACTTTTTGGAAACATTTTAGAGTTGAATCGCAAGTTAGTTCTATAATCTTGTTTGGAAGACTATATGATTCTATTTTGCCTCCAAAAACCTGGTTAAGGGGCCATATAAAGACATAAGTAAGGCTTTACCTTAACTGACCTAATGCTATAGGAATATCATTGTAAACTGACCATATGGCCGAGCCCACTATCTTCCTTAAAAAGATGATATCACTCTCCAAACAGTTACGACTGGTCATTTGCTTACACACTAGTCGAAAAGGCATTTATAGCTAACAATTCGTTGCATTTTCTAATATTATAAAAAATATATATATATCTTTATCTGTAATTACCTAATTAAAGATGATATCACTCTCCAAACCAGTTACGATTGGTCACTTGCTTAAACACTAGTCCTGTATATACCACAGCCAAGATTTGAAAAAAAAAACTTGTTCCATCCCAGGGCTGCTTAATGTATGTGCCTGGTTTGATCATCGTGCCAAGCCGTAAAGACAGAGAACCCTTGGCGAAAAGGCCTCTATGGCTAAGAATTCGTTAAATTTTCTAACACTATAAAATTTGTTATCTTTATCTGTAATTACCTAATTAAAAATGTAATACCTTTAAAGTATTTGTGTGATTTCTGCACATCTCGAAAACCCCCAAAAAACGTAAACCATCAACTGTGATAAAACTTCATGCAAAATTTCAAATTTAGACTCCACTTTACTCTTCAAAATTACTGATTTTGCCTTCCTCTGGTAAAGAATGTTGGTTGTCCAACTTGAGGAACATTCTATTGTATTGACAGAAAAAGTTGGGGGAAGAGATGAATAGCTATATCTGGCTGTTGAAGGAGGTTCTTAGAAGGTACCAGCCATGTCCTCTCCTTACTCTTTCTTGTTTCGAACAAAAGCTTGATGGCTCAAAACTTGCTTTCGATGGCGCTGCACTGACCTTCTAAAATTCTGTCTTTACATATCTAAAAGCCCCTTTTATTCGAAGCCCTATTCCAACAGAGGTGTGCACTAGGTAATTCATGCACCCTTACAGTTCTAAAAACGTTGTTACCCATGACACCCGTCACGATGACATTCAACAGTCCCTTCTGTTTTCTTTCACACCGATCGTCTTCTGTCTAAAACGGTGTCTTCTTCCTCGATTCTGCACATCATTTCAGATTCATCTTCTTCTTGTATCCACTGGTCAATACTTGGAAATATATATTTATCTTCGTACCTATGGAAAGAGGATTCTGAAAATATCTGCAGAGCTATAATGTCACACAGCCCCTTGATTTTTGTAAAACTTGAGCCAGTCAGTACAAGCATCGCCGCCAGCAAAACATTTCCGGCGCCAACTCCGTTCACACGAGGTTGGCTTTCCCAAAGCTTGCAATTGTGACCCCTGCAGCACGTGGCGAAGACCACTAACAAGGAGCCCACAGCGTGCTTGTGATATTGTTTTATCTTTTCCGAACAATCGTTTAGTTGACAACGCATGTTGAGCAGAAGGACATCCAGGCACGATTCAAACACAACATACTTCTTCTCTTTGGCGTACTTCTCCTCCAGCGACAAGGGCGGCGTAGGAGGCACTGTAGTCTCCTCCTCATCAGATGAAGGATTTAATGGGTCAGACAAAATAGCATCTTGGCCATTTTTTCTTCTTTTGGGTTTTGTTGCGTTGGAAAGGTCATCCACTGAATTCTCAACCAGCGAACTCGTACTCTGCTTGCAGGGATCTTGTTTCTCTACTTTATCTTTTTCGCCTTCTTTGTTTTTAAAAGGACTCTTGCCAAAGGATGGCACAACGGTCGCATGGATTGGCTTTTCCAATGACAAATTTCCATTTTCAATAAACTCTTTCCTTCTTTCAGTGACATTATCCCCCCTTTTCTGGTTGGATACCGTATGGAATGATGGCGTTAGATCGGTATGCTTTCCGTTTTTTGAGTCCATTTCCCCCAAAGGCAACATGCCATTTCCATTTTGGAAATTCCCTTGCTTTGCTTGAATCTCAGCTGGCTCCCAGTCTTCAACAGTTATTATTTTAAAGGAGGGCTCTTCACTCGTGATAATTCCTTCGCCCATATAGGTTGTATGCGATCTTGTGTCCTCCAAATGTAGAAAGCCATTTTCATTTGTTTTTTTTTCTCCCAGGATCTGAAAGTCTGTCACTTCCCATTTCTTGACGGGGATTATATGAGGAGATGGTGGTACCTTGGTGGCCATTGCTCTTTCTGCTCTGGGATGTTCTTGATGTAAAGCTTGAGAATAGCCATGGTCCATGCCAATGTGCTGGTGGTTGGTTAGTCTGAGGTATGGATCAACAGACGCAAGGATGAGAAAATCAGACTCCTCGGTTTGAGTACTTGAATGGACAAGGGCCGATTTGGGACACGCGTGACATTTGCATTCACATTTTGCCTGTACAGGTCGATCATCTGCGGAGATGGCCGCGCTCTTTTCTATCCGCGCTCGTTGAGCAATTCTGTGCATCATTGGCGGATGTGCAAAATCCAGTAACGATAATTCTGGGAACGTACTTGGCTTGGCATCCACTTTAAGGACTCTCTTTGACCCTTTCAAAATATAGGAATCTTGCGTAAAGTGCGCCGAGCACATTCTATATTTGTCTGACCGTCTGTCCCCCAGGATCTCTAAAGAGACGATGTCCAAGTTTTCTTCTTGCATTCCCGCCAAGCGAAGCCAGTCTTTGATAAGCATAATGTTCTTGGGGAACGGATGAAGGACGATCTGAGGGAACATGGACTTTTTTCCAGTTCGATGGGGACATCTCCTCACTACGCATTTAGGCATTTCTGCGTTTTAAAAAAGAAAAAAAAAAAACAAAAAAAAAACAACATTAATCATAATAAAATACAAACATTTGCCAACTGTAAGATGAACCCTATCTAAAAAATTTTTCTAAAGAATTCCTGGGGGAAAAAACAAAAAACAAAAAAACATTTTCCCATGCAGTGTGACTGTGCTATCACTGTGTGGGTTAATGGCTCGCTTTTGTCTAGGGATGAGGAGAACGGAGATATACAGAGCCTAGAAAAAGTATTCATACCCCTATTGAAATTTTCCACATTTTGTGAGGTTACAACCAAAAAACGTGAATGTATTTTATTGGGATTTTGTAATAGACCAACACAAGGTGGCACATAATTGTGAAGTGGAAGGAAAAATTTTATTTTTTGCACTATAAAACAAAAAAAGACCAACAATTCTGGAAACAAAAATATATTTTTTACTTTTTGCTATAATAAAATATCCCCAAATTAAAAAAAAAAAAGAAATCTTCATCAGTTTAGGCCAATGTATTCTTCTACATATTTTTGGTAAAAAAAAAAAAATCTTAATAAGCGTAAAATTAATTGGTTTGTGCAAAAGTTATAGCATCTACAAAATGGGGAATCGATTTATGTAATTTTTATTCATTTTCGTTTTACTAATAATGGCGGTGATCAGCAATTTTTAGCAAAACTGCGACATTGCGGCGGACAGAGCGGACACTTTCGACACTTTTTTGGGACCAGTGACATTTATACAGAGATCAGTGCTAAAAATAGCCACTGATTACGGTATAAATGTCACTGGCAGGGAAGGGGGTTGACACTAGGGGGCGATCAAGGGGTTAACTGTGTTCCCTGGGTGTGTTCTAACTGCAGGGGGCATGGGCTACCTAGGACATGACAGAGATCGCTGTTCCCGATGACTGGGAACAAAAGATCTGACATGTCACTAGGCAGAACGGGGAATTGCCTTGTTTACATAGGCAGTTCCCCGTTCTGTCTCTGTACACCGCAACCGTGGGTCGCCGGCGGACATCAAGTTCGCGGGACCCGCGGGCACGTGTCTGCTAGCCTCCCTGCATAGACCGATGTACACCTACGGCGGTCTGCGCAGGTGAGACAACCTGCTGCAGTATAATGAGGACGGCTGGTCGGCAATAGGTTAATCGGAGAAGCAGCCAAGAGGCCCATGGTAACTCTAGAGGAGATGCAGAGATCCACAGCTCAGGTGGGAGAATCTGTCCACAGGACAACTAATAGTCGTGTTCTCCACAAATCTGTCCTTTATGGAAGAGTGACAAGAAGAAAGACATTGTTCAAAGAAAGCCATAAGAAGTCCTGTTTGCAGTTTGTGAGAAGCCATGTGGGGGACACAGCAAACATGTGGAAGAAGGTGCTCTGGTCAGATGTGTCAGGGCTGGGCTCAGCCCTTTCTTCTCTGAGCTGGCCGCTCACCTGTTGGCTAATTGCCAGCTCCTATCTCTCCACAGGTACTCAGCTGTTGATGATATCCTGCTCGTCAATCCTCCCTACTTAAAGCGGGGGTCCACCTATCTATCGTTTTTTTTTTAGTTCATTCACAAACTTTTCTTCTCAGCATTACATACTCACATATTGTGTGTAATATGTCCGCCTGTGTCAGATTTCGTCGGAAAGAATAACTTATATTATTCACTGCAGGCGGTTTCCATCTTCATTGTGGGCATTTGAAGCCCACAAGCATTTATTATCTGGATGTGGTGAATGCTGTGCTCCCAGCATTCGCCGCTCGTTCCCGCACATGCTCAGTGGCATCCTGGGAAGCCTGAGACTAGCTCCCAGGAGTCTGGGAGAGGCTAGAAACACGCCTACTCCCACGGGAGGAGAACCAGGAAGTGCAAAGAAGAATAGAAAAATAAAAGGTAATTGCGGCGATTTAAATTTTTTTAAACGGCATGTCAGCATCTAGGCAAGGAAGAGAATACATACAGATATTGTTCAAAATTTGGGTGGAACCCCGCTTTAAGCCGTCCAGTCCAGAGGATCTCTGCCTGCGCCTTGGTCAACATCACAGAAACGTTCTCCTGCGATCCTATTTAAAGACTTGCTTTGCTGACATCCCTTCTGGCTCCAGATCCTGCTTGCTGTTCCACTACATTGATCCCTGACCTTCTGACTTGGCTGACTATTTGTTCCGGTTACTGAACTTTGGCTATGTTTTGACTATGTTTGTTTTTTTTTACTTTTATTAGTAAACAAGTGTGATTTCGTGGTTTCTGACAAGATGAGACCAAAGTTTAACTTTTTGGCCTAAAAGTAAAACGCTATGTGTGGCGGAAAACTAACACTGCACATCACCCTGAACACGCCATCCCCACCGTGAAACATGGTGGTGGCAGCGTCATGTGGTGGGGATGCTTTTCTTCAGTAGGGACAGGAAAGCTGGTCAGAGTTGATGGGAAGATGGATGGAGCCAAATACAGGACAATCTTAGAAGAAAACCTGTTAGAGTCGGCAAAAGACTTGAGACTGGGGCGGAGGTTCACCTTCCAGCAGGACAACGACCCTAAACCATCTTTTCTTGGTATGAAAGCTTGCCCAAACGATCCACGTCAGCCAGGCATGCCCTCACACTACTGCTAATAAATCAAAAATGGATTGAACAACTAGATTGTGACATGTGTGGCCACCCTTAGACTTCCATTGATTTTATATACAATCATTGGCTAAAAGACATGTTGAAATCTTCTGTCACATAAAAAACTCATCTTAGTCATCTAAGAGATAACTGATATTACTCAATATTTAGTTCATAGGACACTAACTTGCTGCTGAAGTTTAGGTCGTCCCCAGGAAGAAAGACAAAAGGCTCCTGAGGAGGTCAACGATAACCTAAAAAATAAAATAAAAGAATTAAAAACATAGATTGGGCTTTAAAGAAAACCAAATATTGCAGCAATGTGCAGGCGGTCAGTGCAGTCCTCCTTAAAGCCCCGTTCACACTTGTACGGTTTGTTGCACCCCATGTTTTTCAATGTCAACCGTTCATATACACTATAGTGTCAAAAGTATTGGGACGCCTGACTTTACCCGCACATGACGTTTGATGGCATCCCAGTCTTATGCCCCGTACACACGGTCGGACTTTCCGACAGAAAATGTGCGATCGGAGCTTGTTGTCGGAACTTCCGACCGTGTGCGGGCTCCATTGGACTTTTTCCATCAGGATTTCCGACACACAAAGTTTGAGAGCTGGCTATAAAATTTTCCGACAACAAAATCCGACTGTTTAAATTCCGATCGTGTGTACACAAATCCGACGCACAAAGTGCCACGCATGCTCAGAATAAATTAAGAGACGAAAACTATTGGCCACTGCCCCGTTTATAGTCCCGACGTATGTGTTTTACGTCACCGCGTTCAGAACGATCGGATTTTCCCACAACTTTGTGTGACCGTGTGTATGCAAAACAAGTTTGGCCCAAAATCCGTCTGAAAAAATCCGATGAATTTTGTGTGTCCGATCGTGTGTCCGGGCATTAGTCCATAGGGTTCAATATTGAGTTGGCCCACCCTTTGCAGCTATAACAGCTTCACCTCTTCTGGGAAGACCGTCCACAAGGTTTAGGAGTGTGTCTATGGGAATGTTTGACCATTCTTCCAGAAGTGCATTTGTGAGGTGAGGCACTGATGTTGGACGAGAAGGCCTGACTCACAGTCTCCGCTCTAATTCATCCCATACGTGTTCTATCAGGTTGTGGTCAGGACTCTGTGCAGGCCAGTTAACTTCCTCCACCCCAAACTCGCTCATCCATGTCTTTATGGACCTTGCTTTGTGCACTGGTGGGCAGTCATGTTGGAACAGGAAGGGGCCATCCTAAACTATTCCCACAAAGTTGGGAGCATGATATTGTCTAAAATGTCCTGGTATGCTGACACCTTCACTGAAACTAAGGGGCCAAGCCCAACCCCTAAAAAAAAACAACCCCACACCATAATCCCCTCTCCACCAAATGATTAGGACCAGTGCACAAAGCAAGGTCCATAAAGACATGGATGAGCGAGTTTGGGGTGGAGGAACTTGAGTGGCCTGCACTGAGTCCTGACCTCAACCCCATAGAATACCTTTGGGATGAATTAGAGCGGAGACTGCGAGCCAGGCCTTCTCATCCAACATCAGTGCCTGACCTCACAAATGCTCTTCTGGAAGAAGAGTCAAACATTCCCATAGACACACTCCTAAACCTTGTGGACAGCCTTCCCAGAAGAGTTGAAGCTGTTATAGCTGCAAAGGGCGGGCCAACTCAATATTGAACCCTAATGCCGCGTACACACGAGCGGACTTTGCGTCAGACTTTGCCCGGCGGACGGGATTTGGTCGGACAATTCGATCGTGTGTGGGCTCCAGCGGACTTTGTTTTCTCAAAAGTTGGGCAGACTTAGATTTGAAACATGTTTTAAATTAATCTGTCGAAATCGAGTCCGGTCGAAAAGTCCGCTCGTCTGTATGCTAGTACGACGGACAAAAAGCCACGTTAGGGCAGCTATTGGCTACTGGCTATGAACTTCCTTGTTTTAGTCCGGTCGTACGTCATCACGTACGAATTCGATGGCCTGTGGTGGATTGTGTGTAGGCAAGTCCGTTCGTTCAGTAGGTCCGTCGTAAAGTACGTCGAAAAGTCCGCCGGGCAAAGTCTGCCGTAAAATCCGCTCGTGTGTACGCGGCATAAGGACTAAAGCCTCGTACACACGATCAGGTTATTGGCCAAGAGAGCGTCAGACCTTGGTCCTTTAGACTGGGATGCCATTAAAGTTCATGTAGCTTAGAAGAGGAGGTGTAGATGGCGCTGGACTGACTCGATCGGTCACTGCTGTAGGTTATGGGCAGATGGAAGGAATTGATTTCCAGAGGTTCATGCCCAGTTGGAGGAAAAGGTGTTGGTGAGGTCTGTTCGGGGCCTGGGCTGCTACCTCGGGGTCCGGCCTTATGGTCGACTCCACATGTTTTTAGAAAGAAGTATTTAGAAAGAAGTGTTTAGAAAGGCGCACCTTTAGAGCCGGTTCACACAGGGGCGACCTAGCCGCCTGACAAGTCGCCTCCCATTCTGTACAATGGAACCGTTCTAATAGGAGCGACGCAAGTCGCTCCGACTTAGAAAAAGGTTCCTGTACTACTTTGGGGGCGACTTGCATAGACTTCTATACAGAAGTCTTTTTGCAAGTCGCCGCGGAAGTCATTTGCAGGTCGCCTCGCTGAGGCGACCTGCAAGTCATGCCGCCCCTGTGTGAACCGGGGCTTATTTTCACTTTTTATGTGGCTGTAAAAGTAGGCGCAACAATACTTTTTTTTACAATATAGTGTATGTGCGACTTAAAGTCGCAGCAACTTGTAAAAGGCTCCTGCACTACTTTGGTGCGACTTTCATGCGACCCGAGTGCCATAGACTGCAATGTAAACCCTAAAAAAAGTCACATGAAAGTCACCCCTGAATGTTATACATGCAACAGTCGCCCCTTATCATTGGTCAAAGCCAAAGCTGCATCCAAGTCGCACCCATCTAAAGCTGTGTCAAAGTCGCACTCCAGAGTTTTTATGGCTATGGAGTGTGAATGGAGCCTTAGGTTGACGTTTATCGGCTTACATTTTTTGCCTTCCCTGGTTCCTTCTTTCTACCCTAATCAACATGTTAATTACATTTTCGAAAACAAAAACTTTTCCCCTTTTCATTACACGCCTTATTTTTAGACGCATCGTCGCATTGGGTGGTTGATTTACTAAAGACAAAATAAGCTACAGAGCTTAGTAAATGAGCTTAAAGCGGAGTTCCACCCAGGGGGTCGGGTAAAAAAGAAAAAGTTAAAAGTCAGCAGCTACAAATACTGCAGCTGCTGACTTTTAATTGGACACTTACCTGTCCCTGGGTCCAGCGATGCGGGGGATCGAAGCCCCGCTTGTCTCCCCCTCCGTTCAGTGGTGCCGGCATTGCAACTCTGGGCGCCGGGCTGTGGCTGCATGCGTGAGCGACGCCGCGCGCCGTGATTGGCCGCTCAGTCACCTGGGACCTGTAATGGGTCCCAGATGATTGACAGGAGGGAGGGAGCAGAGCCGAGCCCTTCCTGTGCTGAGGGGAAAGTGATGTCACCAGCCCAGGCACTGGAAGGGGCAGACTATGAGAGACCCCCTAGCAACAGGCATTTAGAGGTAAGTTAAAAAAAAAAAATCCAAATGTTTTTTTGTTTTTTTTTAGGATTTTTCATGCATTTTTGTTTTTTTGGGTGGAACCCCACTTTAAAGTGACGTTTCGTCGTCGCCATCTTGCTACACCCCACACTCGTCCACAGTAAGTGAGAAAGGGGAAAGCGGACATCTTGTTACACCCACCGGGTATTTTGCATTTCACACTTATATTTACCAGTAAACCGAGCTTATATAGTGCAATACAGTATATAACAATCCGTTAGACTTTTTAGATAGATAGACATTTTTAAAAGAAGCGGCAAGCCTGCTGATCTCACAGGTTTGCTAATCTGACAGAACACCACTGCTTTGAAAAAAAATCAACATCAAAACAGTCTGAGGGATTTGAAAATCCTGTATTTCACTATATAAGCTGAATTTACTGTTAAAAATAAGTATGAAATGCAGGACTCCGGTGGGTGTAACAAGATGTCCGCTTGGCGCCTTCTCACTGTATCTTTACTGTGTGCGGTGTAGAAAGATGGCGGCGACAGAACGTCACTTACTTTACCAAGTTCTGATGGGTCGACTAATCTGCCGAAACACCGGTGCTCCAGGCCCCTCCCCCCCCACAGCTAGCATAAATTCATTTATAAATAAATTGCCGAATCGCAAACAATGGCCTGGTCATTGAGCAGCCAAATCTTCCGGGGAAGTGGTTAAACAGAGGTGCATTTACAGGAGTAAAAAAAAAAAAAAGGGAAGGGGAGGGGGGGGGTCAAATGCCTGTTAGCTTATGTTCACACAAATTCATTGCCGCATTTCAGTGACATCTGTGCAGTTTTCTGCACAGATGTCAATGGAGATCCCACCCCCAAAATCACCAAAAGTAGTACGGGGAAGCGGCGTTGCACCAATTCGGACGCTGCAATTGCCGTCGATTTTGCAATAATAATAATATTAATTAAAAAAAAAAAAAAAGGGGGGGAAGAAAGACAGCATTGCACCAGTACAGCTGCACCAGTTGCAGCATGTATTGAGGTTGAATTGCTAAAACTGGAGAGTACAACTATATATAAAATTATTATTAATAATAATAATAATAATAATAATAATAACAAAAACATATAATAACAATAATAATAAAAAATATATATAATAACAAAAAAAAAAAAAAAAAATTATATATATATATATATATATATATATATATATATATATATATATATATATATATATATATATATATATATATATATTTTTTTTTTATTAATAATAAAAATAATAGAAAAAAAAAAAAAAGAGGACGAAAGGTAGCATTGCACCAGTTGCACTATGTACTGAGGTTGAATTGCTAAAACCGGAGAGTGCAAAATCTGGTGCAGCTCTGCAGGGTAGCCAATCAGCTTCTAACTTCAGTTTCTTCGCTTTGACAAACAAACCTGGAAGCTGATTGGTTTCTGTGCAGAGCTGCACCAGATTTCGCACTCTCCAGTTTTAGTAAATCTCCCCCCAGTGTGTACATTGCAGGAGCAGAGCCATAGACAGGCGTTCCTGTACTTACAGTCAGGGATGAGCGCTGCACACTGCAGGATGGCTGTAGAGCTGTCAGTGTGCTGTGTGACTCCTTCTGTGCCCAGATCAGGGAGGAGATCACCACTAGAGAGCTCACTTCCTGACACCATGAGGCTCTCATCCATGGAACAACAACAACTTTATTGAGACAGCCAGATCAGCTGCAGTACTTATTGGTTACTGTAGATGACAGCAGACGTATAGGAACTTTATCCCTGAATTTCTTGGCATGTTGTATGAATCTGGCCATGCTGCAAATGGCACGGCCTATATATATATAACGGATCTGTTGCAGGATTGGCTTGGACGGAATTCTGTCTGCTTTACAGTTTAGGCGCGGCTCACGCTATTGCAGGCTGCGGTCTGCATGTAGGAAGCAGTGAGCCGAATGGTGCTACGGCACCACGCGGTTTGGCGTGTGCAAAAAAAAAAATGTGTTCGTCTGCCAATGCATGGGGCACTGCCAATTGGGAACTGCAGTCTGCTCACATAATTTGTAATGAAAACATCTTTGTCATTCTGAAGCTTCCCTCCAACCACTTTGCATATTATTTTATCTATACTGTGATTCTGTACTTGCCAAATATGCTGCAGAAATCTCCCTCCGCTGAGCCTGGCTGCATC
The DNA here is from genome assembly GCA_037952925.1 of Lithobates clamitans. Taxonomy (NCBI): domain Eukaryota; kingdom Metazoa; phylum Chordata; class Amphibia; order Anura; family Ranidae; genus Lithobates; species Lithobates clamitans. The sequence continues at coordinate 52,271 of JBBGZY010002426.1, forward strand.
CATTTTAACTGTGGGCAGCTGCAGCTGCTGCCTGTTCACTTCCTGGATTTACGCAGAGGCATACCTCCAGCTCTGCAGCTCTCATTGGCCCTCGTATAACTCATCCCCCCTCCCTTCCTGGCAAACTCTCACAGAGAGAGAGAGAGAGATGTGCATGATGTCATAAGCCTAAGCTAATGACCAGACAAGAAACAGGAAGTGGGCTGTATAAGGGATTTACTGGCAGAAAAAAAAATGTTTTACTATCCAAAGTTAAAACAACAAGAGCAAAAGATCTAATAGATGGAAAGATGAAAAAATGACTGAAGTTCCGCTTTAATAAAGTTTTGCCTCTACTTACACTTTGGTGGCACCTTTGCATATCTGTACATTTTTTCTGCAGGCCGAGAATGCATTCCCCATATACAGTGTTTCACAAAAGTAAGTACACCCCTCACATTTTTGTAAATATTTTATTCTATCTTTTCATGTGACAACACTGAAGAAATGACACTTTGCTACAATGTAAAGTAGTGAGTGTACAGCTTGTATAACAGTGTAAATTTGCTGTCCCCTCAAAATAACTCAACACACAGCCACTAATGTCTAAACCGCTGGCAACAAAAGTGAGTACACCCCTAAGTGAAAATGTCCAAATTGGGCCCACAGTGTCAATATTTTGTGTGGCCACCATTATTTTCCAGCACTGCTTTAACCCTCTTGGGCATGGAGTTCTCCAGAGCTTCACAGGTTGCTACTGAAGTCCTCTTCTACTCCTCCATGATGACATCACGGAGCTGGTGGATGTTAGAGACCTTGCGCTCCTCCACCTTCCGTTTGAGGATGTCCCACAGATGCTCAATAGGGTTTAGGTCTGGAGACATGCTTGGCCAGTCCATCACCTTTATCCTCAGCTTCTTTAGCAAGGCAGTGGTTGTCTTCTAGGTGTGTTTGGGGTCGTTATCATGTTGGAATACTGCCCTGCGGCCCAGTCTCCGAAGGGAGGGGATCATGCTCTGCTTCAGTATGTCACAGTACATGTTGGCATTCATGGTTCCCTCAATGAACTGTGGAGCCCCAGTGCCAGCAGCACTCATGCAGCCCCAGACCATGACACTCCCACCACCATGCTTGACTATAGGCAAGACACACTTGTCTTTGTACTCCTCACCTGGTTGCTGTCACACACTCTTGACACCATCTGAACCAAATAAGTTTATCTTGGTCTCATCAGACCACAGGACATGGTTCAAGTAATTCATATCCTTAGTCTGCTTGTCTTCAGCAAACTTTTTTCTTGTGCATCATCTTTAGAAGAGGCTTTCTTCTGGGATTACAGCCATGCAGACCAATTTGATGCAGTGTGCGGCGTATGGTCTGAGCACTGACAGGCTGACCTCTCACCCCTTCATACTCTGCAGCAATGCTGGCAGCACTCATACGTCTATTTCCCAAAGACAACCTCTGGATATGACACTGAGCACGTGCACTCAACTTCTTTGGTGGACCATGGTGAGGCCTGTTCTGAGTGGAACCTGTCCTGTTATGCTGTATGGTCTTGGCCACCGTGCTGCAGCTCAGTTTCAGGGTTTTGGCAATCTTCTTATAGCCTAGGCCATCTTTATGTAGAGCAACAATTCCTTCTTTTTAGATCCCCAGAGAGTTCTTTGCCATGAGGGGCCATGTTGAACTTCCAGTGACCAGTATGAGAGAGTGAGAGCGATAACAGCAAATTTAACACACCTGCTCCCCATTCACACCTGAGACCTTGTAACACTAACGAGTCACATGACACCGGGGAGGGAAAATGGCTAATTGGGCCCAATTTGGACATTTTCACTTAGGGGTGTACTCACTTTTGTTGCCAGCGGTTTAGACATTAATGGCTGTGTGTTGAGTTAATTTGAGGGGACAGCAAATTTACACTGTTATACAAGCTGTACACTCACTACTTTACATTGTAGACAAGTGTCATTTCTTCAGTGTTGTCACATGAAAAGATAGAATAAAATATTTACAAAAATGTGGGGGGTGTACTGACTTTTGTAAGATACTGTACATATAACTTTTTTTAATTATTTTTTAAATGACTAATTTTTTATTTTTTATTTTTTTTATTGCATTTTAGTGTAAATATGAGATCTGAAGTATTTTTGATCCCCAGATCTCATATTTAAGAGGTCCTGTCATGCTTTTTTTTACAAGGGATGTTTACATTCCTTGTAATAGGAATAAAAGTGACATTTAAAAAAAAACAAAAAAAAAACAGTTTAAAAATAAAAAATAAAGCGTAAAATAAATAAGAAAGAAAAAATGTTTAAGCGCGCCCTGTCCAGACGAGCTCGCGTGCAGAAGCGAACGCATTTGTGGATAGCGCCCACATAGGAAAACGGTGTTCAAACCACACATGTGAGGTATCGCTGCAATTGCTAGAGCGAGAGCAATAATTCTAGCAACCTATAGAATTTTTTAAATGTCACCTATGGAGATTTTTAAGGGTAAAAGTTTGTTGCCATTCCACATGCGAGTGCAATTTTGAAACGTGACATGTTGAGTATCAATTTACTCAGCGTAACATTATCTTTCACAATATAAAAAACAAATTGGGCTAACTTTACTGTTGTCTTTTAGTGTATCTTTTCTGAAAAAAGTGCGCTTCTAGGACCGCTGCGCAAATACGGTGTGACAAAGTATTGCAACGACCGCCATTTTATTCTCTAGGGTGTAAGAAAAAAATTTTATAATGTTTGGGGGTTCTAAGTAATTTTCTAGCAAAAAAAAATGTTTTTAACTCGTAAAGAACAAATCTCAGAAAGAGGCTCGGTCCTTAAGTGGATATAGTCCCTTATCACCCCCTCCATGAGCCGCAATATATCTATATTTCTATAGTTGATCTGAAGGCATTTTTTTTTTTTGCAATCTGTGTCCCACTGGCGGATTTCCTTTGACTTCCTGTCCCATAGTTGAAACAGGAAGTTGAGAGAAAAGCCTTCCAAAGTGAGGAAACCAGAACATTGGAAGATTTCACCTCTCTTCCTGTCCTGGTGACCACTTCGAATTCAAAATTTTCCTTCACAATTGCTAGGTGTCCATTTTCTTGTCTAATTTCATTTATGACCTAAAACAATTAATAATGAACACACACATATATATATATATATATATATATATATATATATATATATATATATATATATATATATATATATATATATATATATATATATACATATATATACATACATACATACATACATACATACATACATACATATATATATATATATATATATATATATATATATATATATATATATATATACATACATACATACATACATACATACATACATACATACATATATACATACATACATATGTATATATAAACATATATACACATATATATATATATACATATATATACATATATATATATATATATATATATATATATATATATATATATATACATATATACATATACATACATACATATATACATATACATACATACATACATATATATATATATATATATATATATATATACATACATATATATATATACATACATACATATATATACATACATACATATATATATATATATATATATATATATATATATATATATATATATATATATATATATATATATATATAACTTTTGACTTTGAAGTAGCTTTGTTTTTATTATTGGAACTCTCACACTGCCTTCACTCTTGGTCTACAAAATCATGGCCGCCGCCTCCGTCTGTTCAGTCTACATAAACATGGCCGCCCCCGCCCACCCTCAGGTCGCTCTAACACCCCCAGGTGTACTGTGCTGGGGACTGCTGTGTTTGTTTACGTTTTAATCAGCCAGACGCTGACGGAGAGGCGCAGAGGATTGTGGGTATTGTAGTTCTCACGTGGCGGAAAGCCCCTAACTTACTACGAAGGCGGACTACAATTCCCATGATGCTCCGGCGCGGCGCCTGGCTCGGGGCGGGATACGGTGCGGTACAATGTATCCGTCACACTGTGATACGTTCTGCTGCCAGGCTACAGAGGTATGGAGTTGGGGGATGGGATTTTTTATTTTTTTTGTGTCATGTCTGACCTCTTCTCATTGTTTTACAGGGATTTTTAGAGGAATACTGAGTGCCGGTGCTAACATTTGTAAAGGAGAACCTTCATGAAGTCCATATTTCTGGTTATCAGTGGAAGGTTCCCCTTTAAAGTAATTCCTCACGAGTTTGCTGTACCATATTTCCACTATTTCATCACACCCAAATACACTAAAGTCTCCCCTTTAGGGGCTGTATGTACAGTGGGGACGGAAAGTATTCAGACCCCCTTCAATTTTTCACTCTTTATATTGCAGCCATTTGCTAAAATCATTTTCAAGTTATTTTTTTCCTCATTAATGTACACACAGCACCCCATATTGACAGAAAAACACAGAATTGTTGACATTTTTGCAGATTTATTAAAAAAGAAAAACTGAAATATCACATGGTCCTAAGTATTCAGACCCTTTGCTGTGACACTCATATATATAACTCAGGTGCTGTCCATTTCTTCTGATCATCCTTGAGATGGTTCTACACCTTCATTTGAGTCCAGCTGTGTTTGATTATACTGATTGGACTTGATTAGGAAAGCCACACACCTGTCTATATAAGACCTTACAGCTCACAGTGCATGTCAGAGCAAATGAGAATCATGAGGTCAAAGGAACTTCCTGAAGAGCTCAGAGACAGAATTGTGGCAAAGGCACAGATCTGGCCAAGGTTACACTTAAGGTTCCTAAGAGCACAGTGGCCTCCATAATTCTTAAATGGAAGACATTTGGGACGACCAGAACCCTTCCTAGAGCTGGCCGTCCGGCCAAACTGAGCTATCGGGGGAGAAGAGCCTTGGTGAGAGAGGTAATGAAGAACCCAAAGATCACTGTGGCTGAGCTCCAGAGATGCAGTCGGGAGATGGGAGAAAGTTGTAGAAAGTCAACCATCACTGCAGCCCTCCACCAGTCAGGGCTTTATGGCAGAGTGGCCTGACAGAAGCCTCTCCTCAGTGCAAGACACATGAAAGCCCGCATGGAGTTTGCTAAAAAAAAAACACCTGAAGGACTCCTAGATGGTGAGAAATAAGATTCTCTGGTCTGATGAGACCAAGATAGAACTTTTTGGCCTTAATTCTAAGCGGTATGTGTGGAGAAAACCAGGCACTGCTCATCTCCTGTCCAATACAGTCCCAACAGTGAAGCATGGTGGTGGCAGCATCATGCTGTGGGGGTGTTTTTCAGCTGCAGGGACAGGACGACTGGTTGAAATCGAGGGAAAGATGAATGCGGCCAAGTACAGGGATATCCTGGACGAAAACCTTCTCCAGAGTGCTCAGGATCTCAGACTGGTCCGAAGGTTTACCTTCCAACAAGACAATGACCCTAAGCACACAGCTAAAATAACGAAGGAGTGGCTTCACAACAACTCCGTGACTGTTCTTGAATGGCCCAGCCAGAGCCCTGACTTAAACCCAATTGAGCATCTCTGGAGAGACCTAAAAATGGCCGTCCACCAACGTTTACCATCCAACCTGACAGAACTGGAGAGGATCTGCAAGAAGGAATGGCAGAGGATCCCCAAATCCAGGTGTGAAAAACTTGTTGCATCTTTCCCAAAAAGACTCATGGCTGTATTAGATCAAAAGGGGGCTTCTACTAAATACTGAGCAAAGAATCTGAATACTTAGGACCATGTGATATTTCAGTTTTTCTTTTTTAATAAATCTGCAAAAATGTCAACATTTCTGTGTTTTTCTGTCAATATGGGGTGCTGTGTGTACATTAATGAGGAAAAAAAAGTGAACTTAAGGGTCCTTTCACACTGGGGCTGTTTGCAGGCGCTATTGCGCTAATATTAGCGCCTGCAAAATGACCCGAAAGTGCCGCTGCTTTAATTCCGAGGGCTTTCACACTGGAGCGATGCGCTGGCAGGACGGTAAAAAAAGTCCTGCCAGCAGCATCTTCAGAGCGGTGAAGGAGTGGAGTGTATACCGCTCTTGCCCATTGAAATCAATGGGACGGCGCGGCTATACCGCCAGCAAAGCGCCTCCGCAGAGGCGCTTTGCGGTGGTTTTAACCCTTTCTCGGCCGCTAGCAGGGGGGTAAAACCGCCCCGCTAGCGGCCGCATACCGACGGTAAAGCGCCGCTTACAATAGCGGCGCTTTACCGCCAACAACGCCCCCCGCCCCAGTGTGAAAGGACTCTAAATGATTTTAGCAAATGGCTGCAATATAACAAAGAGTGAAAAATGTAAGGGGGTCTGAATACTTTCCGTCCCCACTGTATATCTGTCTCTGCAGAGTCAGAAACATGGGAAATGCTAGTTGCCTGGCTGTCACACTAATCCCCCTGCTACACTATTTTGAATCTGTAAAGAAGCAGAATGCATGTCAGGAGCCCCGACTTCTCTCGCTCTGAATATTGAAGCCAGGGGATTAGCAGGACAGCCAGGAACTTAGAATTTATATTTCTATCAGCACAGATCTTCCTTAACTGGCTGCTGAGGTAAGAAGACCCATTCAGTGGCTCTCAGGCTCTGTAGATGTGCAATAAAAGGGGTGGAAGGAGGAAGCAGAACCTGCATATGTAATGGTTGTCAAATGCTCTATGAAGGAGGAAGCAGAGCCTGCTTGTTTAATGATTATTAAGTGCTCTATGAAGCAAGATGCAAAGCCTGCTTGTTTATTAATGGTCAGATGCAGTATGGAGGAGGAAGCAGAGCCTGCTTGTTTAATGATCGCCAGGTGCTGTGTGGAGTAGGAAGCAGAGGCTGCACATTTAATGATTGGCAACTGCTCTATGGAGGAGGAAGCAGAGCCTGCACATTTAATGATGGTTACGTGTGGGTTTCTGTGACCTCTTCATGCAGGGTTTTTTTTTTTTTTTTTTTTTTTTACCAATTCCCCTGTGGGCCCTGTGACCTTTCTGTGTGTGGGTTCTGTGACTCCTCTAAGCAAGTTCTTTGAGCCTCTCTTGTGAGTTTCTGGTCACTCTATGTAAGTTCTGTGATCTCTTCCACTATGGATTCCTTGACTTCACTCCTTTGTGTTGGTCCCACGACCTCCTCCCTTTGTGTGGGTCCCACGACCTCCTTCTCGTCCTTGTCCTCCTTCTTCTTCCCTTGTGGGCTCCATGACCTTTCAGTGTGTGAGTTCTATGTCCTCTCCTTGTGGGTCTTTTTTTACCTCCCTATGTGCATTCCATGACGCCTCAATGTAGGTTCTGTCATCTCTTCAACTTTGCCTTATTTGAACCCACCCTTCTATGTGGGTTCTACGACCTCCTCTCTCTCTGTGTGGGTCCTGCAACCTCTCCATACAGGTTCCCAGATGTCTTCACCCGTGGGCTCCATTACCCCTCCATGTGGCTAGTTGCCTCCTTTTGTGAAGAATAACCTCTTATCTTGTGCATAGGGACAATGATCTCATACAACGTTCCCATCACTCTGTTCTCTCCTCAGACTTTGCCAGCAGACATGGAGGTCCAGTTGATGGAACACATACGCCACACGCTGACCCTGGACAGGAACAAAGATCTGATCATAGACAAGCTCCTGAACTTCACTCTGGAGATCATCCACCTGCTGACCAAGGAGGTGAGGGCACGTTGGCTATAATTGGTAGTATTTAGTTAAAAAAATGTTAAATTAAAATAAATCAAAATAATACATAAAATAAATACATCTATTATCTAAAGGGTGTTTAAAAAAAAATCTGTTTTGGGTAATGGTGATAGATTTTGTCTAAAATATATTTTTCCACTTGCATTTGTTACTTATAAAATCTGTAAGTATTTATTTATTTTTTTATGTTGCTCTGGGTTATTGTGTAGGATTTTGTTGTTGTGAGGAAGTCACGTGATCACCTCAAAGATGGCAGCGTCCCCTCCATCCCGGATAGAGGAAGTAAGGCCACGAGCCCCACGGCGGAGTCTCACTCTGGGACAGAGGATAGCAGCTTTGACCAAATGGGCCTGCAACCCGTGATGACCTCTCAGAAGGAAACCAAAAAGGTGACTTTTTTTTTTTTTTTTTTTTTTTTTTAAAAGCTCTGGCCTTTTATCATTTAAAACCCGCTCAAGCTCCAGTTAGTGAGATGATGTCATCAGTCTGCTGCAGACAGGAGAAAGCATTTCTGTCTCCTCTTCCCCAGTGATCAGACTGCAACATTATAATTTTGTACCAAGTCACAAGGTGAGAGGCTACATCAGGGGGCTGATCTGTATCGGAGATTTGTGAACACAGCCAAGAACTGCACAGACATCAATATTTTCATGCTTGCCACCTGAGCCAACTTCTCAGTCCAGGAAATGGATGGTGACCCTGGGTGATGCCTGAACAAAGATGGTTCTGTCCTCCTTCTGGAGAGAAAAGCTGAGGACAACATTGTCAGGGGGCATGTGCTGTGAGGTCAGGCAGGCAACAACTGTTAAGTCTCTAAACTGAACATTCCAGCTAGTGTGCCAGACCCAAACCATTCGGTAAAACTGATTCGGAAGATGTAACAAATCTTTACTACGTAAGTCTGCAAAGTAACATACTGTACATCTCCCAAGAGCCACCCCCTATACGCCATCAGAGCTACATCACCCAAGAGCCCTTCCTTACACACCCCTAGAGCTACATCTTCCAAGAGTCCTTTCCCTACACACCCCCAGAGCTACATCTCTCAAGAGCTCTTTCCCGACACACTCCAAAATCCACACCTCTCAAGAGCTCCTTCCCTACACACCCCTAGAGCTACATCTCCCAAGAGTCCTTTCCCTACACAACCCAAGTGCTGCATCTCCCAAGAGTCCTTTCCCTACAGAACCCCAGTGCTACATCTCCCAAGAGTTCTTTCCCTACACAACCCCAGAACTACATCTCCCAAGAGTCCTTTCCCTACACAACCCCAGAACTACATCTCCCAAGAGCTCCTTCCCTACACACTACCAGTGCTACATCTCCCAAGAGTCCTTTCCCTACACAACCCCAGTGCTACATCTCCCAAGAGTCCTTTCCCTATACAACCCCAGAACTACATCACCCAAGAGCTCCTTCCCTACACACCTCCAGAACTACATCACTCGAGCTCCTTCCCTACACACCCCCAGATACTGTATACAGTATCTAAAGACTGATTAGGAAAATGTTGCATTAGTGGTGACCATTTCTCTTTTAAACTTCTTCTATATTGCAGGTTTCAATAAAACATGAAGAGGTGCCCAGCTTGTCCCTGAAAGAATGGGCCCATTCAGGGTTACATAAAGAAAATGACCTGGATACTCCACAGACTCCGCGCTCAGTGGGTAAGAGTTATGTCTTCCTGTGAAGACACGTTTTATATGGAGGCACAGGTTTAATAAAGGGGCATTAAAACAATTGTTGGATTTTCTAAACCTGGCTTTCTATGTATCGCCTACAGGTGACAGCAGTGAGAAGACAGTAGAAGGCTGTGGGAACGCCCCCTATCCTCAGGACTGTATGGCAGAAGATAACCATGTTATGGCTCAGGATTATGAGGTACAGGACAGTCAGGGGATATCTGGTATTCTGGTTAGCTGTGTTCCCAGACCTTTGTTGAATCGGAGTATTGGTCTCCTCTTCATTAACCACTTGCCTACAGTGCATTTTTTTACCCCCTTTCCTGCCCAGGCCAATTTTTAGCTTTCAGCGCTTTCGCACTTTGAATGACAATTGCTACACTGGGCAACACTGTGCCCATATGACATTTTTATAATTTTTTTTTTCTTACAAATACAGCTTTCTTTTGGAGGTATTTAATCAGCACTGTTTGTTTAGCAAAAAAAAATGAAAAAAGGCCAGAAATTAAAAAAAAAAATTCCCAAAACATTGAATTTGTTAAAATATTTTTGCAAACGGTATTTTTTTTTCTCCTTCACTGATGTGTTCTGATGAGGCTACACTGATGGGAGGCACTGATAGGGGGCACACCAAAGGGCGCTAATGGGTGGCGCTGATGGGTACTGATAGGCACTGGTAGGCGGCACTGATAGGTGACACTGATAAAGGAGGCAATGATTGGCAGCACTGGTGGGCACTATTGGGGCTGCACTGATAGTCAGTGCCGATGTCCCTCTAACACAAGCCAGTTATCGGCTCTCTTTTTCTCTCCTTATGCTGACGGCGTGGGGAAAGAAAAGCTGATAACCGGCTTTTGTTTACTTCCGTGATCAGTTGTCATTGGACACAGTTGATCATGTGGTAAAGGGCCACTGTGATTGGCCCTTTACCCCGATCTGTGATCAGCTGAGTCCGAAGCTCGGGCAGCACAATCACGGTAGGACATCCATGGATGCAAACTAAGCCCGCGCCGTAGTAGCCGTCTTTTGGCTATTTCATGGGCAGGAAGTGGTTAAAGGGTACTTCTAGTCGTTTTCAGCCTGTACACATATTGAGTTATTTTAGTTACATTACCAGAAAGTAGATTGGAGCTTCTATATGTTCTGTTTTTAATATTTATGTATTTAATTTTGTATATAGAATACTCTTGTCTGCTGGCTATGTGTCTATCATAAGGTGCAAACAGCTGACGTTTAACCACTTCAGCCCCGGAGCATTTGGATGGCCTAAGACCAGAGCACTTTTTGCGATTCGGCACTGCGCTGCTTTAACTGACAATTGCGCGGTCGTGCGAAGTTGCTCCCAAACAAAATTGACGTCCTTTTTTCCCCCCACAAATAGAGCTTTCTTTTGGTGGTATTTGATCACCTCTGCAGTTTTTTTATTTCTTGTGCTATAAACAAAAAAAAGAGCGACAATTTAAAAAAAACGCATTATTTTTAAATAATAATGCAGACCCCACATCTCTCCATAAAGAGGATCGATCACGCACTATTCCCATTACAAGGGATGTTTACATTCCTTGTAATAGGAATAAAAATGATCAAAAGGGAAAAGTGTAAAACATTTATTCTTTTTAATAAACATTAAAAAAAACAAAAAAAAAAAAGTTTTTCCGGGAGATCTAATGCAGAAGCGAACGCTTACGTAGACAACATTTATGTAAACGACATTCAAACCACACATGGGAGGTATCACCACAAACGGTAGAGCGAGGGCAATAATTCTAGCCAAAGACCTCCTCTGTAACTCTGAACAGGTAACCTATAAAAAATGTTAAAGTGTCACCTCTGGAGATTTTTAAGTACTGAAGTTTGGCGCCATTCCATGAGCGTGCGCAATTTGAAAGCGTGACATGTGAGGTATGGATTTACTCTGCGAAACATCATCTGTTACTTTATACAAAAAAATTGGGCTAACTTTACTTTGTATTCATGAAAGTGTGTTTTTTTTTTTTTTTTTTAAATAAATCCCAATAATCCCATGCTTGTGGCTGTCAGAGTCTTGCTATGCCTCATGGGACTTGTAGTTCTGCAACAGCTGGAGGTCCGCTAATTGCATATGCCTGCCCTAGACAAAAGAATGAGCAGTTAACCCATGCAGTGCTGGCACAGCCTCACTGGATTCCCAAACTTTTTTTTTTTGCTCGGAGTTGGGCTTTAAGTTTATATCATACTTACATCCTCAGCTTGTGTAAACTTTTATATTACTTACTCGCTAAATTCACTTATGTATACTTGCCATTCTTTTTGCTTCTTTTTTTTTTTCTATGGCAGCAGTACTTGTACAATGAAGGTTACAATTTACAGGTCAACTCCCAGCAGATGAGGGTAAGTGTCTGATTATTTGCTGCTGGCTGGAATGGCATTGTGTGTAATAGCTATACAGTAATTAGCTAAGGAAGGTAAAGAAGCAGAGTGTCCCCTGAAACCCCTAAAAAAAAAAATAAATAAAAAAAATTAGGCTGTTACTAGCTTGTATACCACCCACCCTTCCCCTACCCCGGCTCCTGGCACAGTGCTGTCAATGAATTCCTTTGACAAGGGAGTGGGGGGCGGGGCAAAGCCCTGCTGTCTGTGTCTATGGACACAGGCAGTGGGGCTTGGTGGGAGTGAGCCCGCATGAGTATGGGGGGGATACTTGAAGGCAAGAGGAGTTGGGAGTGCCATCGGGGGGACCCCAAAACAGGAGTGTCAGGGCTGCTCTGTGCAAAACTATCGCACAGAGCTGATAAGTATAACATATTTGTTTATTAAAAATAAACAATCTTTTTACGTCCATTTTAAAATACATGTCTATCTAAGATTAGGGTGACAACACGTTGTGTGATTTCACTGCAGAACAAACAGAGTTGTCAGCCTGTTACAGGTAATGGAACTACTGGCAGGATCAACAGGTAACAATATAATATTCTCACCTCACCTTCCAGGACGGCAACACATGGGAGATGATAGGCTCCTCCCTGCAGGAAACACAATCAAATCACAGCTGTTTATAAGGCCCCACCTTACCCCTTGTCCCTCAGTATTGATTGTGTTTCTCCCACAGTGAACCATTATTATTTTTTTTTTTTCTGACCAGAAGACTAAATAGAGCCGGATGGTACCCCTGTGAGCCAGGTTTAGGAATGCGGGTGAGGGCTGCACTAACCTGCTGCCTCAGAGCTTCTCACAGGTCGCCCCCAGAACAGCATTTGTGCAGGCGGTCCGGGCGTTTTCAATCCCCCGCCGCTACACACCGCTCAGCAGCTCGGGCCTCCTCCTGTCTTCCCCTGGTGCAGCGGGCGACATTTTCCAGGAGTCCAAGCGGTCTAAGTACCAAGGGGAGGACTCCGCGCGCTCCAAGCCTCACCCCCAGGCTAAAACTTCCTGTTGCAGCGGGAAGAGGGTGGAGCAAGCCCAACGCGACTCAGGAAGTGGGTTAGAGATAGACCTCTTTGCCAATCAAAAGAACAGAAGGGTAAAGAAGTTCTTTTCTCTCTTTCTCAGGAAAGAGAGTCAGAGGGCCTGGATGCTCTAGCACAAAACTGGACTTTCCTGTTGGCTTACGCCACCCCCCCCCCTGGCATTGATTCCACGAGTCATTCAGAAACTCGGCCAGGTTTCAGGCCGTGTCCTCCTAGTGGCCCCATGGTGGCTAAGAAGGACTTGGTTTGCGACCCTGAAGACACTATCAGTAGCGCCTCCCTGGAAGCTTCCGGACCTTCTCTCGCAGGATCCAGTGCTGCACCACAGACCGAGGTTTTTTTTTCATCTGACGTCCTCGTTAGTGAGCTCCAGATCCTTAAGGGCAAAGGTTGCTCAGACAGAGTGATAGACACTCTCTTCTTGAGCAGATAGCTGATGACAAGATGATAATAAATAATAGTTTCCAATTCTGTTTCAGTAATCCTGGAATTCCTCAAGGATGGGGTAGTGAAGGGTGTGGCTGTCAACACTTTTCGAATACAAGTGGCAGCTCTTTCAGTTTTTCTTGACGCTAGAGTAGCGAAGGAACCTTTTTGATTAAAAGATTTTTGGTAGCCAGGGACAGGGTTAGTCCTGTCAAAAAAGAGAGGTCCCAAGGTGGGAACCTAACGAGGGTTCTAGACACCCTTTTGAACCTTTAGAAGTTTTATTTAAGTTTTTGGTCACAGAAGTGCAGAAAGAACTGCACTCTTGTGATCCATAGGAGAAGTGGGGCCAAAAAAGTTTTGGCCATATTTCTGTTTAAGTGAAAAAATGAAATTTTATATGATTACTCTCACAATTCTGTAGCCATTGTATTGTGTTGTATTATATTGGTTGTTCTATAGGAGTGAAGAGTTGTTGTGCTGTGTTTTGTACAGGAGGGGACCTGGATATATCCCCAGCAGTGTAAGCGGGAAGAAACTGATCACATGACCTCAGGTGAGACATGCAATGTTCCTGGAATGATTGTGGTAATAAATGTTGTTTATTTCTCATTGATGGTGCTGTCAACTACTGTGGGGTGGGGAGATAACGGTCTGCTCATCACTGTTTGTAGTATTACCTAAAATGGAAAATTGTATTAAATACCTACAGTAGCTTTCCTTTTCCTGGTGCCAATCCATGGCAGCATAAATTTGGTTAGTATGCTGCCATGTTGGTACCAGGAAATTGAAAAATTGCTATAAATGCCTACAGTAATTTTCCTTTCCTGGTGCCAATCCATGGCAGCATACATGTGGTTGGTACGCTGCCATGTTGGCACCAGGAAAATTGTAATAAAGCGGAGTTCCAGCCGCAGAAGAGGACGTGACGTACTGCGCCGTGGCTGGGCTAGGACGGAAGTAAATTTATGCTTTCTAAAAAGGTAGGTGAGGGGGAAAAAAAATTGATATCCAAAAACGAGGGGTGGAGGGGTGGTTTTTAGTTTAAGACCACCTTGTAAAAGTGGGTGGAACTACACTTTAAATGCCTACAGTATCTTTCCTTTCCTGGTGCCAATCCATGGCAGAGTACATGGTTAGTATGTTGGCACTAGGAAAACGGAAAACTGTATTAAATCCCTACCGTTAAATGTTTTTTTTTTTTTCCTGGTGCCAATCCACAGCAGCATACTAACCACTTGTATGCTGCCATGTTAGTGCTAGGAAAGTAGACTAGAGCTCAGGGCAGGGCCGAGGAGTAGGCAGAAGGGGTATCAGCCTGGGGTGCTTTAGCGGAATGGTGGTGCAAAAGGTATAGGACCTGCAACCTATGCTACTGAAGTAGGTCACAGCTCGGAGACCTCATGAAGACGTTGGATAACACTGGGCACCATCTATACAGACATGGGATGGCAGCAGCAGGAGAACGGGTAAAGATGGAACTGCACAGCAAACTGGAGAGAGAATTATTAAAATGGAGAAAATATTTAGATATGGGGGTGATCATTTATAATAAAAAAAGAAATCCTGGATTTGAGAGTCGGTCAATAAAGGATGTTTGCTTTAAGACCCCTTTCACACTGGGGCACTTTTGCGCCTGAAAAGCGCCTCTCAATGCTCCTCCAGTATGAAAGCCAGAGTGCTTTCACACTGGGGCGGTGCGCTTGCAGGTCAGGAGGAAAAGTCCTGCAAGCAGCATATTGGGGCTTAGGTTGCAGGTCCTATACCTTTCTGCTAAAGCACGCCAGGCTGATGCTTCTTCTGCCTACCCCTCAGCCCGGCCCTGAGCTCTAGTCTACTTTCCTAGCACCAACATGGCAGCATACATTTGGTTAGTATGCTGCTGTGGATTAGCGCCAGGAAAGGAAATTCAGTTCTTAGTCACCGGCTCTCTGCTGACTGCAGACCGTCAGTTTATCAGTCATTTTGGTTTTTATTATTCTATAGTATATATCCCTCTGTTGCTTTGGACTGCAAGCAGACATAACTGAAGTATAATTCTTCCCCTAGATTCACTTTCACAAGCTGAACTGAGACTTCTGTTTTTCATGTATTTGTATCCAGGTGGCTGCAGTAAAAGGAAACGGGCAGAAAGCTGTGGGAGTGCCCCCTATCTTCAGGACTGCACAGAGAGGGAGAACAGGACAGATACCAAGGATTACCAGGTATAGCTATCCTTTCCTGGCTCATCTTCTCATGTATCATGTCTTCTGTGTGACATTTCATGATCGGCACAATGTGTTCTTATGTGATAGGTGGAGGCTGAAGATCTAATAATCCGGTGTAAGGAGGAAGAGATTGAACCAGATCACATCACAGAAGGTGAGACTGAACTAATGGAGAGAATTGTATCTGCAGTGCCAGTTTATGAAACGCAATGCAAGAAGAATCTATGTATGGATTAGTAGGGGAGTGTTGCTGATTGGGGGTTGGAATGGTTGGAGGTTAAGGTTCTGATAGGGTCAGAAGTTATAAGCTAAAGGGTTAGTTCATCTTAATCAAAAAACGGCCTATGTAGGTAAGGGGCATATGTAGAGAAAAAAAAAAAGCAGCAATGTGCAGCTTTGACCAAAATTAAATAATGTCTTTTGCTATAGGCCAGGGATCAGCAACCTGTAGATCGTGGACAGGTGACTGGTAGATCTCGGTCTGGGTTTGCTGACCCAACATACCAGAGCATCAAACGGAGTGCAATGCAGAGGGACTACTTGTAAAGTTGGAGCTGTAGTAGGGAGCAAGAGCCGCATAAGCCTATGCCCCCTCTGTAGTGCCGACACCTGTACCATGCAGATTGATACCAACTGCACTCCACCTCTTATCCTGGCTCTGGTCTCCAGAGTGGTGCCAGAAGAGATCTTCCCAGGAAAGTTGCAGATGCACTGCACCCATGGTGCAGGTAAACCGCAGACAATCACTGGGAAAGCAGCTTTATAGGGGGCTCAGAACAGTAAGGGTTCATTGACATTTGCAGTTTGGGGGGGGTGGTAAAACGTGTTTTATCACCCCTGCCCCAATCGCACCCCCTTTAGCTGCAGTGGCCAGGGGTGTACACAGGTCGCAGCTGCTGCAGGAGTTGTACACCCTGTCATGGTTGGTGGGTGTAGCACCTGCCATGCATAACCCATTCAGGTAAATGGAGTCTCTGCAAGGCAGAATGGCCCTGGGCAGGGGAACAAAACCTCAAATTACTTGGGAATACAAACAAAACACATTTCCAATGTTTTAAAGTGAATAGTAGAAGCTTCCGGCACTAGTGTTGGTAATGAGTAAACGGGCCAGAGACATAGTAAGACAACGGGGTGGGATAGTCTTCCCATGGTGGAGGAGAAGAAAGAGGAATTTAAAAAGAAAAAAAAGGGGGGGGGGGTGTAATAGGGAAGCAGAGGGTGAGGTTGGATGAAGGAGGAAAAAAGGTGAGAACTGAGTAGAGTAAAGAAGGAAGAAAAGAGATGCAGAACTAGGCAGGGTGAGAGAAGGTCGAGACAAGAATAGAAAAAGGAGATGTAAGCTTAGACTGGGAGAGAGCGGAGCCTGCGGGTTAGATGGTATATTAGCGTGGTCTGGAATACCCAAGCTGGCCGGGGCAGAGAGCATAGAAACACCAGGGGTTCCACACTTTGAGGAACGTAGCATGAGAGTCATGAAGTATACTGGTCGTCATCTCATGCAGCATGAGGGTAGTCGGAATGCTCTTCACCTCTCCTCTACAAACCAAACAAAGGCTTCCTCCAAGGTCTGGCAATAGAATTGCTTTGTGGCTATGAAGACGTAGGTGGCCAGCTTTTGTTGGTATGAGAAGAGGCCTGGGAGGGGGCAGTGGAGAAGTGCATGCTGGGCATCCTTGTGGAAGGGTTGAGAGGAGGCGGTAGACCCTGAACCAGAATCCCACCAAATGCGGGCAAGACCACCAGATATGGACCTCTTCTCCACGTTGGCCACATTCCCTGAAGCATCTATCATTGTATGACGGGTTTGAATGGGCTGGGACCCAATACCAGTGGAAGAGAACTTTTATAGGCCGCCTCCATGGTGACCGTGTTGAAGGAACATTTTGGCTACGGACGACCAGGCCTTGCTCCAGTCCTCTAAATCTATTGAGACTGCCAAGCCTCATTCCCATTTGGAGATGTAGGGGTGGGAGTGAGATAAGCCCCCCCGGTCAAGGAGGAGTAAATGGAGGAGATGATACCCCGGGATCTAGGTGAGTGAAAACAAATATTTTCAAAGGCATTCATGTTGTCATTATGGGGTATTGTTTGTATAATTGTGAGTAAAAAAAAGAATTTAATCTATTTTGGAATAAGGCTGTAACATAACAAAATGTGGAAAAATTGAAGCGCTGTGAATACTTTCTGGATGCAATGTAAATGAACAGTTCATCCAATAGCTTGTTTTTATCTACAGACTTCCCTTAACTGTGTAGTCATTTTGTTTTTTGGTAAAGGTGAACTATGCCCTTTAAAGTAAGGGCAGGATAAGGGATTAAGGTTTAGGGCAGGGTCAGGAATCAACGATTTGGAGTAGAGTCAGAGGTTAAGGTTAGGATTTGGCATGGACTGTGATATGGCACCTAGTACTGTGCACTACAAAGCAGCAAGTAAAGTAGAATCCTGCACATATAATTAAGAAGTATGGCTGACCCGTGTTCTTTTATAATTAATAATTAAACATAGGCCAGGAATATAATACAGTGAAGCCCAGTCAAGTTTAAATCTAAATACATTTTAGGCCCATCATAAGAAAAGGCATGCAAAGTCTTACAGTCCATTGTCTTTAGATGGCAGCCACAGTCTAAATAGAAAAGCCTGCTCCCTGCCAGCAGCTGTAGAGAAGAAACCTTGCTCTCTATGTGGAAGCAGTGGTCTTTCTGCAGAGGTCCAACACGCCTCCTCCTGAGTCAGAGACGGCTCTTTTCGAACAGTAAAGCTAATGCCCCCTGCAGATTTGTAGAATTATCGGCAGGCAAACTTTTTTTTTTTCTACAGCCAAGAGGGCCCTCGCACTACAGTCACGCTCCTAGAAATTGAGATCCAATGAGATTGTGGTGTGTGTTGCCAGCTGTGCGGTGTCCCATGTGATCTAGGCCAGGGCTGCCCAACCTTAATGAGACCAGGGCCCAGTTAGTGTCTCCAAAACTGTCCGTGCCCCCCCCCCCCCCCCCCCCCAACAAAAAAAAAAAAGTTGTTCTACTCGCAAAATTAAAAGTATGGAAGTACAAAATGTATATTGAAATGCTTGAAGGCTCTGGATGGGTCTGGCTGTCACTGTTGTGGAATGAATATGATTGTGAAGGGGGCTCTGCAGCAGACTTGTTGGCCCTGTAGGGGATGAGGTTTCTGGAGGAAGCTATGGAGACCTCTGGGGGATGGGGGTCTCTGGAGGAAGCTGTGGAGACCTCTGGGGGATGGGGGTCTCTGGAGGAAGCTGTGGAGACCTCTGGGGGATGGGGGTCTCTGGAGGAAGCTGTGGAGACCTCTGGGGGATGGGGGTCTCTGGAGGAAGCTGTGGAGGCCTCTGGGGGATGGGGGTCTCTGGAGGAAGCTGTGGAGGCCTCTGGGGGATGGGGGTCTCTGGAGGAAGCTGTGGAGGCCTCTGGGGGATGGGGGTCTCTGGAGGAAGCTGTGGAGACCTCTGGGGGATGGGGGTCTCTGGAGGAAGCTGTGGACACCTCTGGGGGATGGGGGGTCTCTGGAGGAAGCTGGTGTCTCCAGAAGTCTGGGGCAATGGGGAGACTAGAGGGCTCTGTGGGACACTGTTAGGGGCACTAGGCTCTACATATTGGGGGCACTGTGTGAGGTTGTTTGGGACTGAGGGCTCTTATGAGGCCTGGGGGCACTATGAGAGGTTGAGGGGCACTGCGAGCCACTATGGGAGGTTGGATAGCCCTATGGAATCTGGGAGGCCTTGTAGGAGGTTAGGGAATCTGCAGCTAGCTGGAGGCCCGGAAAAAGGGAGGCCATGGCTCCAGCAGTGGGCCATGTCCTGGTGGTTGAGAACCACTGATCTAAACCATGCAGTCTGGTGACCTTTTTATACATTTTATCTCTGACAGACCATTCGGAAGTGGAAGTAAAGTTGTATCGCTGCACGGAGTGTGATGAATGTTTCACTGACCCCTCAGACTTTTCATTCCATCAGAAGGCACACAGTGCCAACCACCACTTCTCCTGTGCCATCTGCCGGCTCTCCTTCAAGTCTGAGTCAACGTTTCTTAAGCACCAAAGCTGTCACCTGGACAGGCCATCCAGTCCCTGCATGGGGGAGCGGAACTTCTTGGTCAGGTCTACCATCGTCCGATACTCCGGAGAGAAGCCGTTCCAGTGCACAGAGTGCGGACGTTGCTTTGCCCTGAAGTCCACACTGGTCAAACACCAGCGCGTCCACACGGGAGAGAGGCCATTTGTGTGCGGCAAGTGCGGACGCTCCTTCTCCCAGAGCTGCAACCTCCTGCGCCATGAGAGACGATGTGCAGCCACCAAAATGACTTTAGGTCTGAATTAGCAGCTTGCTCCGCTCAAAAGTGAAGATTCTGTATTTCGGCCTACTCAGGGCATGTAGCCTAACTTTTCTTACTGAAAGGTAAATGATGAGATGGGTTCGTAAATCCCCCAGAGACTCCCGTTGTGAGATCCGGGATGTTGGGTTCTCAGGTCTGGTCGATGTGAGGGGCTCACACTTTTGCTACTGGGCTTTTAAAAGTGGCACCCCAACCAAAACCTTTGGATAGAGTGGGAAAGAATTAAAGCCACTACCATTTTTTTTTTTTTTTTTTTTCCTTTTTTGTGTGCCTTGTGTCATTATTATTGGAGTGATTTACCATCCCTTCCCGTTTCAGAGACACAACAGCAAGCAAGTGGAAATCTTTCCTTAGCTGTCACAGATGTCCACACAGGAAAATTATCCCTCCTATTTCTTTTCCAGGGACAACAGGAAGTGAGTAGGAAACTTTCCTCAGCCATCGCAAGAACAGGTGTCCCCGTAGGAAAATGTCCCCTCTATTTTTATTTCGGTGACAACCGGAAATGAGTAGAAATTAATCCTTGGCCACCACAGGAACAGGAATCTCCTTTGGATAATTTCCCATCTACTCACGTCCTGTCATAACTGGAAAATAAATAGAGTTCTCTCCTTAGTTACAAAAGAAGATGTCCCCATCAGGAAATTTCCACTGTTTCTACTCCAGTGACAACAGGAAGTGAGCAGAAATTATCAATAAAAAACAATGAAATGTTTCTTTCAATTAAATATGTTTTTAATAAAGATCATTGCTTTTTTTTTTTTTTTTTGGACCTCTGAATAGCCCCTTTGTAAGTATGTATTCTCTTACTGGACAAGAGTGAACTTGCAGTGTGTATGTATATAGGCCATGAACAGATCTAACAGGTACTCTTTTATCTGTGTAACCAGCAAGATGTGAGGTTCAGCTCATTTACTTCCACTGCTAGTGCCCTGGAATAGGACCCTTCACACATGCACGGTTTTATGCAGATTGTTAAAGTGTTTGTTACCCTAAAACCCCCCCACCCACCGCTCTCTGGTAACCGTTGCTTACCGGAGCCGCCGGCAGCAGCGGAGGCGATCATGTTCTGTCCCCTGCTTGGCATGGAGCTGAGTGATGGGAAGATGGCCCCCACACGGCTCCATACCATTGCAGGGCAGAAGCAACGTCAAAATGTCACTTAGCTATTAATGGGACATTTTTTTTATTTTGTTAATTTTTTTTTTTTTTATTGCATTTTAGTGTAAATATGAGGTCTTTTTGACCCCAGATCTCATATTTAAGAGGTCCTGAAATAACGAACTAATAATAACTATTAAACTATAGGTATTGGAACCTCCTTTCAAATTTGGCTGTTAGTGAATGTAACGAGTACGAATTTATTCAAAGTTCCGAATTATCTCAAATAACAAATGCCGCATCTAAAAGAATGGAACGTAACAATCTAATAATAGATATCAATAATACCTTTTTATTATTTATTATTAATTTGTTCCATTCCATTTGTTTAGATGCGGCATTCGTAACTTCAGAAAAATTTGTATTCGTTACGTTCACAAACATCCACATTTTAAAAGAAATTCCAATACCTATAATTTAATAGTTATTATTTCTAATGTCACAGATTTTCTTTTTTTTTTTTCAGATTTTCAAATTTTTCAATTCCGAAAATTCGAATTTTCGAAAAAAGCCAAAAAAAACCCAAATGAAACGAAAATGAACAAATTTTTTCGTTAGTGCACATGTCTGATGTTTAGGCTGTAGAACCACTTAAAATTACATCTAAAAGGATCCTAGGTGGCAATCCAAACCAGTCCCTACTATTGCTGCACAATGTAAACAAAAAAAAAAACTTCCTCTACCTTCCCCGAGTGAGCCAAATCACCCTCCATTTGTGTCTCACACGCTCCCTCTCCCAGGCACTGCAGCTCACAGTGCTGCCAATCCAGATAGCAGTGGGCAGGACTAGGTGTGGCCAGGTGCTGACAGACAAGCTCCAGGCTTGTGAATCAGAAGGGACAATGCTGATGTCTTCTCATCCCCACGTGAGAGTGACAACAATGCTGCACTGCTCTCAGGAACAGTGAAGCATCATTGTCACCCCATCACAGGAAGCAGAATCAAGTGGACTTCAGTGGCAGGATCAACAGGTAATTGTGGGATTGAGAAAAAGCTGTAAGTGCGGATACACCTATAAGTGCTGCAGCACTTAGATTGTAAGCTTCACGAGCAGGGCCCTCCTATTCCTTCTGTACTGAACTGTTTTGTATTGTACTGCCCCCCCCACCCCCTTTTTATTGTAAAGCGCTGCGCAAACTGTTGGTGCTATATAAATCTTGTAGAATAATAATATATTTTTGTTTTAAATAGGAAGCCAAAGTTCTACCTCAATAGGCTGTGAAGCCGCAGCTTTCTGGTTCCACAATATGCTGAGACTCCACACCAGTCTTCTGCCCCATTGGCTGTTTCGGGTTTGTGTATATAAAGGATCACCTCCAATAAGACCCCAGACAGTTATACAGACTCCACACACCTCATATATATATATATTCCAAAGTCATTTAATAAATTCTGTATATACAAAGCAGAGCAGAACCCGTGTGGTCCTCATATTCAAATAAACAATCCTTTGGTTCCGGCTCCCAATAAAATGCAATCTAGAACGTTCAGTCTTTATATAAGGCCCATTCTCTGTAATAGAGGCCGCTATGAGTTCTTGGCTGTTTCTGCCGGCTCAAACCCTTTACGTTCCATTTCAGCTTTGTACTTCAGATAATCTCTTCTCTTATCAAAGTATTTAATCTGAAAAAAAAAAAAAAAAGATCAGTCAATATTTTATCTGACTACAGAACCCAAAAGAGCTCTACAAATTCTGTACAATGTAGCTGAGGACTTAAAGCTGAACTCCGAGTATTGCCTAAATACATTCATTATGTGAATTCTTCTTGAATCTCGGTGTGCTTTGTGTATTTCTTCTAGATCTGTGTAGGAACCCACTGTGAGACTTCCTGTAATAAAGACCGCACACTGCTGGTAATTTGAACAGGAATGCAGTGCGATTCCTGCCTGAATTGCATGCAGTTTCCCGCACCGCTCCTATGTGAATCCAGGCTGCAATCACTATGACAAGCCAGGGTTCACACAGGAAACTGCATGCGATTCCGATAGGAAATCCCAGGGCCGCCTTTAAGGCAGGGCAAAAGGGGCAGCTGCCCTGGGCCCCCATCATTGTTGTGGGGCCCAAAGCAGCTGCTTATTGAGCGGTAAGAATGTCCAGTAACCTCTAGCAACCAATCAGTGAGCAGTATTGATGAACAGTAATCTGTAGCAACCAATCAATAAGTAGAAGTCATGTGCTGTAACCTCTAGCAAATAATCAGTGAGCCATAATGTGTGCTGTAACCTCTAGCAGCCAGTCAGAGAGCGGTAATGATACACTGTAACCTCTGACAACCAATCGCAATCGCTGCCTGATCTGATTCAATAAATTACATGGAAGAGGGGGGAGCCCAAGAAAGTGTTTGCCCGGGGTCCAGGGCCGGCCCTACCATGTGTTCCAGTGGGTCCATTGGACCCAGGCAGCACTTTGAGAGGGGCAGCAAATTGAGCCTCGGCTGCCTCTCCTTCTCTACTATACTGCCCTAGCCTGTTAATATACTACCCTAGCCTGCCCATTTACTACCTTAGTCTGCCTATATACTACCCTCTATATACTACCCTAGCCTGCCCATTTACTACCTTAGTCTGCCTATATACTACCCTCTATATACTTCCCTAGCCTGTCTACATACTACCCTAGTCTGCCTATATACTACCCTGTCCATATACTACCCTCGTCTGCCTATATACTACCCTAGCGTGACCATTTACTACCTTAGTCTGCCTATATACTACCCTCTATATACTTCCCTAGCCTGTCTACATACTACCCTAGTTATCTATATACTACCCTGTCCATATACTACCCTCTATATACTACCCTAGTCTGCCTATATACTACCCTAGCGTGACCATTTACTACCCTAGTCTGCCTATATACTACCCTAGTCTGCCTATATACTACCCTGTCCATATACTAGCCTCTATATACTACCCTAGTCTGCCTATATACTACCCTAGCGTGCCCATTTACTACCCTAGCGTGCCCATTTACTACCCTAGTCTGCCCATTTACTACCCTAGTCTGCCCATTTACTACCCTAGTCTGCCCATTTACTACCCTAGTCTGCCCATTTACTACCCTGTCCATATACTACCCTAGCCTGTCCATATACTACCCTCTATATACTACCTTAGCGTGCCCATTTACTACCCTAGCCTGTCTATATACTACCCTAGCCTGCCTATATACTACCCTAGCCCGCCCCTTTAAATTGAACATAATGGTATGTCATATAATTTTGCATATAGATAAGGTGCTGTTGCATGTAAATCTGACTTCCTGATAAATTTGATTTTAGTTTTAATTATCACGATACAAAATAATGGATGTGGGGGGCCTTTGGTGGGCGTGATTATTTTTTTGGGGGGGCAGCATTTCATTCTTGGACCCAGGCAGCACAATGTCTTGGGTTGGCCCCGCCAGGATCCAATCAATAGTAAAGACGGCCCTGGGAATCGCACCGCATTCCTGTTCAAATTTTATGCAATTCTTTGCAGTGCGATTTGCCCCCATTCATTTTGTATGGGCTCAAATCGCACCGCAAAGTTATCAGTTTTGGGTATTTGAGCATTTTCACAAGTACTCGTGAAAATACTCAGTGTGGGCACCAATATTGGCATCGGTGCCACACTAATAGGAATGCATGGACCTTCCTTCCAATCAGGCCCGCTTGAAAAACTGATACCCTGTTTCCCCGAAAATAAGACCTAGCGTGATTGTCGGGGATGGGTGCAATATAAGCCCTACCCCCCAAATAAGCCCTACCCTGTTTCCCTGAAAATAAGCCCTACCCTGAAAATAAGACCTACAAGGACTTTAACTAGGGCTTATTTGGGGGGTAGGGCTTATATTGCAGCCATCACCGACAATCACGCTAGGTCTTATTTTCGGGGAAACAGGGTAGGTGGACCTGATTGGATCACCTGTGTGAAAGGGCCAAAGGACCCCACTGGAACTGTGTGCACACATGTGGTTGAAGGACGATGGTGGCTTGCCCCATTCACTTGAATGGGGATTGCTTGGTGGGCAGTACTGCCCGTCAAATGCGACAGGGGATTTAATTTTTGCCACGGCATATCTACAGCCCTAAGTGGCAGCAAGTCCCTGTTTTAGGTAGGTAGTCAAGGGATGGTAAAACCACAGCTCAATGGCTTCCCGTGTGAACAAGCCTTTAGTAAAGGATCGAACATGTATTAAGGTTGTGTCTTGACTATCCATTCAGCTTCCTTTACACAGGCGTCCAAAATAGTTGGACCGTCCACATAAACAAGGACATGGAGCTGCTCAGGGCTGTACACATGGGCGGTTGGGATGCTCTCCTTAGTGGGGAGACATGAATAACGTTGCCTGTAGAGTTTGGCAGGTGCTGTGCAATCACTTCCATTCCTATGTGCCTATGGTGTATACAGAGCACTTTATATAGGGTCTGAGAAATCCAGTGCGTCCGATAGGTATACCCATCCGGATCACACTTGCCCTCGGGACTTATATGCAAGTTTATACATTGATGGCATTTCACTAAATAACCTTTTCTCCAAAGGCACACTTACCTTCATTCTGGGAAGAGGGATGTGCAAAGCCTAACATGCACTGGCCGCCCCTGCTCAGTAATACACTATATTACCAAAAGTATTGGGACGCCTGCCTTTACACACACATGAACTTTAATGTCATCCCAGTCTTAGTCCGTAGGGTTCAATATTGAGTTGGCCCACCCTTTGCAGCTATAACAGCTTCAACTCTTCTGGGAAGGCCGTCCACAAGGTTTAGGAGTGTGTCTATGGGAATGTTTGACCATTCTTCCAGAAGTGCATTTGTGAGGTCAGGCACTGATGTTGGACGAGAAGGCCTGTCTCGCAGTCTCCGCTCGAATTCATCCCAAAGTTGTTCTATGGCAGTGATGGTGAACCTTGGCACCCCAGATCTTTTGGAACTACATTTCCCATGATGCTCATCTACATGGCAGAGTGCATGAGCATCATTGGAAATGTAGTTCCAAAACATCTGGGGTGCCAAGATTCACCATCACTGCTCTATCGGGTTGAGGTCAGGACTCTGCAGGCCAGTCAAGTTCCTCCACCCCAAACTCGCTCATCCATGTCTTTGAGTTGAGTTGCATCTTGATATAGTGCGGCCCTTTACCCGACGCTCTAACAAACACATACTACTAGGGCCAATTTTTGTAGACAGGATCTGATTAACCTACCAGCATGTCTTTGAAGTGTGGGAGGAAACCGGAGTATCCGGGGGAAACCAACGCAGGCACAGGGAGAACATGCAAACTCCAGGCAGATGGTATCGGGGGTCGGGATTTGAACCAGCAACCCTATTGCTGCTAGGTGAGAGTGCTAACCACTACACCACTGTGCTGCCCTTTATGGACCTTGCTTTGTCCAGTGGGGTCTAAATGATTTGGAGGAGAAGGGATTATAGTGTGGGGTTGTTTTTCAGGGGTTGGGTTTGGCCTCTTAGTTCCAGTGGAGAGAACTCTTAAGGCCTCAGCATACAAGACAAGGTCCATAAAGACATGGATGAGTAAGTTTTGGGTGGAGGAACTTGACTGGCCTGCAAGGAGTCCTGACCTCAACCCGATAGAACACCTTTGGGATGAATAAGAGCTGAGACTGTGAGCCAGGCCTTCTCGTCCAACATCATTGCCTGACCTCACAAATGGCTCTTCTGGAAGAATGGTCAAACATTCCCATAGACACACTCCTAAACCTTGTGGACGGCCTTCCCAGAAGAGTTGAAGCTGTTTTAGCTGCAAAGGGTGGGCCAACTCAATATTGAACCCTACGGACTAAGACTGGGATGTCATTAAAGTTCATGTGCGTGTAAAGGCAGGCGTCCCAATACTTTTGGTAATATAATGTATTTTATAGACTTCAGCGTGGCTGTCCCCTGAGCTTCTCTAATCACAGCCCTATGGAAGTCTATTGCTCAGTAATATCTCATACACTTCAATGGAGCCCTCCCCTGAGCTTCTCCAGTCTCTGGACACACAGGGGTGGGTAGGGGCATATAAATGGATGAGGGTGGACAGGGGGGTATAACCGGATGGGGTAGGAGAGTAGTAATAGATGGGGGTGGGTAGGGGAGTATAAATGGATGGGGGTGGACAGGGGAGTATAACTGGATGGGGGGTGGGGAGAGGTGTCTAATAGGATGGGGGGGGGGGAATATAAATAGGGATGGGTAGAGGGAGTATAAATGGATGAGGGTGGACAGGGGAGTATAACTGGATGGGGTAGGAGGGTGGTAATAGATGGGGGTGGGTAGGGGAGTATAAATGGATGGGGGTGGACAGGGGAGTATAACTGGATGGGGGGTGGGGAGAGGTGTCTAATAGGATGGGGGGGGGGGAATATAAATAGGGATGGGTAGAGGGAGTATAAATGGATGAGGGTGGACAGGGGAGTATAACTGGATGGGGTAGGAGGGTGGTAATAGATGGGGGTGGGTAGGGGAGTATAAATGGATGGGGGGTGGGGAGAGGCGTCTAATAGGAAGGGGTGGGGGAAGGAAGTATAAATAGGGATGGGTAGAGGGAGTATAAATGGATGGGGGTGGACAGGGGAGTATAACTGGATGGGGTAGGAGGGTGGTAATAGATGGGGGTGGGTAGGGGAGTATAAATGGATGGGGGTGGACAGGGGTGTATAACTGGATGGGGTAGGAGGGTAGTAATAGATGGGGGTGGACAGGGGAGTATAAATGGATGGGGGGTGCGAAGAGGGGTCTAATAGGATGGGGTGGGGGAAGGAAGCCTGAATCCCATAGATGGAGCGGACAGACTGATCTAAGGTACAATTTCAATTTGCAGATAGCCAAACAGCCCCCCCCAAAAATGTGTAATCTCTCCTTCCCACCATGGTGACAACACTGAGTGTAGGCAATATTTCCCAGAATCCCCCTCCCCCTTGCTCCTGTACACAGCTGCCCTTCCAGTTGGGACCCGATTTGAATCAAATGACTAGACTAGGATATGGCATCCCCGGCAACGTCCTCAGGTTTACTGCACTGGGAGTTGCAATGTTTGGGCTGATATCTGCCACGGTCACAATAAATATTTACACAACACAAGCAGGTAACGATCTGCTGGGATCTTGCTGCTGAGAAAGATGTGGACAGCCCGGCACGGAAGGTTTTGCTCCTGTTTTTGAAGTAGAAGAAAAGGGAAATCGTCTCTCGTCCGTTGCCACTGTCCGGGATCTGATTGGCTGCCATCTCCATTTTCTGAAAAGTAATGGTGACACAGGCTGACGGCAATGATCATGTGACCTACCCATGTCAGCGGACAGTTCTGCTCATAGCCCTTCCTGATCTGCTGGCACTTGTCCTTGTCTTCCTTGGTGTCATCCAGGCATTGCCAGTACCGGTCCCTGGAGTCCCAGCATGCTCTCCTCTCCTGTGCGGAGGGCGCCGACATCTTATTCCTGCAAATAAAGAAGAAATCCTTCAATGTGGTCATCTGTATGTAAAGCTATGGTAGTAAAGAGAACCTGTGATAAAAAATCAGCTATCCCCCATTTTGTAGACGCTATAAATTTTGCGCAAACCAATCAATATACACTTATTGCAATTTTTTTTTACCAAAAATATGTAGAAGAATACATATTGACCTAAACTGAGGGAACATCTTGGGAACCCAAAATTGCTCCACCATCCTTGGCCCTTAGAACTATGCAGTATTCTGGAAACCCCCCAACTCCTCTCTGTCATCCTGGGACCTCAGCACCGCTTAGTCATCCTGGGACCCTGATTTTTCTCCATCATCCAGGAATCCCCAACTCTGCTCCATCATCTTGGCACCCTAGTTCTGCTCTGTCATCCCAGGACCTCAACATCTTGGGAACCCAACATTGCTCCACCATCCTGGGACATCAGCACCACTTAGTCATCCCAGGACCCTGACTTTTCTCCACCAGCCAGGAACCCCGACTCTGCTCCATCATCTTGGCACCCTAGCACTGCTTTGTCATCTTGGGAACCCAAAATTGCTCCACCATCCTGGGCCCTTAGAACTATGCAGTATTCCGGAGACCCCCCAACTCCTCTCTGTAATCCTGGGACCTCAACACCGCTTAGTCATCCTGGGACCCTGACTTTTCTCCACCAGCCAGCAACCCCGACTCTGCTCCATCATCTTGGCACCCTAGTTCTGCTCTGTCATCCCAGGACCTCAACTCTCCTCTGTCATCTTGGGAACCCAACTTTGCTCCACCATCTCTGGACCTCATCACTACGCAACTATGCTCCATCATCCTGGGACCCTAGTTCTGCTCTGTCACCCTGGGCCCCCTGTGGTGCCTTATCTACCAGGGACCCCAACTCTGCTTCAATAAATTACACCACCACCACCCCCCCCCCCCCCAAACCATAACCTGGGCCCTTGGCCCCAGGAACCCTACTGCCCCCAACTCCCTGTGTGCACCCCATATACAGCCCCAGCATGGCTGATGTCACACACAGTAATCTCCTTAAACTATCCCTACCCCACCCAGCCTGGAATCTGATTGGTGGATTTGGGGAACAATGACAGTGTGATCAACCCATACAAAACAACTTATATGTCCTCACCTGCACAGGACCTTCACACCACTCAATGGACGCACACTGATGACGTCAGAAAACGACAGACACTTGAGACAAATCTTCATTTTCTAGCAGTTGTACTAGAAGTCCTATGGCATTCGGTCCCCCTAAGCTGCTGTCACTGGTCTCCAAGAAAATGGCCGCCAGCTCTCTATCACCGTATGCTGCAGCTGCCACAACAGCGCCACCTGCTGCCAACATCGAGGGATAATAGGAGGCAGAGCGCACAGGCTGCCCTCTGCTGGTCAAAATTCAGAAGGCAGCTGGACAAAATTAGTTCACTACACTCTTATCAAAGGAAAAGTATTTGATACGTTTTTAAAAATTGAAAACAACCGTAATACACACATGACATTTTGAAGATGGAAACATGAAACACTTTGCCACATTCAAATGTTTTTTTTTCCATTTAACATGACTGACATTTCTTATTGCATCTCAGAAATACGCACCGCGCATACCTGCAATCAGACTCCAAAACCAAAACTATTGATTGCATTGTGCGTGGGCACCTTCATTTTCAAATTGGAATTTTCAGTTGAATTATAGAGCATCCCAGGAGCCCATAAACCAAAGTCTACAGTACCTCCAGCATTGCTCTAGACTGCGCTACTCAGCTTTCTTGATATAGGGAGCATCAAGTGCGGCCCCTGGCATCACCCAAGGGCCACAGATATTATTCAGGGTATATACTGCTACATAAGATGGTCATACACTGCAGACATAGTACAGGAGATGATCAGAGACTGCAGACATAATACAGGAGATGATCAGAGACTGCAGACATAATACAGGAGATGATCAGAGACTGCAGGCATAGTACAGGAGATGATCAGAGACTGCAGACATACTACAGGAGATGATCAGAGACTGCAGACATACTACAGGAGATGATCAGAGACTGCAGACATACTACAGGAGATGGTCAGAGACTGCAGGCATACTACAGGAGATGATCAGAGACTGCAGACATACTACAGGAGATGATCAGAGACTGCAGACATACTACAGGAGATGGTCAGAGACTGCAGACATACTACAGGAGATGGTCAGAGACTGCAGACATAGTACAGGAGATGATCAGAGACTGCAGACATAATAGAGGAGATGATCAGAGACTGCAGACATAGTACAGGAGATGGTCAGAGACTGCAGACATACTACAGGAGACGGTCAGAGACTGTAGGCATAGTGCAGGAGATGATCAGAGACTGCAGGCATAGTGAAGGAGATGATCAGAGACTGCAGACATAGTACAGGAGATGCTCAGAGACTGCAGACATACTACAGGAGATGGTCAGAGACTGCAGACATAGTACAGGAGATGGTCAGAGACTGCAGACATAGTACAGGAGATGCTCAGAGACTGCAGACATACTACAGGAGATGGTCAGAGACTGCAGACATAGTACAGGAGATGATCAGAGACTGCAGACATAGTACAGGAGATGGTCAGAGACTGCAGACATACTACAGGAGATGCTCAGAGACTGCAGACATAGTACAGGAGATGATCAGAGACTACAGACATACTACAGGAGATGATCAGAGACTGCAGACATAATACAGGAGATGATCAGAGACTGCAGACATAGTACAGGAGATGGTCAGAGACTGCAGACATACTACAGGAGATGCTCAGAGACTGCAGACATAGTACAGGAGATGATCAGAGACTACAGACATACTACAGGAGATGATCAGAGACTGCAGACATAATACAGGAGATGATCAGAGACTGCAGACATAATACAGGAGATGATCAGAGACTGCAGACATACTACAGGAGACGGTCAGAGACTGTAGGCATAGTGCAGGAGATGATCAGAGACTGCAGGCATAGTGAAGGAGATGATCAGAGACTGCAGACATAGTACAGGAGATGCTCAGAGACTGCAGACATACTACAGGAGATGGTCAGAGACTGCAGACATAGTACAGGAGATGGTCAGAGACTGCAGACATAGTACAGGAGATGGTCAGAGACTGCAGACATACTACAGGAGATGCTCAGAGACTGCAGACCTAGTACAGGAGATGGTCAGAGACTGCAGACATACTACAGGAGATGGTCAGAGACTGCAGACATACTACAGGAGATGGTCAGAGACTGCAGACATACTACAGGAGATGGTCAGAGACTGCAGACATAGTACAGGAGATGGTCAGAGACTGCAGACATAGTACAGGAGATGATCAGAGACTGCAAACATACTACAGGAGAGGATCAGAGACTTCAGACATAATACAGGAGATGATCAGAGACTGCAGACATAATAGAGGAGATGATCAGAGACTGCAGACATAGTACAGGAGATGGTCAGAGACTGCAGACATAGTACAGGAGATGGTCAGAGACTGCAGACATACTACAGGAGATGGTCAGAGACTGCAGACATACTACAGGAGACGGTGGTCAGAGACTGCAGGCATAGTGAAGGAGATGATCAGAGACTGCAGACATAGTACAGGAGATGATCAGAGACTGCAGACATACTACAGGAGATGATCAGAGACTGCAGACATAATACAAGAGATGATCAGAGACTGCAGATATAGTACAGGAGATGGTCAGAGACTGCAGACATACTACAGGAGACGGTCAGAGACTGTAGGCATAGTGCAGGAGATGATCAGAGACTGCAGGCATAGTGAAGGAGATGATCAGAGACTGCAGACATAGTACAGGAGATGCTCAGAGACTGCAGACATACTACAGGAGATGGGCAGAGACTGCAGACATAGTACAGGAGATGATCAGAGACTGCAGACATAGTACAGGAGATGATCAGAGACTGCAGACATACTACAGTAGATGATCAGAGACTGCAGACATAGTACAGGAGATGCTCAGAGACTGCAGACATAGTACAGGAGATGCTCAGAGACTGCAGACATACTACAGGAGACGGTTAGAGACTGCAGACATACTACAGGAGATGGGCAGAGACTGCAGACATACTACAGGAGATGATCAGAGACTGCAGATATAGTACAGGAGATGGTCAGAGACTGCAGACATACTACAGGAGACGGTCAGAGACTGCAGACATAGTACAGGAGATGCTCAGAGACTGCAGACATAGTACAGGAGACTGTCAGAGACTGCAGACATAGTACAGGAGATGATCAGAGACTGCAGACATGATACAGGAGATGATCAGAGACTGCAGACATAGCACAGGAGATGCTCAGAGACTGCAGACATACTACAGGAGATGGTCAGAGACTGCAGACATAGTACAGGAGATGGTCAGAGACTGCAGACATAGTACAGGAGATGGTCAGAGACTGCAGACATACTACAGGAGATGGTCAGAGACTGCAGACATACTACAGGAGATGGTCAGAGACTGCAGACATAGTACAGGAGATGATCAGAGACTGCAGACATACTACAGGAGATGGTCAGAGACTGCAGACATACTACAGGAGATGGTCAGAGACTGCAGACATAGTACAGGAGATGGTCAGAGACTGCAGACATAGTACAGGAGATGGTCAGAGACTGCAGACATACTACAGGAGATGGTCAGAGACTGCAGACATACTACAGGAGATGGTCAGAGACTGCAGACATACTACAGGAGATGGTCAGAGACTGCAGACATAGTACAGGAGATGATCAGAGACTGCAGACATGTTACAGGAGATGATCAGAGACTGCAGACATACTACAGGAGATGCTCAGAGACTGCAGACATACTACAGGAGATGGCCAGAGACTGCAGACATACTACAGGAGATGGTCAGAGACTGCTGACATAGTACAGGGGACAGTCAGAGACTGAAGATATAAAACAGGAAATGATCAGAGATATATAATACAGGAGGTGGTCAGAGACTGCTGACATAGTACAGAATGTACTAAGGATCAAAGTGCTGCTGACATAATATAGTGTAAATTAGTAATTATACATATGGTGCAACCATGTATCAAGAATGACTCTATGGCTGGGTTCACACTACCGCATGGAGCAATGGAGCCAATGGCTGCGCTGCTATCAATCTATCCGATCAGGACCCGAGACACCGACTGGAGCTGGTGTGCTTGCCCCCCAGCACTGGAAAGTCCGGGTTCAGGTAAGTAAAAGGGGGGGCTCTGGGGGGCAGCATCACAGGTTTTTCACCTTAATGGATAGAACCCATTAAGGTGAAAAACCATGGGGGTTTACAAGCCCTTTGAAATGTATAACACACCACCTATTATACCGATAAAATTGGGCTAACTATTCATCAAAGGAACCATGGAGCAGGGTCCATTGGTATTGTTACATCAGATGTAGCGTTGAAGAATAGGAGGTGTGCCGAAACTCAGCTCAGCTCTACATGTTGCGCGTAAAAACGCTTCTTCAGGAGCCTAGGCATGCGCCCTAGCGCACACATGCGCCGTAGTCACCTAGTGACACGGAGCAGTGGGAGGTCCCTGACACTAAAACATACCCCTCCCCTGGTACTTTTTAATAAGTATTCATCTCTTATGAACAGATCAGTACAATTTCTGGCAATACATCCCTGTATTCTCCGCTGTATCCTGGATATCTGCCCTCTTGTAGTCTACCTTGATTGAAAAGAAGTATTTTGCTTTCCTCTTCTTGTTGACAATAAAGAGTATTCATTGCACACATATAGGTGGTTATGAAGTGCAACCTCCCTTATATGTTAACATTGGTTGTTTAGATATTTGTCCATCTAGGTACTAGTATACTAATGCTATACGTGTCCCCAAAGCTGTGGTATGCTCTCTCCACACCTGGGCTGTGTTCTTTGGTTTGTTGTACTTGGGGTGAGGGACAGCCAGCATGTTGTACTTGATTGTACAATTATATAAATATTTGTTTGTAGATATTAATGTCTGTGAAATTCATTGTTCGTTCTCTACCCACGTAGAATACATGCCTATGCTCCTGGTGTCAAGCGTGTGTGGCGGCAACCAGGTGAGAAGTACAAAGACAAGTGTGTATTTGCCTACAGTCAAGCATGGTGTTGGGAGCGTCATGGTCTTGGGCTGCATGAGTGCTGCCGGCACTGGGGAGCTACAGTTCATTGAGAGAACCATGAATGCCAACATGTACTGTGACATACTGAAGCAGAGCATGATCCCCTCCCTTCAGAGACTGGGCCTCAGGGCAGTATTCCAACACGATAACGACCCCAAACACACCTAGAAGACGATCACTTCCTTGCGAAAGAAGCTGAGGGTAAAGGTGATGGACTGGCCAAGCATGTCTCCAGACCTAAACCCTATTGATCATCTGTGGGGCATCCTCAAACGGAAGGTGGAGGAGTGCAAGGTCTCTAACATCCACCAGCTCTGTGATGTCATCATGTAAGAGTGGAAGAGGACTCCAGTGGCAACCTGTGAAGCTCTGGTGAACTCCATGTCCAAGAGGGTTAAGGCAGTGCTGGAAAATAATGGTGGCCACACAAAATATTGACACTTTGAGCCCAAGTTGGACATTTTCGCTTAGGGGTGTACTCACATTTGTTGCCAGCGGTTTAGACATTATTGGCTGTGTGTTGAGTTATTTTGAAGGGACAGCAAATTGACACTGTTATACAAGCTGTACACTCACTACTTTACATTGTAGCAAAGTGTCATTTCTTCAGTGTTGTCCCATGAAAAGATATAATAAAATATTTACAAAAATGTGAGGGGTGTACTCACTTTTGTGAGATACCGTATAGGTGGTTATACTCCCGTTTATAAAGTGCAACCTCCCTTATGGGTTAACATTGGCTGTTTACATATTTGTCCATCTAGGTACTAGTATACTAATGTTATACGTGTCCCCATAGCTGTGGTATGCTCTCTCCACACCCGGGCTGTGTTCTTTGGTTTGTTATACTTGGGGTGAGGGACAGCCAGCATGTTGTACTAGATTATACAATTATTTAAACATTTGTTTGTAGACATTAGCGTCTGTGAAATTCATTGTTCGTTCTCCACCCATGTAGAATACATGCCTAGCCTCCTGAAGAAGTGTTTTTACGCGCACATGTAGAGCTGAGCTGAGTTACGGCACACCTCCTATTCTTCAACGCTACATCTGATGTAACAATACCAATGGACCCTGCTCCATGGTCCCTTTGATGAATAGTTAGCCCAATGTTATTGGTATAGTAGGTGGTGTGCTATACGTTTTAAGGCCACATTGCTGTATTTTGGATAGAAAACGTTTTTTTTAACATTGTCGATTCGTATAATTTGTAATAATATTTATTTAATTTTTAATATGTTGTTATTGTGGTGCCTATAAAGTCCATCATCCTTCCCACATTTGGTCTTCGCAATTAAATCAGGACGTGGCTTTTTTTGTATCTTTTTGTATCCACAGTACCACTCTGTGATGATACAAATAAAACCTTTTACACACACACACACACATATATATATGAGACAAACTTCTTGAGAAAGGGGCCCTCCGCTGAATGGATGAACATACATATTGTATATAAAGCAAGGGGTTGGACACTTTGACATACCTCCCAACTTTTTGGGATGGGAATTAGCAAAAGCATGTAGGCATAGGACACACCCCCTGCCACGCCCTCTTAAAGGAGAATTAAACACAAGTGCATTTTTTTATTTTTTTTTTACCACTACTATTCCTTTATATTGGCTTTTGAAATCTACAAATACAGGATCTTAGAAATTTGATGAAAGGTTTAGCACTTGGATTTTTTTTTTTTAATATAAAAAGTACACTTTATATACAACTATATAGATCAGACCAAAATGAGGGGGGAAGAGGGACAGAGGGACTTTGTTCCAAATCAGGGACAGTCCCTCGAAATCAGGGACAGTTGGGAGCTATGCCTTAAGGGGGATTTTCTCAGGGAAGACTATGTGACAAATTGTATGTCATGTGTAAGACAGGGAACAAGGGGAAGGTATATGTTTGTCTAATTTTAAACATTTGGAAAAAAATAATAAAATATACAGTATATAGTCTTTGGAGACTACGTAGCACCTTGAAAGCCCCATTAAGGTATGGTCAGCCACTTGTGTTAATGGTATAAACTGGAGAGAGGAAAACCAAACTAAGTTGTCTGGTGACCCCACAATAGGGCTAAAACTTTTTTTTTGCGGAAGGGACTCGTGGCCACTCATTAAAATTAGAAGAAAAGAGGTTTAACCTTTAACTACGTAGAGGGTTCTTTACTGTAAGAGTGGCAAGGATGTGGAATTTCCTTCCACAGGCGGTGGTCTCAGCTTTTGTTATCACATGTGTGTTTGTATTGGTCCAGCAGCGCACCAACACATTTGCAGCCATTGTGCTATTTAACGCATACTGTTAGACAGGTCAATTTGGTTGTCTGCAAGCTGGTGGTAAGTAGGCTTTGTTTTTTTTCCTGGGCATTCCCCAGACTTTGTTGTTAACCTTAAACTACGTAGAGGGTTCTTTACTGTAAGAGCGGCAAGGATGTGGAATACCCTTCCACAGGCGGTGGTCTCAGCGGGGAGCATCGATAGTATCAAGAAGCTTTTGGATAAGCACCTGAATGACCGCAATATACAAGGATATACAATATAATACTGACACATAATCACACATAGGTTGGACTTGATGGACTTGTGTCTTTTTTCGACCTCACCTACTATGTTATTATGATGACCCAAAGGGGGACATTCACTAAAACTGGAGCACACAGAATCTGGTGAAGCCGTGCATAGTAACCAATCAGCCTCTAACTTCAGCTTTGTTCAATGAAGCTTTTGACAATAAAACCTTGAAGCTGATTGGTTTCTATGCACAGCTGCACCAGATTCTGTGTGCACCAATTGTAGTAAATCAACCCCAATGAGTTTCTTTAGAAATTAGTCACAACCCCACTTTTTCTCCAGGTTTTACAAACAGGCCCCTGTAGCATCCCCTGGATTTTCTGCAATGTTAGATGGGAGCTCTGTTCAGTTAGGATGGTACTTCTGATGATATAAAAGCAATAGGAGGAATATCTTCCCATTAGGGCCGGGTTCACATATTGTATATGTGATTTGGATGCATTTTTACCCACATCCAATTCGCATAACATGTGAATGGGACCGCCTCTCAATGTAGCCGGTTTACGCATGTCCGGGGCGACCGTGGTGCGGTTTTGGATACGGTTCAGATGCGAAATACGAATTCAGGCAAAAACACACCGGACTCCGGACTGCAAACCACAACCAGACATGTGTGAACCGAGCCTTAGTGTTATTGATGTGTGATAGGGATAAAGGTTCACTTTAAAGAAGAAGTCTTACCATACATATAATTAGGCTTCTCAAGTCCCTCAGGGGATAAAGTGTACGTGGTCTTTGTCCAATTTTGATCAGTGCTTTGGTATTGAGCTAGCGTGTAAGGAAGGTCCGGTGTGTTCTATAAGAGACCAACACATACTCAGATGTACTAGCATGCATGCTAAGCAGCATGCACATAAGTGGCACCAAATGTCCGTTTAAGATTGAATGTGACATGGACAGTCTGCTGAGTGGTCTTCAACTACGTCCCGATTTCTCTGTGACCTGACCTGCTATATTTGCCTTTCTGTGTATGACCCAGCTGGCCTTTGCAGACATCCCAACCTGCAAAAACACATTTCAGGGAGGTGGCAAACTCATTTCAGGAAAGTAACGCTTCACGCCGGCGCCAACCCCTCCCCCCCCCAATAAAATGCAGCCTTACCAATGCCAAATAAATGCAGCCTTATCAGTGCCAAATAAATGCAGCTATACCAGTGCCCATGGAGTACAGCCTGATCACACAGCTGCTGGAGCTGGGGTCTGGCTGCTGGGGCCAAGGTTTTGGCTGCTGATCCTGAGGTTTGGCTGCTGGACCCTTGCTGCTGGGGCTGGGGCCCTGGGGACTTGGCTGCTGGGGCTGGGGCCCTGGGGACTTGGCTGCTGGGGCCTGGGGTCAGGTCTGGGCTCTGGCTGGGCCATTCCAAAACTTTATTCTTCTTCTGGTGAAGCCATTACTTTGTTGATTTGGATGTATGTTTTGGGTCGTTGTCATGCTGAAAGATGAAGTTCCTCTTCATGTTCAGCTTTCTAGCAGAAGCTTGAAGGTTTTGGGCCAATATTGACTGGTATTTGGAACTGTTGATAATTCCCTCTACCTTGACTAAGGCCTCTGTTTCCAGAGAAAAACAGCCCCAAAGCATGATGCTGCCACCACCATGCTTCACGGTGGGTATGGTGCTCTTTTGGTGATGTGCAGTGTTGTTTTTACGCCAAACATATCTTTTGGAATTATGGCCAAAAAGTTCAACCTTGGTTTTATCAGACCATAACACATTTTCCCACATGCTTTTGGGAGATTTCAGATATGTTTTTGCAAAATTTAGCTGGGCTTGGATGTTTTTCTTCGTAAAAAAAAAAGGCTTCCGTCTTGTCACTCTACCCCATAGCCCAGACATATGAAGAATACGGGAGATTGTTGTCACATGTACCACACAGCCAGTACTTGCCAGACATTCCTGCAGCTCCTTTAATGTTGCTGTAGGCCTCTTGGCAGCCTCCCTGACCTGTTTTCTTCTCGCCTTTTCATCAATTTTGGAGGGACATCCAGTTCTTGGTACTGTCAATGTTGTGCCATATTTTCTCCACTTGATGATGATGTCTTCACCGTGTTCCATGGTATATCTAATGCCTTGGAAATTATTTTTGCACCCTCCTCCCGATACCTTTTTATAATGAGATCTCTCTGATGCTTTGGAAGCTCTCTGCGGACCATGGCTTTTGCTGTAGGATGCGACTAAGAAAATGTCAGGAAAGACCTACTAGAACAGCTGAACTTTATTTGGGGTTAATCAGAGGCACTTTAAATGATGGCCGGTGTGTACTGACTCCTATTTAACATGAGTTTGAATGTGATTGCTTTATTCTGAACACAGCTACATCCCCAGTTATAAAGGGGGTGTGCACACTTACACAACGCCATTATTTTAGCTTTTTTATTTTTACTTCCCCCCCTAAAAGATTTCAGTTTGTTTTTTAATTGAGTTGTACCGTTTATAGGTCACATTAAAAGGTGGAAAAAGTTCTGAAATGATTTATCTTCCTCTCATTTTTGTACATCACAGAAACCCGACATTTTAACAGAGGTGTGTAGACTTTTTATATCCACTGTAGATGAGGCCATTGCTGCCATCTCATCCTACAAAAGATGTTTCACACAGGTCTGTATACTAGTCGCTCTTTCATAAATTCAAGCCGTCCTTTAGCTTCAATTGCCTTTTTTTACTTTATTATATTAACACAAATACTTAACAGTAACATAAATATTTCAAGCCAAAAAAAAAATGAATAAACGATCTCTCCACAAACTAAAGTGGTTTAGAATAATATATAACATAGAAAAATAAGACTATAGAATAATCTAAATTCTACATATATTTTAAACCTTTCCTGTGTTAAGCTGCGGGTCACATTTTCCAGATTTCCAGTAAGTTGCACAGGTAGAGAGGTGTACTGGTGTTTGGTGTAAAAAAAAATGAAAAGTTGTTTCCAATATGCCCTAATCTTAATCTAGATGTGACCCCAACACTAAACCCTCCTCACATCTAAACCTTAAAACCTAACCCCTGGATCTGGGGTCTCCAAACTGCGGGCCAGATGCGGCCCTTTGCTTGCCCTTGTCCAGCCCTTGGGGCACTTTTCCTTCTACTGATACAAGACACTATTCCTTCCACTGACACCAACAAGGGGACACTATTCCTCAAACTGACACTAATAATGGGGCACTATTATTCCCACTGACACCAACGATTGGGCATTATACATCCCACTGACACCAATGATGGGACACTCTTCCTCCCACTGACACCAATGATGGGGCACTATTCCTCCTACTGACACCAATGATGGGGCACTAGTCCTCCCACTGACACCAATGATGGGGCACTATTCCTCCTCCTGACACCAATTATGGGACACTATTCCTCCTACTGACACCAATGATGGGACACTATTCCTCCCACTGACTCCAATGATGAGGCGCTATTCCTCCTACTGATGCATAGTCTGAGGGTCTGGACGTGTAGTGATGTAGACAAAGCATGAGGGTCTGGTGAGTAGTTATGGAGGCAGAGCTTGGGGGTCTGGATGAGAAGTTATGGAGGCAGAGCTTGGGGGTCTGGATGAGTAGCTATCAAGGCAGAGCTTGGGGGTCTGGATGAGAAGTTATGGAGGTAGAGCTTGGGGGTCTCGATGAGTAGTTATGGAGGCAGAGCTTGGGGGTCTGGATGAGAAGTTATGGAGGCAGAGCTTGGGGGTCTGGATGAGTAGTTATGGAGGCAGAGCTTGGGGGTCTGGATGAGTAGTTATGGAGGCAGAGATTGGGGGTCTGGATGAGTAGTTATGGAGGCAGAGCTTGGGGGTCTGGATGAGTAGTTATGGAGGCAGAGCTTGGGGGTCTGGATGAGTAGTTATAGAGGCAGAGCTTGGGGGTCTGGATGAGTAGTTATGGAGGCAGAGCTTGGGGTCTGGATGGAGGCAGAGCTTGGGGGTCTGGATGAGTAGTTATGGAGGCAGAGCTTGGGGGTCTAGATGAGTAGTTATGGAGGCAGAGCTTGGGGTCTGGATGAGTAGTTATGGAGGCAGAGCTTGGGGTCTGGGTGAGTAGTTATGGAGGCAGAGCTTGGGGGTCTGCATGAGTAGTTATGGAGGCAGAGCTTGGGGGTCTGCATGAGTAGTTATGGAGGCAGAGCTTGGGGTCTGGGTGAGTAGTTATGGAGGCAGAGCTTGGGGGTCTGGATGAGAAGTTATGGAGGCAGAGCTTGGGGGTCTGGATGAGTAGTTATGGAGGCAGAGCTTGGGGGTCTGGATGAGTAGTTATGGAGGCAGAGCTTGGGGGTCTGGATGAGTAGTTATGGAGGCAGAGCTTGGGGGTCTGGATGAGTAGTTATGGAGGCAGAGCTTGGGGGTCTGGATGAGAAGTTATGGAGGTAGAGCTTGGGGGTCTCGATGAGTAGTTATGGAGGCAGAGCTTGGGGGTCTAGATGAGAAGTTATGGAGGCAGAGCTTGGGGGTCTGGATGAGAAGTTATGGAGGCAGAGCTTGGGGGTCTGGGTGAGTAGTTATGGAGGCAGAGCTTGGGGGTCTGGGTGAGTAGTTATGGAGGTAGAGCTTGGGGTCTGGGTGAGTAGTTATGGAGGCAGAGCTTGGGGGTCTGAAAGAGTAGTTATGGAGCCACAGCTTGAGGGTCTGCATGAGTAGTGATGTAGACAGAGCTTGAATGTTTTGGTAAGTAGTGACAGAAGCATAGTCTGAGGGTCTGGTGATTAGTGATATAGACAAAGTTTGGGGTCTGGATAAATAGTGTCATACACAGAGTCTGAGTGTTTGGATAAATAGTGATGGAGGCAGAAGAGAGTCTGGAAGAGTAGTGATAGAGGCAAAGTTTGGGGGCCTGGATGAGTAGTGATGGTGGCAAAGCTTGGGGGTCTGGATGATTAGTGATATTGACAGAGTTTGAGGGTCTGGGTGAACAGTGATGTTGCTGGAGATTGAGGGTCTGGATAAGTAGTGATGGAGGCAGAGCTTGAAGGTCTTGAAGGTCTGGATAAGTAGCAATGGAGGAAAAGCTTGGGGGTCTAGATGAGTAGTTATGGAGGCAGTGCTTCAGAGTCTGGGTGAGTGGTGATGTAGATAAAGCTTGAGTGTCTGGATGAGTATTTGATGAAGGCCGAGTTTGAAGGTCTGGATGATTAGTGATTTAGACAGAGTTCGAGGATCTAGGTCAGGGATATGCAATTAGCGGACCTCCAGCTGTTGCAAAACTACAACTCCCATCATTCCTCTGCCTCGGTGTCATGCTTGTAGCTGTCAGAGTCTTGCCATGCCTCATGGGACTTGTAGTTCTGCAACAGCTGGAGGTCCGCTAATTGCATATCCCTGGTCTAGGTGAATAGTGATGTAGGCAGAACTTGGGGGTCTGGATGAGTAGTAATGGAGGCAGAGCTTGAGGGTCTGGATGAGCTGCAATGAAGACAAAGCTTGGGGGTCTGGATGAGTAGTGATGTAGGCAGAGTATGAGGGTTTGAATAGGTAGTAATGTAAACAGAGCTTGAGGGTCTGGATGAGTAGTGAAGGATGCAGAGCAGCAATAGTGGCAAAGCTTGGGTCTGGATGAGTAGTAATGGAAGCAGAACTTGAGTGTCTTGGTAAGTAGTGATGTAGATGAAGCTTGGGGGACTGGATGAGTAGTTATGTAAGCAGAGCTTGAGGGTCTTGGTATGTAGTGACGTAGATGAAGCTTGGGGGACTGGATGAGTAGTAATGGAGGCAGAACTTCAGGGTCTTGGTAAATAGTGATGTAGATGAAGCTTGGGGGACTGGATGAGTAGTTATGTAGGCAGAGCATGAGGGTCAGGATGAATGGTGATGTAGACAGAGCTTGAGGGTCTTGGTATGTAGTGATGTAGATGAAGCTTGAGGGTATGTATGAATAGTGATGTAGACAGGGCTTGAGGGTCTAGACGAGTAGTGACATAAGCAGAGTCTTAGTGTCTGGATGAGTAGAGATGGTGGAAGAGCTTAAAGGGTCTTGGTGCAGCAATCACAGTTATGAATAGTGGGACTTATGTGGGGCGTAATCCAACACTGTTCAGGAGTTGGGGGTAGAGCCAACCATAAGAGGCTCTCCTCAATCACACCTTTTTTTATAACACAGCCTCAACTCAAGCAAGATTTTTGTGGTTCTTGCGGTGTTTCACCAAGTGCGTATTTTGGGAAAAGCTTTTCCCACACTCAGAACAGACGAAGGGTCTCTCTCCTGTATGAATTCTCTGATGCCTGGTGAATGCGGACCTATACATAAAACATTTCCCACAATCCAAGCAAACAAACGGTTTCTGCTTGCCGCTAAAGTCCATGCCCACAAAAGACGTTGAATGGTAGAAGGGCGGGAACAAGGACTCGGACTTGTGCAGCGCCTGGTGTGTAATAAAATCCTCTGCGTTGTCTAAACACTCTTGGCACTGGGAACACTGGTAGGCAGTCTGAGCACCATCTTCCAGGTTCATGATGAGATCCAGATCTTTGGTAAGTTCTGTTTTCCAGGTGGTTGCAGGGGGGGGGCTTTTCGCCTCTTTCCTGAGTGGGACCGGATTGCCCTTCCGACGTTTGCTGGGAGGAATATAGGAGTACTGAGCCCTTAGTCGTTCCGTCACCGACTCTGCCACTGTTGGTTGTCTTTCAGAAGACCGCTGTTCATCCTGGACAGCCACAGATCTTGTACTCACAAGGGAGGAGTTTGGACTGGGTGGTCGGTCTGCAGAATAGCATTCAAATTTGGTGGAGGATGCGGTACAGTCAGAAGGAGACGCAGGAGATGAATTTGGGGTGTTCTCATCACAGCTCACAGACAAAACTAAAAGAAAAAAGGGATTTTTGTATTTGCTCATTTATAGTTATCTATCAAAGCAGGACAATGGCTAAAAGACCAAAACTTATAACTAAAGGCTTCTCAGGGCAACGTTGCATTGATTTGATTTGAATAGCAGAGGTACTGCGGTGTCATTCTACAAAAGGCAACCTTTTAATAGTTAGTTTTGGGTAGAGTAGGGAAATGTTAGAACCCCTGTCAGATTTTTACAGCAAAATTAAAAGAAATAGCTACAGGTGTAGCACTCCTTCAGAGAGTTGGTAGCATTAATATTCAGGGGCGCTGGTGACAGTCAAAGCCAAAGTCCTAAACATTCAACTTCCTTATCCAACATTGTCACCCACAACCAGTATAGCAGGGTACATGGCCAATGGTAGCACTATATAAATCCAAATTAAAGAAATAGCCGGCACACCTTAAAGTAAGTTCTAAATGGTTTATCTTTATTTTTAAACAAACACGTTATACTTACCCGCTCTGCGAAATGGTTTTGCACAGAGTAGCCCAGATCCTCCTATTCTAGGGTCAGTCCGCCAGAGATCCTAGCTACTCCCCCCCCCCCATAGCAAGCCGCTTGCTATGGGGGGCACTCGTGCGCGCTCATTCTCAAGCTCAGCTCTGTGTGTCCATAAGACACACAGGGCATGCCTCGTC
This sequence comes from Lithobates clamitans, assembly GCA_037952925.1. NCBI lineage: Eukaryota > Metazoa > Chordata > Amphibia > Anura > Ranidae > Lithobates > Lithobates clamitans. The sequence continues at coordinate 96,799 of JBBGZY010002426.1, forward strand.
CCCGCCCCCCTGCTCCCTCCCCTCTGGCTGCGGCTGACAGTAGCGGGAACAATTCACTCCAAGCTAATGAGGAATAAGAAAGCCGAGAGAGCCTCTGCTCATTGCTGGATGAAGATCGTGCTCAGGTGAGTATTAGGGTGGCAGGGGGGAGAATAAAAGTTAAAAACCTTCTTCCTTTACAACCACTTGCTGCCTGCCCACCATCAAATGATGGAGGGACAGTGCGGCTCTCATTCTGGGTGGACGTCATATGAGGGCGCCCCAGAACGGCTGCTGTTGCGTGCCCAATGGGGCGCGCAACGTTGCGATCGTGGCTGAGCCGTATACTAGTAACACAGCACGTTCTGGGGCGTGGCTCTTTAACTATGTGATCGGCTGTGTCCAATCATAGCCGGTCACCTGTAAATACAGACGTGCCATGAATCACACCGAGAGAATGTGTGGTGAGGAGTGCCGATCATTCCAGTGATGGGCGCATGGTGTTTTTCAGAGAAGGCCACCTGATGGTGACAACAGTGGACAATGCGGGATGTGTGTTAAAAAAGACCACTTGTAGGCTCCATCAGAATGGCAACGCAAAAGCATTAAAATGGAATTATAGCAGTAATCAAAGTACACCCCAATGTTCTTCTCCCATGGATCACACATAGCCATTTGGTCTCTTTCAGCTGGTTGCCTCCTCCAGGTTCAACAGCTAGCTGAGGTGACATCGAAACCATAAAGCAAACAGAGGGCGCACTTCCCTAGTGCATTATCCTTAAAACACAGTTTTTATTTTATAAAAGTGGCAAGTATTATACTCACAAAGTGAGTAACGTGTTTAAAGGACTTGCCTCTTCCTCAAGCCCTTCTAAAGGAAGAGGCAAGTGCTCGAAACACGCTAGCCTGTTGGATGCCCACATGTCCAGTCATATGAAATTATGTATTGCGGACTGAATGTTGCTGTATTTGTATGATGGGCCTTTAATGCATTTGTCACTTTGTGAGTATAATATTAGAGTTACGTACCGGTAACGTCTTTTCCAGTAGTCTTTCAGGACAGCCACCATGAGAGATAGTCTCCTCCTCTTCCTCTAGGAAACACTGCGCCAGCCCATAAATTCTCACTTCCCCCTGCCAGACCTCAGTATATTCCGAGATTACCTCCGGTCAGCTGGGGAGACACAAGAACACATTAATAACATATTATTCCATATCATTATCATGCTGCGTTCTGGTCTTTTATAAGACCCCCCAAAAATTTCGGGTGGGAAACTAGGGCTGTCCTGAAAGACTACTGGAAAAGACGTTACCGGTACGTAACTCTAATTTTCCCCTTTCGTCTTTCAGGACAGCCACCATGAGAGGATAAACGAGCACTTACCAGTTTAGGGTGGGACTACAGCTTGCAATACCTTTCGCCCAAAGGCTTGCTCACTAGCCGACACCAGGTCCACTCTATAGTGCTTTACAAAAGTGGAGTAGCTGGACCATGTTGCCGCCCTGCATATTTGCTCTGGCGTTGCTCCAGCCTTCTCTGCCTGCGAAGCTGCCATAGCTCTAGTAGAGTGTGCTCTTATACCCATTGGAATTTCCTTCCCTGCCAATGTATAGGCCTGGCCAATGGCTACTCTGAGCCATCTGGCAATAGTGCGTCGAGACGCTTTGCATCCCTTTCTGGCCCCAGAAAACAAAACAAATAAAGAGTCTGACTTTCTAAACCTCTTGGTCAGCTCTAGGTACTGAAGGATACATCTCCTTACATCCAAAGAATGAAATTTTAATTCCCTTTCCCCCGAGGGGTTGGGACAAAATGAGGGTAAAACTACCTCCTGACTTCTGTGGAAACCAGAAGCAACCTTAGGTAAAAATGCTGGATCGGTCTTAAAAATGATCCGATCTAGAAAAATAACGCAAAAAGGAGGTCTAATAGATAAGGCCTCAATCTCACTGACTCTCCTGGCAGTTGTCACTGCTACCAAAAAAACTGTTTTTAACGTAAGATCCTTTAGTAGACATTCTTCTAAAGGTTCAAAGGGGATTCCCGTCAGACCCTGCAAAACTAATGATAGGTCCCACTTGGGAAAGGGAGGGCCTTGAACCGGTCTTTTTCTGGACAGAGCCCTAAAGAATCTGACCACCCATGGGTTGGTGGCCAGATGCTTTTCTAAATAAGCACTGAGTGCTGATACCTGACCTTTAAGGGTACTTATGGATAAACCCCTGTCTGCCCCGCACTGAAGGAATTCCAACACAGCTGTGGGACTATGTACCGCAAAGGAACCTTCTGTACACCATTCGTTGAAACGTACCCAGACTTTTTTATATATCTGGCGTGTTTCCTTCTTCCTGCTATTGAGGAGGGTGGAGATTAATTTCTCAGAAAAACCCCTAGCTCTTAGCATACCCTCCTCAGTAGCCAGGCCCCTAACTGCCACTGGTGAACCTGTGGACAGAGGACTGGGCCCTGTGAGAGGAGATCCTCTCGAGGTGGCAGGAATAAGGGAGGTTCGACCGCTAGCTGCTTGAGTACTGAGAACCAAGCCCTCTTTGGCCAATGTGGTGCTACCAGAATCAGGGACGTATTTTCCATCTGGAACTTCCTGAGAACTGCTGGTAATAACGCTGGGGGCGGGAAGGCATAGCAGATTCTGAAATGCCAGTCCTGGATCAATGCGTCGACCCCTCGCGCTCCCTCCCCTCTGTTTAGGGAGAAAAAACAAGGGGCTTTCGCGTTGCTTCTTGACGCGAAAAGATCTACCTACATCTACCGCTAGCCGGAGAAACCTCTGCGAGGCTTCTGTTATGGGGACGTGTAGATACGCGTCCTTTAGGTCCAGGGATACCATAAAGCAGTTGCGGGGCAACAGTGCAAACAGGAGCAGGTCGTCCAGGTAAGCTATCACTGATATTCCCTGGAGCCGAAGAAAGGCCATCACCTCCGCCAAGACCTTGGTGAAGATGCGGGGCGAGGAGGATAGCCCGAAAGGCAGCGCCTGAAACTGTAGATGTACCCTGGTTCCTTGCACAGTGTCTCCCCACCGGAGGAAACACTAATACTGAGGTCTGGCAGGGGGAAGTGAGAATTTATGGGCTGGCGCAGTGTTTCCTAGAGGAAGAGGAGGAGACTATCTCTCATGGTGGCTGTCCTGAAAGACGAAAGGGGAAAACTACGTTTTAAGGATAATGCACTAGGCCATTGCTCCCTCTGTTTGCTTTATGGCTTCAATGTTTCCAGACTTCCCCAGTCTATCAGCCTGTCCAGACTTCCCCAGTCTATCAGCCTGTCCAGACTTCCCCAGTCTATCAGCCTGTCCAGACTTCCCCAGTCTATCAGCCTGTCCAGACTTCCCCAGTCTATCAGCCTGTCCAGACTTCCCCAGTCTATCAGCCTGTCCAGACTTCCCCAGTCTATCAGCCTGTCCAGACTTCCCCAGTCTGTCCAGACTTCCCCAGTCTATCAGCCTGTCCAGACTTCCCCAGTCTGTCCAGACTTCCCCAGTCTATCCAGACTTCCCCAGTCTATCCAGACTTCCCCAGTCTATCAGTCTATCCAGACTTCCCCAGTCTTCCCCAGTCTATCAGTCTATCCAGACTTCCCCAGTCTATCAGTCTATCCAGACTTCCCCAGTCTATCAGTCTATCCAGACTTCCCCAGTCTATCAGTCTATCCAGACTTCCCCAGTCTATCAGTCTATCCAGACTTCCCCAGTCTATCAGTCTATCCAGACTTCCCCAGTCTATCAGTCTATCCAGACTTCCCCAGTCTATCAGTCTATCCAGACTTCCCCAGTCTATCAGTCTATCCAGACTTCCCCAGTCTATCAGTCTATCCAGACCTCCCCAGTCTAGGAGTCTACCCAGACTTCCCACAGTTACAACCTTTTGTACCACTTTCCCCACCCTATTAGATTGTAAGCTCCTATGAGCAAGGCCCTTTTAACCCTCTTGAATTGTATTGTATTGTGTAACTGTACCGTCTCCCTTTATTATTGTAAAGCGCTGCATAAACTGTTGCCATTATATAAATCCTGTATCATGATAATAATAATAATAATACAAAATAATGAGGGCAGCAAGGCGAGTCTTATCCAAAAAAGCCAGGATGTGGATGTAACCAACTGTGTTCCTTGGGCCCCCTTTCAAACACAGGAGATTTTGTGTTTGGTAACTACTTGGAAGCTAAGGTGACATGCCAGACCCCCAGACCTGCCCTCCAAGCCGCCCTTTGGCCTGCCCTCCAGCTGCTCTATGTGCCGATCCTGCAGCCTCCTAAAAGACATGATGCAGGCAGGAGGCAGGCAGGACCAGATATACATCACTCTGGCCTAGGCCGAAATGGTGGCGGGGCAGGGCTATAAATAAAAAAAATAAAAAAAAAAAACAATTTTGGGGAGGGAGAGGGGGAGTGTTAAAACGAAACTAACTCCGTTTTGGGAGTTCAATTCTGCTTTACTATGTTAACTCTAATAATGAATTCTAAGTACCGGATTTAAATACACTTTAAATGTCACACTACTGGTTGTAGGTTATAGCAAAAAAAAAAAAAAAAAAAAAAACAATTTAAAAAATGACCACTTCTCAATCACCTGCACTGATGAGATCTAATTCAGGTTCCTCCTCCCTATGTTGCAGTGTCCCGTCTTCATCTTCCACCTGTCAGAAAAGAACACATTATGCTAATCACACAACTTACACACAGACCATGGAATGACACGGGTACAGGTTGCATGGATCCAGTGGCGTGACATGGCTGTTTTGGGGTCTGCGGGTGGAGTGGAGCTGTTCAGGCAATTTACACATAGAAAACTTGTGTGCATGTGATGAAAACACATATCCAGTGTGCTCTAGTCCTAAAGCCCCACAGGTCATGGCTTGATAGACCAGCTGAGCAAAGGGAAATGCTTTGTTAAAGCAGAGTTCCGCCCCCTGCACAAAAAAAAATAAAAGTCAGCAGCTACCCGAGCCGCGCCGCAGCTACGTGTATCCATTCAGACACGGAGCTGCAGTTCTGCCCCGCCCCCTCTCTCTCCTGATTGGCTAACTGACTTTGACAGCAGTGGGAGTCAATGTCACTCTGTACACAAGACGCAACCGTGAGCTCTGCGCTCCGTACACAGAGCACACCTGAACCCTGCGCTCCGTACACAGAGCACACCTGAACCCTGCGCTCCATACACAGAGCACACCTGAACCCTGCGCTCCATACACAGAGCACACCTGAACCCTGCGCTCCATACACAGAGCACACCTCAACCCTGCGCTCTGTACACAGAGCACACCTCAACCCTGCGCTCTGTACACAGAGCACACCTCAACCCTGCGCTCCGTACACAGAGCACACCTCAACCCTGCGCTCCGTACACAGAGCACACCTCAACCCTGCGCTCCATACACAGAGCACACCTCAACCCTGCGCTCCGTACACAGAGCACACCTCAACCCTGCGCTCCGTACACAGAGCACACCTGAACCCTGCGCTCCGTACACAGAGCACACCTGAACCCTGCGCTCCGTACACAGAGCACACCTGAACCCTGCGCTCCGTACACAGAGCACACCTCAACCCTGCGCTCCGTACACAGAGCACACCTCAACCCTGCGCTCCGTACACAGAGCACACCTCAACCCTGCGCTCCGTACACAGAGCACACCTGAACCCTGCGCTCCGTACACAGAGCACACCTGAACCCTGCGCTCCGTACACAGAGCACACCTGAACCCTGCGCTCCGTACACAGAGCACACCTGAACCCTGCGCTCCGTACACAGAGCACACCTGAACCCTGCGCTCCGTACACAGAGCACACCTGAACCCTGCGCTCCGTACACAGAGCACACCTGAACCCTGCGCTCCGTACACAGAGCACACCTGAACCCTGCGCTCCGTACACAGAGCACACCTGAACCCTGCGCTCCGTACACAGAGCACACCTGAACCCTGCGCTCCGTACACAGAGCACACCTGAACCCTGCGCTCCGTACACAGAGCACACCTCAACCCTGCGCTCCGTACACAGAGCACACCTCAACCCTGCGCTCCGTACACAGAGCACACCTGAACCCTGCGCTCCGTACACAGAGCACACCTGAACCCTGCGCTCCGTACAGAGCACACCTGAACCCTGCGCTCCGTACACAGAGCACACCTGAACCCTGCGCTCCGTACACAGAGCACACCTGAACCCTGCGCTCCGTACACAGAGCACACCTGAACCCTGCGCTCCGTACACAGAGCACACCTGAACCCTGCGCTCCGTACACAGAGCACACCTGAACCCTGCGCTCCGTACACAGAGCACACCTGAACCCTGCGCTCCGTACACAGAGCACACCTGAACTCTGCACTCCGTACACAGAGCACACCTTCAGTTTCTACATCTTTTCTGGAGTGGATATTTGTTTTTGTTTTTTTTGGGGGGGGATGCTCCTGTCTCTGGTGTGTTTTACGATCATCATTCCAAACCCCTCAACTGAAATTGTTATTGAATAGTGCCCCACATTTCCCGATTCCACTCACCTCTCCAGACAGCAGCTCGATGATCTTGTTGGTGATTTGTAAAATCTTCTTGTCATTTTTATTGTGTGACAGAGAGACAGGCAGAGGATCAGGGGTTGGAGACTGCAGGGGTTCGCCTCTGGAGTCATTATCATCAGTCTTCTTCACCACAATGTAATCCTACAGAGACAGCGGAGATAAGTGGTTCAGCTGGATCATCAGATTATGTACAAATAAAATTACTTTAAAGCTGGACTCCGGGCAAACTGCTAAACCATACAGATGAAATGCATATATGGAGATTTTTTTCCTTTCTTTATTTTGACAAACATGGGTATGGAACACAGTCACACTAATGTTCACACAATCATATCAATGTACCCAGTAGTATGAAATGTCTTATACATATCAATCAAAACAGCGATGGATAGATAAGAGCCGTGGTTCACAACCACCTGACTGTGGCCTTCCTCCTCTTGGGCCTCCAGCCAGCTGCAGATCCCTAAACCTACTACAGTGCCTCCCAGTTCCCATAGAGCCTCCAACCTCCTATAATTGCTCAACGTGCCTCCTAAACCCAGCACAGTGCCCCTAGGCCCCCTGAGAGCCTTTAACCACCTTAACCACTTGCCGACCGTATAAACTTACATATATCTACGGCGGCAAGGTGGCACTGCTGTGGGACACTTCCGGGTAGAGGGCGCGCATGCGTGCTGTCGGTGGCCCGCTCCCGCTTGCGATTGTATACAGCGTGAGCTGATCTGCGGGTAACGCAAACTCGATGTCCGCCGGCACCCGCCGATCAGTGTTTGCCAACTGTCAGTATTTTTACTGGCAGCAAGTAAAAAAACGGGCACTTTTCTCCTGCCAGTAAGAGGAAAAGGTTGCCAGTAAGAAATATGGCTGTGACGTGTGGCTCAGAACTGCGCATGTGCAACTTGGGTCCGGAGCCGGCCGAGACCATCTAAGTGCCTGCTACAGTGTGATCGGGTGGTACTGGGGGGGGTCTGGCAGAGGCGTTGCCTGAGCGTGTCGTGTGATGTCATGGTGCAAGGGAGTCGAGCAGAGGGGCCAGAGCCTCATGTGCGGGTCTGCGGGACGGGGGGCAAGGCAAGCCAGGAGCGGGACTGTCAGTTCTGTTTGGACTGGAGGGGACTGAAGGGACCACCCGATATAGAGAGAGAATGTCATGTGACTCAGGAGGGGGACGTGTCAGTGATCTGTGCTGCTGCACACTGCTGTCAGTGTCACTGTGAGAGCCAATGTGTGTGTGTGCCGCCCATTCTAATTTCCTGCCCCCTTAGTCCTGTCCCTGAGCCTCTAACTTACTAAATTGAAAATAAAATAAGAAATATGTTTTTTGCTCTAATATCTACCTAAAATCCCATCGCTAATTGCATATTGTACTTATTTGTAGCCTAAATACTGAAATTTGCACTTAAAGGGGTTGTAAGCCTTCGTGTTTTTCCCCCTAATGCATCCTATGCATTAAGTCGAAAAAAACACCTTGCAGTCACCGGCCCCCCTAGCCCCCCCGTTTTACTTACCTGAGCCCCAAATTTCCGTCGGCGCTTCCCCGCCTTCCCTCTCTCCATGGGTTCCTGACTCTTGGATTGAATAGATGGATAGCAGCGCAGCCATTGGCTCTCGCTGCTGTCAATCAAATCATATGACGCAGGCGCTGGAGGGCGGGGCCGAGTCCTGCATTCGGCCTCTATGGATCCTGAATGCTGGACTCGGGAGAGCGCCCGCAAGCTAACCCCCTCGGAAGAGAGCTTCTCTAAGGGGGTTATCTAATGCGGGGAGAAGCCGCAAGAGCCGCCGAGGGACCCCAGAAATGGATGTTCGGGTGCCACACTGTGCAAAACGAGCTGCACAGTGGAGGTAAGTGTGACATGTTTGTTATTTAAAAAAAACATAAAAAACGATCCTTTAGTATCACTTTAAAACTGTAATTTTGTAACTTTTGGAGATGCCAGTAAAAATGTGGCTGTGCCAGTAAATTTTGGGTGTCGCGTTAGTAAATTTCAATCTGGTAGGTTGGCAACACAGCCGCCGATCATCCAGCACAGAGGCAGACTGGCAGTCTCCCTATGTAAACAAGGCAGATCGCCGTTTTGACAGGGGGGGGGGGGGGGGGGAGGAGGCGTGGATCCCGTGTCTCTGCAAAGCAGGGAATAAATTTGATTTCTTCCCCTAGTAAAAGCACCACCCACACTGTCATAAAACACTGGCTAGACACACAGTTAACCCTTTGATCGCTCCTAGATGTTTAACTCCTTCCTAGGCAGTGTCATTAGTACAGTGACGGTGCATATTTTTTTTAGCACTGATCGCTGTATGGGTGTCGCTGGTCCCCAAAAAGTGTCAGTTAGGTGTCCGACTGTCCGCCGCAATATCGCAGTCCTGCTATAAGTCACTGATCGCCGCCATTACTAGTAAAAAAATTAAAAGTAAAAAAAAAAAAATAAAAAAATAAAAAAATAACCCATAGGTTTGCAGGCGCTATAACTTTTGCCAAAAATCAATCTACGCTTATTGGGATTTTCTTGTACCAAAAATATGTAGCAGAATACATATTGGGCTAAATTGACGAAGAAATTTGATTTTTATTTTATTTTTTTTTATTAGATGTGTTTTATAGCAGAAAGTAGAAAATATGTATTTTTTTTTTTTCAAAATTGTTGGTAACTTTTTTTTTTTGTTTATAGCACAAAAAATGTTAAAAACGCAGAGGTGATCAAATACCACCAAAAGAAAGCTCTATTTGTGGGAAAACATCGATTTTATTGGGGTACAGCGTCGCATGACCGTGCAACTGTCAGTTAAAGTAGCACAGTGCCGTATCGCAAAAAATGGCCTGGTCAGGAAGGGGGAGGTAAATCTCCCGAAGGCCTAGTGGTTAACAGCGTGCCCCCCAACCTCCCACAGTGCCACTCAACCTGTTGCAGAGCCTCCAGCCACCACATACTGTCCCCAACCTCCAACAATGTCCCACAGTGTCCCCTAGCCCCCCCCCCCCCCGGCAGTGCACTGGGAAGCTCAGTGTGCTGCTACTTCTCCTCCCCCAGATCTTATGCAGCTGAGAACAGAGGGAATGTGATCACTTATAAAAAAAGGGAAAACGGGTATTTAGGTATATGGTTTTTTTTTTTATATCCCTACACAAATGTTTTGCCTTGCATTTCAATTTTAAACGAAATGGGCTGTTTTACAAGGTGATCATTCACAATCACTTTAACCATTTGCCGACCTGCGGCGGAATGGCTCGGCTGCGCGAATCGCCGTCATGTTACGTTGCTTCTTACTGTGGCCACTAGGGGAACATGCGCTGCTCGCCCCCCCCAGAGCCGCTGCGATTGCCCGGCAGTCGCAATGACCGCCGGGATCCCGTGTTTGCTCGTGACAGACCGAGAATCGGGATCTGTGTGTGTGTAAACAAATTTGTCAAAATTGTCGCTCTTCTTTTGTTTATAGCACAAAAAATAAAAACCCCAGAGATAATCAAATACCACCAAAAGAAAGCTCTGTGGGGATGGGGATGTCAAATTTGTTTGGGTACAGCGTCGCACGACCGCGCAATTGTCAGTTAAAGCGTTGCAGTGCCGAATCCCAAAAAATGGCCTGGTCATCCAGCAGCCAAATCTTCCGGGGCTGAAGTGGTTATGGAAAGAGGGGGAGGTAGGGGTAGGAGGTGGGAAAGGACAAGTTATGTGGTGGGCAGAAAGGAGGGAGGTGGTCAGTGGAGTTCCGATGTGGTGTTCAGACCTCTTAGGGGTGACAGTTGTGTTGTCTGCTGAAAGGGGTTAGCCTCAGTATGATCGGTATTATCATGTGTGCTGTATACAGAGCTGCTATCACTGCCAAAGGATTTCTATTTCTGCCCACCCAGTCCTGAGATTTACACAGCTCCGCCACACAGCACACCCCAGTCTGGTAGGAAAGGAGACCTGATTTTTTCTGCAGTTACAATACTTAAAAGGAGAAGTACAGCCAAAGCTCGTTTGGAGCTCCTGTGGATCACTGGAGTGCAGTTCATTCTGCACGCTAGTTACCTGTTTTCATCATACAGCGGGCTGAAGCCTGCTGTCAGCTGACGTCACAGAGCCGGTCCAAGCTCGGGAAAGATCACAACCATGTGGTTGGGATCCGCCCACATGACTGGACCGGCACCCGTCTTAGCCTCTCAGCGAGCTGCTGAGAGCCTGAGCCTGCCGCTCCGTAGCCCAGCACTCCAGTGAGCACGTGGGGGTAGGGGGTAGAGCAGAGAGTGGTGACTGACAGCGAGCAGCTCTCTGCTCAGGGAGCCCTGAGAGCCGAGAGATCAGCAGTGTTCGATAGCTCAGTTCTCAGCCTTAGAGCCGGCGTGGGACAGCTGCAGAATCGGACCGATGCTGCATACACATAAGATCCAATACTTATCTTTTAATCACTTGCCGCCCGCCCACCCTCAAATGACGGAGGAGCGGTGCAGCTCTCGTTCTGGGAAAGACGTCATATGACGTCACCCCAGAGCGAGGGCGCGCAGCGCGGTGATTGCGCCGTTTACCTTTGGACACGGCGTGACCCCAATCTCTGTAATGAGCCGATGACGCAGCTCTTTAACCATGTGATCGGCTGTGTCCAATCAGATTGACAGTGTGTATGGCGAGGAGAGCCAATCAGCGGCATCTCCTCACAGGGGACACCCGGACAGGTAATCAGTGCCCTGATTACAATAAAGCCCCCCAGTGCCCATCAGTGACACCAATCAGTGCCCATCAGTGACACCAATCAGTGTTGCCTTTCAGTGCCGCCTATCCGTGCCCACCAGTGTGGCATATTAGTGCCTCCTCATCAGTGCAACCTAATCAGTGCCCAGAAGTGCTGCCTCATCAGTGCAACCTATCAGTGCACATCAATGAAGGAGAAAAATTTAGAGCCCTTTCACATTGAGCCGTGTTAGCGGTAAAGCGCTGCTAGTTTTAGCGTCACTTTACTGTCGTATTAGCAGCGCTATTCGGCTACTAGCGGGGCGCTTTTAACCGCTTGCCGACCGGCGCACACCGATGTACGTCGGCAGAGCGGCACGGCTGGGCAAATGGGCGTACCTGTACGTCCATTTGAATTTCCCGCCGTGCCCGTGCGTGCGCGCCGCCCGGGAGCTCCGTGAGTCGGGTCGCGGGTCCCGCGGACTCGATCGCCGCGGGGATACCCGCGATCGCCTCACGGAGCGGATGAACGGGGAGATACCGTTGTAAACAGCATCTCCCCATTCTGCCTAGTGACAAGTGTCACTCGATCTCTGCTCCCTGTCATCGGAGCAGAGATCAGTGACGTCACACACACAGCCCATCCCCCTACAGTTAGTAATCACTCCCTAGGATACACTTAACCCTTCCCCGCCCCCTAGTGGTTAACCCCTTCACTGCCAGTGTCATTTACACAGTAATCACTGCATTTTTAATCGCACTGATCGCTGTATAAATGACAATGGTCCCAAAAATGTGTCAAAAATGTCCGATGTGTCCGCCATAACGTCGCAGTCACAATAAAAATCGCTGATCGCCGCCATTACTAGTAAAAAAAAAAAATATTAATAAAAATGCCATAAAACTATCCCCTATTTAGGAAAAACACTATAACGTTTGCGCAAACCAATTAATAAACGCTTATTGCGATTTTTTTTACCAAAAATATGTAGAAGAATACGATCGGCCTAAACTGAAGAAAAAAAAAATTTTTTTTATATATTTTTGGGGGATATTTATTATAGCAAAATGTAAAAAATAATGCGTTTTTTTCAAAATTGTCGCTCTTATTTTGTTTATAGCGCAAAAAATAAAAATCGCAGAGGCGATCAAATACCACCAAAAGAAAGCTCTATTTGTGGGAAAAAAAGGACGTCAATTTTGTTTGGGAGCCACGTCGCACGACCGCGCAATTGTCAGTTAAAGCGACGCAGTGCCGAATCGCAAAAAACGCTCTGGTCAGGAAGGGGGTAAATCCTTCCGGGGCTGAAGTGGTTAACCCCCGCTAGCTGCTAAAGAAAGGGTTAAATGCGCCCGAAAAGGGCCGCTGCTGAAGCGCTTTGGCAGCGGTGCTCATTAATTTCCTTAGGACGGGGTGGTGGAGGAGAGCCCCAAAGACGCTGCTTGCAGGACTTTTTTTTGCAGGAGACGTTTTTCAGGCGCTATTTTTAGCTCTATAGCACCTGAAAAATGCCACAAGTGTGAAAGGGGTCTTAATGACAGAAACTAAAAACCTTTTTGTAAGAAATAAAAAAAACTAGCAGTGATTAAATACCACCAAAAGAAAGCTCTATTTGTGTCAAGAAAATGATTAAAAATTTATCTGGGTACAATGTTGCATGACCCGCAATTGTCATTCAAAGTGTGACAGCGCTGAAAGCTGAAAAATGGCCTGGGCAGGGAGTGAAAGTGCCCGGTATTTAAGTGGTTAATAGTCTTGTTCCTCCCCCAGCCTGGGACTGGACAGCAAAGGAGAAGCAGAGGACTGATTTAGATTTAAGGACAATTTTTGCTGAAATGGGGGATTTCTAAAACTTGAATTAATAATACAATAAATGAATTTGCCATGTGCATGGCCAGCTTAATGTGCTGGAATCTTAGTGCTGCAGTACCTTTCAGGCTCTCGCCAATGTTGTAGCGGGAGCAGAAAGCTTTAGCAAAGAGAAGAAAAGGCGCTGCTCACCAATTTGGTGCATTAATATGTAGATGAATGTGGCCTCAGCGAGCGCCGCTCCAGCCACGCCCCCCTCCTCCCCCGACATGTTTCGTCCCCGCTCACCAGGGCTTAGTCACAGAGGTGGCAGTTCTCAGGTGTTGTAACGGGAGCAGAAAGCTTTTTCAAAGAGAAGAAAAGGCGCCGCTCACCAACTCAGTGCAGTGCATTAATATGTAGATGAATGTGGTCTAGGTGAGCTTCGTTCCAGCCACCCCCCCCCCTCCGCCCGACATGTTTCGCCCCCGCTCACCAGGGCTTGGTCACAGAGGTGGCAGTTCCCGGGTGTTGTAGTGGGAGCAGAAAGCTTTATCAAAGAGAAGAAAAGGCGCCACTCATCAACTCAGTGCATTAGTATGTAGATGAATGTGACCTCAGCCAGCTCCTCTAAAAGCCATTCCCACCTGACATGTTTCGTCCCCACTCACTGGGGCTTGGTCACAGAGGTGGCAGTTCCCCCTGGTGTTGGAGCGGGAGCAGAAAGCTGCAGTAGGATGTACCTCTGGGTAAAGCTTATGGACTGCTGTCCTTGCTGACAGGTAGACGGGAGGACAGCTCATACAAGAGGCAGTTTATGAGGATGTTGGCTTTTACTAACCTCTCCGGTCAGCAGGTAGAGGATTTCCAGGGTGAGATTTAGAATTTTCTCCGTCATCACCCCCATGTCCGGTCCCTCATGGATGACGCTGGGTGAGGACACAAGTTGGTTCCACCTTCAGAGTCCCCGTCTGGAAAGAAAGTGAGAGCTCCGCTGTGTGTAAAACATAAACATAGACATGAAATCAGCATTCCCTCTGGATATGTGGAAACAAATTTCCTCCCACACCTTCCTTGATGTGATCAAATCTTCAATTCCCAATTTTTTGACCGTAGCCCAAATCCTGACTGTCACTGGAAAAGTCAGAAGCGGGGACCATGAGCTTCACCTATTGGAGAGCCTCATCTCAGACATGGCAGGTGGCGTTAGGGAACCTCTGAAGAGGGACCTCTGCTTCCATATACAGCAAGAGTTCCTCTCAGCTGTGGCTCCTTTTTTCCCCCTTAGGCCCAAAAATAAAAGAAAAAATGTTCTGAGACTCAAAAAGTTTATTGGAAGCAAAAGGCGCTAAAGAGATTCTTTCAGGACAGAGACATAAACATTGGTATTGCTGACCTCTGAAAATACCCGTATGTGTCATGTTGATCCTCTTTTCCTCATGGAGGTGATTTCTGACCTTCCTGAATTACATTCTAGTTCAGTGACTGATTGCACATGTATGCCAGAGGGTGAGAAGAACAGATGAGCTCCTAACATTTTCAAAAGGGGAAGCAATGGCAATCTGCTCAGAGCTGCGCTATGGGTGACAACGCTCATAGCCGCGACGTGGGTGACAACGCTCAGAGCCGCGACGTGGGTGACAACGCTCAGAGCCGTGAGGTGGGTGACAACGCTCAGAGCCGTGAGGTGGGTGACAACGCTCAGAGCCGTGAGGTGGGTGACAACGCTCAGAGCCGTGAGGTGGGTGACAACGCTCAGAGCCGTGAGGTGGGTGACAACGCTCAGAGCCGTGAGGTGGGTGACAACGCTCAGAGCCGAGAGGTGGGTGACAACGCTCAGAGCCGAGAGGTGGGTGACAACGCTCAGAGCCGAGAGGTGGGTGACAACGCTCAGAGCCGTGAGGTGGGTGACAACGCTCAGAGCCGTGAGGTGGGTGACAACGCTCAGAGCCGTGAGGTGGGTGACAACGCTCAGAGCCGAGAGGTGGGTGACAACGCTCAGAGCCGTGAGGTGGGTGACAACGCTCAGAGCCGTGAGGTGGGTGACAACGCTCAGAGCCGTGAGGTGGGTGACAACGTTCAGAGCCGTGAGGTGGGTGACAACGCTCAGAGCCGTGATGTGGGTGACAACGCTCAAAGCAGAGATGTGGGTGACAACGCTCAGAGCCGCGATGTGGGTGACAACGCTCAGAGCCGCGATGTGGGTGACAACGCTCAGAGCCGTGATGTGGGTGACAACGCTCAGAGCCGCGATGTGGGTGACAACGCTCAGAGCCGTGAGGTGGGTGACAACGCTCAGAGCAGTGCTGTGGGTGACAACGCTCAGAGCCGTGACGTGGGTGATGTAAGGAAAATGGCTGCACTTTGGTTCACTATATACTTTAGATAAGGGGCTTGAACTTTTGAACTTTTGATACAAGTTATATGAAATGCTTTTGCAAGATTTTTATAACTTCAAAATGACAATTTACTAGCAAGGGAAATGGGGAAGTTAGGAAAGCTCGCTCACCGCACATTTGGATTAGAGCCAATGGTACACGACTGTCTCAAAAGGTTATTCCCATATTTCAAAATTATTCATTTTCTCGGAATTCAAGCCAGGTACTTTTTTAAGCGTGTCATTGAGCTTGTCATATAAAATGTAACTCGTGATAACTTGTGATACCTGTACTCTTGTGATTGGATAAACGAAGGGTCCGCCCCTTGGTTTGCCCCTCCTGATAAATGATTTGTTACTCTATATAAACATGTGAAATGATACAATACATTTGTATTTCTGGATATCCAACTGTGTGTGGTGTCCTGATTTACCCAATCGATCGATTGAAAGATCGTTTTGATGTCCAAGTTCAGCTCGAGCAAGGAAAAGGTTTGAGGGCGCACTTGACCAGTTAACCCTTACAGGTGACAACGCTCAGAGCCGCGCTGTGGGTGACAACGCTCAGAGCCGCGCTGTGGGTGACAACGCTCAGAGCCGCGCTGTGGGTGACAACGCTCAGAGCCGTGACGTGGGTGACAATGCTCAGAGCCGTGACGTGGGTGACAACGCTCAGAGCCGTGACGTGGGTGACAACGCTCAGAGACGTGAGGTGGGTGACAACGCTCAGAGACGTGAGTGACAACGCTCAGAGACGTGAGGTGGGTGACAACGCTCAGAGACGTGAGGTGGGTGACAACGCTCAGAGACGTGAGGTGGGTGACAACGCTCAGAGACGTGAGGTGGGTGACGACGCTCAGAGCCGTGATGTGGGTGACAACGCTCAGAGACGTGAGGTGGGTGACAACGCTCAGAGCCATGACGTGGGTGACAACGCTCAGAGCCGTGAGGTGGGTGACAACGCTCAGAGCCGTGACGTGGGTGACAACGCTCAGAGCCGTGAGGTGGGTGACAACGCTCAGAGCCGTGAGGTGGGTGACAACGCTCAGAGCCGTGCTGTGGGTGACAACGCTCAGAGACGTGCTGTGGGTGACAACGCTCAGAGACGTGATGTGGATGACAACGCTCAGAGCAGTGAGGTGGGTGACAACGCTCAGAGCCGTGATGTGGGTGACAACGCTCAGAGCCGTGAGGTGGGTGACAACGCTCAGAGCCGTGAAGTGGGTGACAACGCTCAGAGCAGTGAGGTGGGTGACAACGCTCAGAGCCGTGCTGTGGGTGACAACGCTCAGAGCCGGGATGTGGGTGACAACGCTCAGAGCCGTGATGTGGGTGACAACGCTCAGAGCCGTGATGTGGGTGACAACGCTCAGAGCCGTGATGTGGGTGACAACGCTCAGAGCCGTGATGTGGGTGACAACGCTCAGAGCCGTGACGTGGGTGACGACGCTCAGAGCCGTGACGTGGGTGACGACGCTCAGAGCCGTGAGGTGGGTGACAACGCTCAGAGACGTGAGGTGGGTGACAAGGCTCAGAGACGTGAGGTGGGTGACAACGCTCAGAGACGTGAGGTGGGTGACAACGCTCAGACGTGAGGTGGGTGACAACGCTCAGAGACGTGAGGTGGGTGACAACGCTCAGAGCCATGACGTGGGTGACAACGCTCAGAGCCGTGAGGTGGGTGACAACGCTCAGAGCCGTGAGGTGGGTGACAACGCTCAGAGCCGTGAGGTGGGTGACAACGCTCAGAGCCGTGAGGTGGGTGACAACGCTCAGAGCCGTGAGGTGGGTGACAACGCTCAGAGCCGTGAGGTGGGTGACAACGCTCAGAGACGTGATGTGGATGACAACGCTCAGAGCAGTGAGGTGGGTGACAACGCTCAGAGCCGCGCTGTGGGTGACAACGCTCAGAGCCGGGATGTGGGTGACAACGCTCAGAGCCGTGATGTGGGTGACAACGCTCAGAGCCGTGATGTGGGTGACAACGCTCAGAGCCGTGAGGTGGGTGACAACGCTCAGAGCCGTGAAGTGGGTGACAACGCTCAGAGCAGTGATGTGGGTGACAACGCTCAGAGCCGGGATGTGGGTGACAACGCTCAGAGCCGGGATGTGGGTGACAACGCTCAGAGCCGTGAGGTGGGTGACAACGCTCAGAGCCGTGAAGTGGGTGACAACGCTCAGAGCAGTGAGGTGGGTGACAACGCTCAGAGCCGCGCTGTGGGTGACAACGCTCAGAGCCGGGATGTGGGTGACAACGCTCAGAGCCGTGATGTGGGTGACAACGCTCAGAGCCGTGATGTGGGTGACGACGCTCAGAGACGTGAGGTGGGTGACAACGCTCAGAGCCGTGAGGTGGGTGACAACGCTCAGAGACGTGAGGTGGGTGACAACGCTCAGAGCCGTGATGTGGGTGACAACGCTCAGAGCCGTGACGTGGGTGACAACGCTCAGAGACGTGAGGTGGGTGACAACGCTCAGAGACGTGAGGTGGGTGACAACGCTCAGAGACGTGAGGTGGGTGATAACGCTCAGAGACGTGAGGTGGGTGACAACGCTCAGAGCCGTGAGGTGGGTGACAACGCTCAGAGCCGCGCTGTGGGTGACAACGCTCAGAGCCGTGATGTGGGTGACAACGCTCAGAGCCGTGACGTGGGTGACAACGCTCAGAGACGTGAGGTGGGTGACAACGCTCAGAGACGTGAGGTGGGTGACAACGCTCAGAGACGTGAGGTGGGTGACAACGCTCAGAGACGTGAGGTGGGTGACAACGCTCAGAGCCATGACGTGGGTGACAACGCTCAGAGCCGTGAGGTGGGTGACAACGCTCAGAGCCGTGACGTGGGTGACAACGCTCAGAGCCGTGACGTGGGTGACAACGCTCAGAGCCGTGAAGTGGGTGACAACGCTCAGAGCAGTGATGTGGGTGACAACGCTCAGAGCCGTGATGTGGGTGACAACGCTCAGAGCCGGGATGTGGGTGACAACGCTCAGAGCCGGGATGTGGGTGACAACGCTCAGAGCCGGGATGTGGGTGACAACGCTCAGAGCCGTGAGGTGGGTGACAACGCTCAGAGCAGTGCTGTGGGTGACAACGCTCAGAGCAGTGATGTGGGTGACAACGCTCAGAGCAGTGAGGTGGGTGACAACGCTCAGAGCCGTGAGGTGGGTGACAACGCTCAGAGCCGTGATGTGGGTGACAACGCTCAGAGCCGCGCTGTGGGTGACAACGCTCAGAGCCGAGAGGTGGGTGACAACGCTCAGAGCCGTGATGTGGGTGACAACGCTCAGAGCCGTGATGTGGGTGACAACGCTCAGAGCAGTGAGGTGGGTGACAACGCTCAGAGCAGTGATGTGGGTGACAACGCTCAGAGCCGTGATGTGGGTGACAACGCTCAGAGCAGTGCTGTGGGTGACAACGCTCAGAGCAGTGCTGTGGGTGACAACGCTCAGAGCAGTGATGTGGGTGACAACGCTCAGAGCCGTGAGGTGGGTGACAACGCTCAGAGCAGTGAGGTGGGTGACAACGCTCAGAGCCGTGATGTGGGTGACAACGCTCAGACCTGTGATGTGGGTGACAACGCTCAGAGCCGTGAGGTGGGTGACAACGCTCAGAGCCGTGAGGTGGGTGACAACGCTCAGAGCAGTGAGGTGGGTGACAACGCTCAGAGCCGTGATGTGGGTGACAACGCTCAGACCTGTGATGTGGGTGACAACGCTCAGAGCCGTGAGGTGGGTGACAACGCTCAGAGCAGTGACGTGGGTGACAACGCTCAGAGCCGTGATGTGGGTGACAACGCTCAGAGCAGTGATGTGGGTGACAACGCTCAGAGCCGTGAGGTGGGTGACAACGCTCAGAGCAGTGACGTGGGTGACAACGCTCAGAGCCGTGATGTGGGTGACAACGCTCAGACCTGTGATGTGGGTGACAACGCTCAGAGCCGTGACGTGGGTGACAACGCTCAGAGCCGTGAGGTGGGTGACAACGCTCAGAGCAGTGACGTGGGTGACAACGCTCAGAGCCGTGAGGTGGGTGACAACGCTCAGAGCAGTGACGTGGGTGACAACGCTCAGAGCAGTGAGGTGGGTGACAACGCTCAGAGCCGTGATGTGGGTGACAACGCTCAGAGCCGTGAGGTGGGTGACAACGCTCAGACCAGTGACGTGGGTGACAACGCTGAGAAGCCGTCAGCTGTACATCATTGCTCTGGATTGGTTTACTGAGTGACAACGGTCTGTACAATGTATGTATTCCTCCTCACTGAGGGAGCATAGACCAGATTTCTCTCCTCATGTCATCCAGCTCGCCAGCCGGCTCCTCTCTCCCCTTACCAGCTGTGCTCCACAGGGGAGCCGCCCGCCCGCCCGCTCCTCCGGGTGTTGAGGGGGATGTTTGGCTGCTGCTGCTCCTCTCCTCAAACGGCTCCACGGGGGGCCGCCCGCCCGCTTCTCCCGGCGATTATGGGGGGGAGGGAGGAGGAGGGCCGTCCATTCATCCTTCACCACCCTCCTTCCCCTCGGCTCGGCTGCATCTAGTCAGGGAGCTTCCCGCCCACTTCTCCCTTCCAGCCTTGCGTGCCTGTCAGAGCTGTGGGGGCCGCCCGCTTCTCCCGGCGCTCAGGCCAAGGGGAGGGGGAGGGGGAGAAGCCGCCCATCCATCCATCATCATCCATCCATCATCCATCCATCATCCACCCATCCATCCACAGCTCCCTCTGGTCAGCATGCTGCCTGCCCGCCTCCTTCTCCCAGCTCCCATGAGGGGGGGGCGTCTATCCATCCATCCATCTCCGTAGCTGGGCCCAATCCCGCATAGTCGGGGGGGCCACCGCCCGATTCTTCCTATCCCTCTGTTCCTAACAGCGCTGTGGGGGCCGCACGCCCGCTTCTCCCGGCACTTACGCGGGGGGGGGGGGGGGGGGTCCGTCCGTTCCTCTAACCACCCACCTTCCCCACAGCCCCATCTGTCCGGGGTGCTGCCCGCCCACTTCTCTAAGACAGGTATTTGCACCCACTTCCGGGAATAGACCCCCATGGGAGTCACGCCCCCTCCCGCACTCCCCGCTATCTCCTGGGACCTGTGTCTTTCCCAGGAGACAGCGGGGACCCTTGACAAAGCACAGCGCGACTCGCACATTCGCAGTAGGGAATCAGGAAGTGAAGCCGCAGCGCTTCACTTCCTGATTCCCTCACTGAGAATGGCGGCGGCAGCACCCGAGGGACTGTTCGGTCTCGGGTGCCGACATCGCTGGACCCCGGGACAGGTGAGTGACCTTGTTTTAAAAGTCAGCAGATGCAGTATTTGCAGCTGCTGACATCTAAAAATTTTTTTTTTTGCGGGACTCCCACTTTAACCGTTCAGCATTTCTGTCTTAAGCGTTCAGCATTTCAGTCGTGTATATATATATATATATATAAATGGGGTAGTGGCGCTCCCTAGAGTTTGGTTGGGCAGGTGAGTGATATAGAATACCAGTAATAATTGGTACCAAACAACAGTGAAGTGACAGCACTCCCTCTAAAGTATATACAGCATACGTGAGTGTGCAAACTAATAACAGTAGAGAATACTGAGAGTGAAAAATTATTACAGCCTCCTCGCCTTAAGTGATAGTGTTGGTAGATATATCTACCCTGATTAAACATACAGGGTATGCTGTTTATACTTTAGAGGGAGTGTTGTCACTTCACTGTTGTTTGGTGCCAATTTTTACTGGTATTCTGTATCACTCACCTGCCCAACCAAACTCTAGGGAGCGCCACTACCCCATTTATATATATATATATATATATATATATATATATATATATATATATATGACCAAAATGCAAAACGCTACGACTGAAATGCTGAATGCTTAAGGCCGAAATGCTGAACGCTTAAGACCAAAATGCTGAACGCTTAAGGCCGAAATGCTGAACGCTTAAGGCCGAAATGCTGAACGCTTAGGGCCGAAATGCTGAACGCTTAAGGCCGAAATGCTGAACGCTACAGACCGAAATGCTGAACGCTACGACCGAAATGCTGAACGCTACGACCGAAATGCTGAACGCTACGACAGAAATGCTGAACGCTACGACTGAAATGCTGAACGCTTAAGACCGAAATGCGGAACGCTTAGGACAGAAATGCTGAACGCTTAAGACTGAAATGCTAAACGCTTAAGACAGAAATGCTGAACGCTACGACTGAAATGCTGAACGCTAAAGACCGAAATGCTGAACGCTTAAGGCCGAAATGCTGAACGCTTAAGACAGAAATGCTAAACGCTACGACTGAAATGCTGAACGCTACGACTGAAATGCTGAACGCTAAAGACCGAAATGCTGAACGCTTAAGGCCGAAATGCTGAACGCTTAAGGCCGAAATGCTGAACGCTTAAGGCCGAAATGCTGAACGCTTAAGGCCGAAATGCTGAACGCTTAAGGCCGAAATGCTGAACGCTTAAGGCCGAAATGCTGAACGCTTAAGGCCGAAATGCTGAACGCTTAAGGCCGAAATGCTGAACGCTTAAGGCCGAAATGCTGAACGCTTAAGGCCGAAATGCTGAACGCTACGGCCGAAATGCTGAACGCTACGGCCGAAATGCTGAACGCTACGACCGAAATGCTGAACGCTTAGGACAGAAATGCTGAACGCTTAGGACAGAAATGCTGAACGCTTAAGGCCGAAATGCTGAACGCTTAAGACCGAAATGCTGAACGCTTAAGTCCGAAATGCTGAACGCTACGACTGAAATGCTGAACGCTACGACTGAAATGCTGAACGCTTGAGGCCGAAATGCTGAACGCTTGAGGCCGAAATGCTGAACGCTTAAGGCCGAAAAGCTGAACGCTTGAGGCCGAAATGCTGAACGCTTGAGGCCGAAATGCTGAACGATTGAGGCCGAAATGCTGAACGCTTGAGGCCGAAAAGCTGAACGCTTGAGGCCGAAAAGCTGAACGCTTGAGGCCGAAAAGCTGAACGCTTGAGGCCGAAAAGCTGAACGCTTGAGGCCGAAAAGCTGAACGCTTAAGACAGAAATGCTGAACGCTACGACTGAAATGCTGAACGCTTAACGCTTAAGGCCGAAATGCTGAACGCTTAACGCTTAAGGCCGAAATGCTTAACGCTTAAGGCCGAAATGCTTAACGCTTAAGGCCGAAATGCTTAACGCTTAAGGCCGAAATGCTGAACGCTTAAGACCGAAAAGCTGAACGCTTAAATCCGAAATGCTGAACGCTTAAGGCCGAAATGCTGAACGCTTAAGGCCGAAATGCTGAACGCTTAAGGCCGAAATGCTGAACGCTTAAGGCCGAAATGCTGAACGCTTAAGGCCGAAATGCTGAACGCTTAAGGCCGAAATGCTGAACGCTTGAGGCCGAAATGCTGAACGCTTATCGCTTAAGGCCGAAATGCTGAACGCTTAAGGCCGAAATGCTGAACGCTTAAGACCGAAATGCTGTACGCTTAAGACCGAAATGCTGAACGCTACGACTGAAATGCTGAACGCTACGACTGAAATGCTGAACGCTTAAGACAGAAATGCTGAATGCTACGACTGAAATGCTGAATAGAGTATGGTGACTGCGCTTAGGACGGTGTAAAGGTATGCAGCCCCCCTAAGGAAACTCCCCAAGGTGTTTCAGAATTGAGTATATATATATATAAATGGGGTAGTGGCGCTCCCTAGAGTTTGGTTGGGCAGGTGAGTGATATAGAATACCAGTAATAATTGGCACCAAACAACAGTGAAGTGACAACACTCCCTCTAAAGTGTATACAGCATACGTGAGTGTGCAAATTAATAACAGTAGAGAATACTGAGAGTGAAAAATTATTACAGCCTCCTCGCCTTAAGTGATAGTGTTGGTAGATATACCTACCCTGATTAAACATACAGGGTATGCTGTATATACTTTAGAGGGAGTGTTGTCACTTCACTGTTGTTTGGTGCCAATTATTACTGGTATTCTATATCACTCACCTGCCCAACCAAACTCTAGGGAGCGCCACTACCCCATTTATATATATATATATACGACAGAAATGCTGAACGCTTAGGGCCGAAATGCTGAACGCTACAGACCGAAATGCTGAACGCTACGACCGAAATGCTGAACGCTACGACAGAAATGCTGAACGCTACGACTGAAATGCTGAACGCTTAAGACCGAAATGCGGAACGCTTAGGACAGAAATGCTGAACGCTTAAGACTGAAATGCTGAACGCTTAAGGCCGAAATGCTGAACGCTTAAGACAGAAATGCTGAACGCTTAAGACAGAAATGCTGAACGCTTAGGACAGAAATGCTGAACGCTTAGGACAGAAATGCTGAACGCTTAGGACAGAAATGCTGAACGCTTAGGACAGAAATGCTGAACGCTTAAGACTGAAATGCTGAACGCTTAAGGCCGAAATGCTGAACGCTACGACTGAAATGCTGAACGCTAAAGACCGAAATGCTGAACGCTAAAGACCGAAATGCTGAACGCTTAAGGCCGAAATGCTGAACGCTTAAGGCCGAAATGCTGAACGCTTAAGGCCGAAATGCTGAACGCTTAAGGCCGAAATGCTGAACGCTTAAGGCCGAAATGCTGAACGCTTAAGGCCGAAATGCTGAACGCTTAAGGCCGAAATGCTGAACGCTTAAGGCCGAAATGCTGAACGCTTAAGGCCGAAATGCTGAACGCTTAAGGCCGAAATGCTGAACGCTTAAGGCCGAAATGCTGAACGCTTAAGGCCGAAATGCTGAACGCTTAAGGCCGAAATGCTGAACGCTTAAGGCCGAAATGCTGAACGCTTAAGGCCGAAATGCTGAACGCTTAAGGCCGAAATGCTGAACGCTTAAGGCCGAAATGCTGAACGCTTAAGGCCGAAATGCTGAACGTTTAAGACCGAAATGCTGAACGCTTAAGTCCGAAATGCTGAACGCTACGACTGAAATGCTGAACGCTACGACTGAAATGCTGAACGCTTGAGGCCGAAATGCTGAACGCTTAACGCTTAAGACCGAAATGCTGAACGCTTAAGGCCGAAAAGCTGAACGCTTGAGGCCGAAAAGCTGAACGCTTGAGGCCGAAAAGCTGAACGCTTGAGGCCGAAAAGCTGAACGCTTGAGGCCGAAAAGCTGAACGCTTGAGGCCGAAAAGCTGAACGCTTGAGGCCGAAAAGCTGAACGCTTGAGGCCGAAAAGCTGAACGCTTGAGGCCGAAAAGCTGAACGATTGAGGCCGAAAAGCTGAACGCTTAAGACAGAAATGCTGAACGCTACGACTGAAATGCTGAACGCTTAACGCTTAAGGCCGAAATGCTGAACGCTTAACGCTTAAGACCGAAATGCTGAACGCTTAAGGCCGAAAAGCTGAACGCTTGAGGCCGAAATGCTGAACGCTTGAGGCCGAAATGCTGAACGCTTGAGGCCGAAAAGCTGAACGCTTGAGGCCGAAAAGCTGAACGCTTGAGGCCGAAATGCTGAACGCGTAAGACAGAAATGCTGAACGCTACGACTGAAATGCTGAACGCTTGAGGCCGAAAAGCTGAACGCTTGAGGCCGAAATGCTGAACGCTTAAGACAGAAATGCTGAACGCTACGACTGAAATGCTGAACGCTACGACTGAAATGCTGAACGCTTAAGACCGAAATGCTGAACGCTTAAGGCCGAAAAGCTGAACGCTTAAGGCCGAAATGCTGGACGCTTAAGGCCGAAATGCTGGACGCTTAAGGCCGAAATGCTGAACGCTTAAGACCGAAATGCTGAACGCTTGAGGCCGAAATGCTGAACGCTTGAGGCCGAAATGCTGAACGCTTGAGGCCGAAAAGCTGAACGCTTGAGGCCGAAATGCTGGACGCTTGAGGCCGAAATGCTGAACGCTTGAGGCCGAAAAGCTGAACGCTTGAGGCCGAAAAGCTGAACGCTTAAGGCCGAAATGCTGAACGCTTAAGGCCGAAATGCTGAACGCTTAAGGCCGAAATGCTGAACGCTTAAGGCCGAAATGCTGAACGCTTAAGGCCGAAATGCTGAACGCTTAAGGCCGAAATGCTGAACGCTTAAGGCCGAAATGCTGAACGCTTAAGGCCGAAATGCTGAACGCTTAAGACCGAAATGCTGAACGCTTAAGTCCGAAATGCTGAACGCTACGACTGAAATGCTGAACGCTACGACTGAAATGCTGAACGCTTGACGCTTAAGACCGAAATGCTGAACGCTTAAGGCCGAAAAGCTGAACGCTTGAGGCCGAAAAGCTGAACGCTTGAGGCCGAAAAGCTGAACGCTTGAGGCCGAAAAGCTGAACGCTTGAGGCCGAAAAGCTGAACGCTTGAGGCCGAAAAGCTGAACGCTTAAGACAGAAATGCTGAACGCTACGACTGAAATGCTGAACGCTTAACGCTTAAGGCCGAAATGCTGAACGCTTAACGCTTAAGACCGAAATGCTGAACGCTTAAGGCCGAAAAGCTGAACGCTTGAGGCCGAAATGCTGAACGCTTGAGGCCGAAATGCTGAACGCTTGAGGCCGAAAAGCTGAACGCTTGAGGCCGAAAAGCTGAACGCTTGAGGCCGAAATGCTGAACGCGTAAGACAGAAATGCTGAACGCTACGACTGAAATGCTGAACGCTTGAGGCCGAAAAGCTGAACGCTTGAGGCCGAAATGCTGAACGCTTAAGACAGAAATGCTGAACGCTACGACTGAAATGCTGAACGCTACGACTGAAATGCTGAACGCTTAAGACCGAAATGCTGAACGCTTAAGGCCGAAAAGCTGAACGCTTAAGGCCGAAATGCTGGACGCTTAAGGCCGAAATGCTGGACGCTTAAGGCCGAAATGCTGAACGCTTAAGACCGAAATGCTGAACGCTTGAGGCCGAAATGCTGAACGCTTGAGGCCGAAAAGCTGAACGCTTGAGGCCGAAATGCTGGACGCTTGAGGCCGAAATGCTGAACGCTTGAGGCCGAAAAGCTGAACGCTTGAGGCCGAAAAGCTGAACGCTTGAGGCCGAAAAGCTGAACGCTTGAGGCCGAAATGCTGAACGCTTGAGGCCGAAATGCTGAACGCTTGAGGCCGAAATGCTGAACGCTTGAGGCCGAAATGCTGAACGCTTGAGGCCGAAAAGCTGAACGCTTGAGGCCGAAATGCTGAACGCGTAAGACAGAAATGCTGAACGCTACGACTGAAATGCTGAACGCTTGAGGCCGAAAAGCTGAACGCTTGAGGCCGAAATGCTGAACGCTTAAGACAGAAATGCTGGACGCTTAAGGCCGAAATGCTGGACGCTTAAGGCCGAAATGCTGAACGCTTAAGACCGAAATGCTGAACGCTTGAGGCCGAAATGCTGAACGCTTGAGGCCGAAATGCTGAACGCTTGAGGCCGAAAAGCTGAACGCTTGAGGCCGAAATGCTGGACGCTTGAGGCCGAAATGCTGAACGCTTGAGGCCGAAAAGCTGAACGCTTGAGGCCGAAAAGCTGAACGCTTGAGGCCGAAAAGCTGAACGCTTGAGGCCGAAAAGCTGAACGCTTGAGGCCGAAAAGCTGAACGCTTGAGGCCGAAATGCTGAACGCTTGAGGCCGAAAAGCTGAACGCTTGAGGCCGAAATGCTGAACGCTTGAGGCCGAAATGCTGAACGCTTGAGGCCGAAAAGCTGAACGCTTGAGGCCGAAAAGCTGAACGCTTGAGGCCGAAAAGCTGAACGCTTGAGGCCGAAATGCTGAACGCTTGAGGCCGAAATGCTGAACGCTTAAGACAGAAATGCTGAACGCTACGACTGAAATGCTGAACGCTTGAGGCCGAAATGCTGGACGCTTGAGGCCGAAATGCTGAACGCTTGAGGCCGAAAAGCTGAACGCTTGAGGCCGAAAAGCTGAACGCTTGAGGCCGAAAAGCTGAACGCTTGAGGCCGAAAAGCTGAACGCTTGAGGCCGAAATGCTGAACGCTTGAGGCCGAAAAGCTGAACGCTTGAGGCCGAAATGCTGAACGCTTGAGGCCGAAAAGCTGAACGCTTGAGGCCGAAATGCTGAACGCTTGAGGCCGAAATGCTGAACGCTTGAGGCCGAAATGCTGAACGCTTGAGGCCGAAATGCTGAACGCTTAAGACAGAAATGCTGAACGCTACGACTGAAATGCTGAACGCTTGAGGCCGAAATGCTGAACGCTTGAGGCCGAAATGCTGAACGCTTGAGGCCGAAATGCTGAACGCTTGAGGCCGAAATGCTGAACGCTTGAGGCCGAAATGCTGAACGCTTAACACTTAAGGCCGAAATGCTGAACGCTTGAGGCCGAAATGCTGAACGCTTGAGGCCGAAAAGCTGAACGCTTGAGGCCGAAAAGCTGAACGCTTGAGGCCGAAAAGCTGAACGCTTGAGGCCGAAATGCTGAACGCGTAAGACAGAAATGCTGAACGCTACGACTGAAATGCTGAACGCTTGAGGCCGAAAAGCTGAACGCTTGAGGCCGAAATGCTGAACGCTTAAGACAGAAATGCTGAACGCTACGACTGAAATGCTGAACGCTACGACTGAAATGCTGAACGCTTAAGACCGAAATGCTGAACGCTTAAGGCCGAAAAGCTGAACGCTTAAGGCCGAAATGCTGGACGCTTAAGGCCGAAATGCTGGACGCTTAAGGCCGAAATGCTGAACGCTTAAGACCGAAATGCTGAACGCTTGAGGCCGAAATGCTGAACGCTTGAGGCCGAAATGCTGAACGCTTGAGGCCGAAAAGCTGAACGCTTGAGGCCGAAAAGCTGAACGCTTGAGGCCGAAAAGCTGAACGCTTAAGACAGAAATGCTGAACGCTACGACTGAAATGCTGAACGCTTAACGCTTAAGGCCGAAATGCTGAACGCTTAACGCTTAAGACCGAAATGCTGAACGCTTAAGGCCGAAAAGCTGAACGCTTGAGGCCGAAATGCTGAACGCTTGAGGCCGAAAAGCTGAACGCTTGAGGCCGAAAAGCTGAACGCTTGAGGCCGAAAAGCTGAACGCTTGAGGCCGAAATGCTGAACGCGTAAGACAGAAATGCTGAACGCTACGACTGAAATGCTGAACGCTTGAGGCCGAAAAGCTGAACGCTTGAGGCCGAAATGCTGAACGCTTAAGACAGAAATGCTGAACGCTACGACTGAAATGCTGAACGCTACGACTGAAATGCTGAACGCTTAAGACCGAAATGCTGAACGCTTAAGGCCGAAAAGCTGAACGCTTAAGGCCGAAATGCTGGACGCTTAAGGCCGAAATGCTGGACGCTTAAGGCCGAAATGCTGAACGCTTAAGACCGAAATGCTGAACGCTTGAGGCCGAAATGCTGAACGCTTGAGGCCGAAATGCTGAACGCTTGAGGCCGAAAAGCTGAACGCTTGAGGCCGAAATGCTGGACGCTTGAGGCCGAAATGCTGAACGCTTGAGGCCGAAAAGCTGAACGCTTGAGGCCGAAAAGCTGAACGCTTGAGGCCGAAAAGCTGAACGCTTGAGGCCGAAATGCTGAACGCTTGAGGCCGAAATGCTGAACGCTTGAGGCCGAAATGCTGAACGCTTGAGGCCGAAATGCTGAACGCTTGAGGCCGAAAAGCTGAACGCTTGAGGCCGAAAAGCTGAACGCTTGAGGCCGAAAAGCTGAACGCTTGAGGCCGAAATGCTGAACGCGTAAGACAGAAATGCTGAACGCTACGACTGAAATGCTGAACGCTTGAGGCCGAAAAGCTGAACGCTTGAGGCCGAAATGCTGAACGCTTAAGACAGAAATGCTGAACGCTACGACTGAAATGCTGAACGCTACGACTGAAATGCTGAACGCTTGAGACCGAAATGCTGAACGCTTAAGGCCGAAAAGCTGAACGCTTAAGGCCGAAATGCTGGACGCTTAAGGCCGAAATGCTGGACGCTTAAGGCCGAAATGCTGAACGCTTAAGACCGAAATGCTGAACGCTTGAGGCCGAAATGCTGAACGCTTGAGGCCGAAATGCTGAACGCTTGAGGCCGAAATGCTGAACGCTTAAGACAGAAATGCTGAACGCTACGACTGAAATGCTGAACGCTTGAGGCCGAAATGCTGAACGCTTGAGGCCGAAATGCTGAACGCTTGAGGCCGAAATGCTGAACGCTTGAGGCCCAAAAGCTGAACGCTTGAGGCCGAAATGCTGAACGCTTGAGGCCGAAATGCTGAACGCTTGAGGCCGAAATGCTGAACGCTTGAGGCCGAAAAGCTGAACGCTTGAGGCCGAAAAGCTGAACGCTTGAGGCCGAAAAGCTGAACACTTAAGACAGAAATGCTGAACGCTACGACTGAAATGCTGAACGCTTGAGGCCGAAATGCTGAACGCTTGAGGCCGAAATGCTGAACGCTTGAGGCCGAAATGCTGAACGCTTGAGGCCGAAATGCTGAACGCTTGAGGCCGAAATGCTGAACGCTTGAGGCCGAAATGCTGAACGCTTGAGGCCGAAATGCTGAACGCTTAACACTTAAGGCCGAAATGGTGAACGCTTGAGGCCGAAATGCTGAACGCTTAACACTTAAGGCCGAAATGCTGAACGCTTAACACTTAAGGCCAAAATGCTGAACGCTTGAGGCCGAAATGCTGAACGCTTGAGGCCCAAAAGCTGAACGCTTGAGGCCGAAATGCTGAACGCTTGAGGCCGAAATGCTGAACGCTTGAGGCCGAAATGCTGAACGCTTGAGGCCGAAAAGCTGAACGCTTGAGGCCGAAAAGCTGAACGCTTGAGGCCGAAATGCTGAACGCTTGAGGCCGAAATGCTGAACGCTTGAGGCCGAAATGCTGAACGCTTGAGGCCGAAATGCTGAACGCTTGAGGCCGAAATGCTGAACGCTTGAGGCCGAAAAGCTGAACGCTTGAGGCCGAAAAGCTGAACGCTTGAGGCCGAAATGCTGAACGCGTAAGACAGAAATGCTGAACGCTACGACTGAAATGCTGAACGCTTGAGGCCGAAAAGCTGAACGCTTGAGGCCGAAATGCTGAACACTTAAGACAGAAATGCTGAACGCTACGACTGAAATGCTGAACGCTACGACTGAAATGCTGAACGCTTGAGACCGAAATGCTGAACGCTTAAGGCCGAAAAGCTGAACGCTTAAGGCCGAAATGCTGGACGCTTAAGGCCGAAATGCTGGACGCTTAAGGCCGAAATGCTGAACGCTTAAGACCGAAATGCTGAACGCTTGAGGCCGAAATGCTGAACGCTTGAGGCCGAAATGCTGAACGCTTGAGGCCGAAAAGCTGAACGCTTGAGGCCGAAATGCTGGACGCTTGAGGCCGAAAAGCTGAACGCTTGAGGCCGAAAAGCTGAACGCTTGAGGCCGAAAAGCTGAACGCTTGAGGCCGAAATGCTGAACGCTTGAGGCCGAAATGCTGAACGCTTGAGGCCGAAATGCTGAACGCTTGAGGCCGAAATGCTGAACGCTTGAGGCCGAAATGCTGAACGCTTAAGACAGAAATGCTGAACGCTACGACTGAAATGCTGAACTCTTGAGGCCGAAATGCTGAACGCTTGAGGCCGAAATGCTGAACGCTTGAGGCCGAAATGCTGAACGCTTGAGGCCGAAATGCTGAACGCTTGAGGCCGAAATGCTGAACGCTTAACACTTAAGGCCGAAATGCTGAACGCTTGAGGCCGAAATGCTGAACGCTTAACACTTAAGGCCGAAATGCTGAACGCTTAACACTTAAGGCCGAAATGCTGAACGCTTGAGGCCGAAATGCTGAACGCTTGAGGCCCAAAAGCTGAACGCTTGAGGCCGAAATGCTGAACGCTTGAGGCCGAAATGCTGAACGCTTGAGGCCGAAAAGCTGAACGCTTGAGGCCGAAAAGCTGAACGCTTGAGGCCGAAAAGCTGAACACTTAAGACAGAAATGCTGAACGCTACGACTGAAATGCTGAACGCTTGAGGTCGAAATGCTGAACGCTTGAGGCCGAAATGCTGAACGCTTGAGGCCGAAATGCTGAACGCTTGAGGCCGAAATGCTGAACGCTTGAGGCCGAAATGCTGAACGCTTAACACTTAAGGCCGAAATGGTGAACGCTTGAGGCCGAAATGCTGAACGCTTAACGCTTAAGGCCGAAATGCTGAACGCTTAACACTTAAGGCCAAAATGCAGAACGCTTGAGGCCGAAATGCTGAACGCTTGAGGCCCAAAAGCTGAACGCTTGAGGCCGAAATGCTGAACGCTTGAGGCCGAAATGCTGAACGCTTGAGGCCGAAATGCTGAACGCTTGAGGCCGAAAAGCTGAACGCTTGAGGCCGAAAAGCTGAACGCTTGAGGCCGAAAAGCTGAACGCTTAAGACAGAAATGCTGAACGCTACGACTGAAATGCTGAACGCTACGACTGAAATGCTGAACGCTACGACTGAAATGCTGAACGCTTAAGGCCGAAATGCTGGACGCTTAAGGCCGAAATGCTGGACGCTTAAGGCCGAAATGCTGAACGCTTAAGACCGAAATGCTGAACGCTTGAGGCCGAAATGCTGAACGCTTGAGGCCGAAATGCTGAACGCTTGAGGCCGAAATGCTGAACGCTTGAGGCCGAAAAGCTGAACGCTTGAGGCCGAAATGCTGGACGCTTGAGGCCGAAATGCTGAACGCTTGAGGCCGAAAAGCTGAACGTTTAAGACCCAAATGCTGAACGCTTGAGGCCGAAATGCTGAACGCTTGAGGCCGAAATGCTGAACGCTTGAGGCCGAAATGCTGAACGCTTGAGGCCGAAAAGCTGAACGCTTGAGGCCGAAAAGCTGAACGCTTGAGGCCTAAAAGCTGAACGCTTGAGGCCGAAATGCTAAACGCTTGAGGCCGAAAAGCTGAACGCTTGAGGCCGAAAAGCTGAACGCTTGAGGCCGAAAAGCTGAACGCTTGAGGCCGAAATGCTGAACGCTTGAGGCCGAAATGCTGAACGCTTGAGGCCGAAATGCTGAACGCTTGAGGCCGAAAAGCTGAACGCTTGAGGCCGAAATGCTGAACGCTTAAGGCCGAAATGCTCAACGCTTAAGACAGAAATGCTGAACGCTACGACTGAAATGCTGAACGCTACGACTGAAATGCTGAACGCTTAAGACCGAAATGCTGAACGCTTAAGACCGAAATGCTGAACGCTTAAGGCCGAAATGCTGGACGCTTAAGGCCGAAATGCTGGACGCTTAAGACAGAAATGCTGAACGTTTAAGACCCAAATGCTGAACGCTTGAGGCCGAAATGCTGAACGCTTGAGGCCGAAATGCTGAACGCTTGAGGCCGAAATGCTGAACGCTTGAGGCCGAAAAGCTGAACGCTTGAGGCCGAAAAGCTGAACGCTTGAGGCCGAAAAGCTGAACGCTTGAGGCCGAAATGCTGAACGCTACGACTGAAATGCTGAACGCTACGACTGAAATGCTGAACGCTTAAGACAGAAATGCTGAATAGAGTATGGTGACTGCGCTTAGGACGGTGTAAAGGTATGCAGCCCTGCTGGAGCTGGACTGTAGTATTTTTACTGAAAGAATTTTATGTTGGAATAAATTTTATTTTAATTACTACACTATGGGAGTCCACCATTCCTTCTTTTTATGCTAGTGACTAAGCTTCATCATCCTGTGTATGCTGAGGACCACCCTGGGAAATCCATCCACTACGCCGGCAGGGAGATCGTAGAGGTTACATCTATATGCGAATTACCCCTTTGGGGTGAATGGATCCGGTGAGTGGGGACCCTTGAGGGGGAGCACTAAGTCACCAAGGACGTTGAATGCACTCAAGTCACGATTTTCGTTTTTGTTTTGTATGGTTTATTTTTCACCGCGTTGAAGACTTCTTCATAACTACGGATTGTTTATCAATTGTGGATTGTTTATAGACACTCTAAATTAGTGATTAAGACTTACAAATAACTAAGGTCTAAATGATTTTGTTCACTGAATATGGTTATGGATTTATAATTTGGTAGAGGCCTAATATATATCTAGATGCTCAACCGCATGGTCACTTATAGGCTTACTGGTACCTTTGTTAATTTGAGGTTATCAACACTTGTATTTTGATCACAGGCACAGTACTACATACTATTGAAGTGTGCACACGTATACGTATAAATGGGGTAGTGGCGCTCCCTAGAGTTTGGTTGGGCAGGTGAGTGATATAGAATACCAGTAATAATTGGTACCAAACAACAGTGAAGTGACAACACTCCCTCTAAAGTATATACAGCATACGTGAGTGTGCAAATTAATAAAGGTAGAGAATACTGAGAGTGAAAAATTATTACAGCCTCCTCGCCTTAAGTGATAGTGTTGGTAGATATACCTACCCTGATTAAACATACATTACATGTGAGTGAGACCATAAATAGTGCCTTATTTGGTATACCTATCGTATACGTGTGCACACTTCAATAGTATGTAGTACTGTGCCTGTGACCAAAATACAAGTGTTGATAACCTCAAATTAACAAAGGTACCAGTAAGCCTATAAGTGACCATGTGGTTGAGCATCTAGATATATATTAGGCTTTTACCAAATTATAAATCCATAACCATATTCAGTGAACAAAATCATTTAGACCTTAGTTATTTGTAAGTCTTAATCACTAATTTAGAGTGTCTATAAACAATCCACAATTGATAAACAGTCCGTAGTTATAAAGAAGTCTTCAACGCGGTGAAAAATAAACCATACAAAACAAAAACAAAAATCGTGACTTGAGTGCATTCAACGTCCTTGGTGACTTAGTGCTCCCCCTCAAGGGTCCCCACTCACCGGATCCATTCACCCCAAAGGGGTAATTCGCATATAGATGTAACCTCTACGATCTCCCTGCCGGCGTAGTGGATGGATTTCCCAGGGTGGTCCTCAGCATACACAGGATGATGAAGCTTAGTCACTCGCATAAAAAGAAGGAATGGTGGACTCCCATAGTGTAGTAATTAAAAAAAAATTTATTCCAACATAAAATTCTTTCAGTAAAAATATTACAGTCCAGCTCAGCTGGCTATAGTAATACAGCAGCATGACTGTTTCACGCCATGGGACTTTTTCCCTGGGATGGAGTTTGGTCTTCCTTCCTCGGTTCAGGTTTCAGACTCGGTTGCCAGGTCACAGGCTGAAGCTCGACCCGATCGTATCAGGTGGGACCAGTATTCTGTGTATGGCATGGTTTCTGCATGTTGTCAATGCTTATTGCCATAGTGCATGGGCCTCATCCATCTACTCCGTCACATCCTTCAGGTATTTAGCATTTTGAACTCCTGCCAGTTGTCCTTTGGCACTCACCCTCGCACTTCCCCACACCATGATGCCTAGGCCAGGGCTTGGGAGGGGTTTCACTGAGCACTTCACTGGTGTCCATTTGAAGTTTCGATCTTCGCGGCTATCATTTTGCAGGGGCTCCTCGGGACAGCCATTGCTCCCCTTCCCCCACGCATCCTCATTCACAAGCAGTTCATTCTCATGTCTGGGTCGTCTCGGGCTTCAGGCTTTGTCCAATCGTTCACAGGACGTTTAGTTGGGTTCTGGGTAGCTTCGCAGGTTCTGTAGGGGATTCTGCCTCATCACCAAGTCAGGAGTCGGGTGGGGGGGGGTTTCTCCGGCCATAGACACTTTTCGGATACATACTGTTGCCATCCGGGCGCGCGCTACTCCACGTGATGAATTGTTACCTTCCCTTCTTCACCTAAATTTGTGTCTTTTTGCCCTCTTTTCAGGCATACTGACCAGTCAGGCGAGGGCACACCTCAGGCCTTGGTGCTTAGGAGTATCACTTTCTCACTCGAAGACTCTGACTACAAGTGTAAAGGCTATCCGGAGGCTAGCCTGTATTTGTGGGAGGAGTCTGAGAGGGCTATTTAAGCCTCCTCCTCTGTCAGGCCAGGGCTCGTCTGTGTTTCTGGGTTCCCACCCACCCGTTTCCCCCAATCTTCATACATACTCATATTACTTTTTCTTACATTCAGGGTATGCCCTCTTTTCAGGCATACTGACCAGTCAAGCCAAGGCACACCTCAGGCCTTGGTGCTTAGGAGTATCACTTTCTCACTCGAAGACTCTGACTACAAATATATATATATATACACATAAAAATGACAGGGGGACATGTTTACTGTCTTGGCGGGTCTACAATCCCATATACACAATCCTTCACCCACTGTTGATCCAGAGGAAGGCGAAAAACCCCAGCAAAGCATGATTCAATTTGCTACAGCAGGGGTAAAAATGTCTTCCTGATCCCCCGAGAGGCAATCGGATATTCCCTGTATCAACTTTACCAATAAATGTTAGCATGGCCGGCCCAAGACATTGTGCTGCCTGGGACCAAGAATATAATGCTGCCCCTCCCTCCCCCAAAAAAAACCACGCTCACCAAAAGGCCCCCACATCCATTATTTTATATCATGATAACTAAAGGGAACCGGTCATGGCG
Organism: Lithobates clamitans; assembly: GCA_037952925.1. Lineage (NCBI taxonomy): Eukaryota > Metazoa > Chordata > Amphibia > Anura > Ranidae > Lithobates > Lithobates clamitans. The sequence continues at coordinate 132,504 of JBBGZY010002426.1, forward strand.
ATCTACATGTATAGGAGCAGGGCTTTTTTTCAACAGAGAATAGGTGCAGGAACTCAACCATGCCCGCCATACATATACCTGCCAAATGGCATCAAATAGTAGCTCTTCTCTCTGCATACAACCTCCTCCCTGCACTGCCCTCATCTTCTCCCCCCTCCTTAAAAAGCTCCACCATCTGTCATATGTTTTACCTTTGCTGCAATATTAAGCTGAAACACCTATCTGGCTGTACCTCCCAGCATACTATACTATACTATACTACAGTCACTTGCAATGGAGATCATGTAGTAGGAGCATCAACAACTGGTTACCAGGGAAAAAAATTGAGACCACAGAGGGTGCAGCCTACCGCGCACCCTCTCCTGCCCATGACTGCACTGAACCCTGGGCACCTGTTCTTTATGTCCCTTGTCCCTGTCCGGCACTCAGTGGGATCTGCGCAGAAGATCTGACCTGTGTGAGCTACTGGGAGATAAGCTATCACTTGTAAACATAGAAACTGGACTTCAATGTTACCAAGTGATAATGGTGAGCAGGGAGCAGAAGACCTGAGCCAGAGGTGGTGGAACTGAGTTCCCCCTAGTTCCTGCTGAAAAAAAGCCCTGTAATAGGAGTGTAAAGAGGACCTGTTATGGCTCTATACATGTATAGGCGTATAAAGAGGACCTATCATGGCTCTATACATGTATAGGAGTATAAGGAGGACCTATCATGGCTCTGTACATGTATAGGAGTATAAAGAGGACCTATCATGGCTCTATACATGTATAGGAGTATAAAGAGGACCTATCATGGCTCTATACATGTATAGGAGTATAAAGAGGACCTATCATGGCTCTATACATGTATAAAGGAGTATAAAGAGGACCTATCGTGGCTCTATGCATGTATAGGAGTATAAAGAGGACCTGTCTTGGCTCTATACATGTATAAAGAAGACCTGTTATGGCTCTATACATGTATATAGAAGTATAAAGAGGACATATCTTGGCTCTATACATGTATAAAGAAGTATAAAGAGGACCTGTCATGGCTCTATACATGTATAAAGAAGTATAAAGAGGACCTGTCATGGCTCTATACATGTATAAAGAAGTATAAAGAGGACCTGTCATGGCTCTATACATGTATAAGAGAATAAAGAGGACCTGTCATGGCTCTATACATGTATAAAGAAGTATAAAAAGGACCTGTCATGACACTATACATGTGTATATATAAGTATTTAGAGGACCTGTCATGGCTCTATACACGTATATAGGGGTAGAAAAGAGAACCTGTCATGGCTCTATACATGTAATGGAATAAAAAGAGGACCTGTCATGGCTCTATACATGTATATAGGGGTAGAAAAGAGGACCTGTCATGGCTCTACACATGTATGTAGGGGTATAAAGAGGACCTGTCATGGCTCTAGAAATGTTTATAGGAGTATAGAGAGGACCTGTCATGGCTTTATACATGTATGTAGGAGTATAAAGAGGACCTGTCATGGCTCTATACATGTATAAAGGAGTATAAAGAGGACCTGTCATGGCTCTATACATGTATAAAGAAGTATTTAGAGGACCTGTCATGGCTCTATACATGTATATAGGGGTAGTAAGAGAACCTGTTATGGCTCTATACATGTAAAGGAATATAAAGAGGACCTGTCATGGCTCTACACATGTATGTAGGGGTATAAAGAGGACCTGTCATGGCTCTACACATGTTTATAGGAGTATAAAGAGGACCTGTCATGGCTCTATACATGTATATAGAAGTATAAAGAGGACCTGTCATGGCTCTATACATGTATATAGAAGTATAAAGAGGACCTGTCATGACTCTATACATGTATATAGGAGTATAAAAGGACCTGTGCGTGGCCGGCAACCGCAATGTCCACCGGCCACCCACAATCGCTCCACAGGGAGCCAGAATGGGGATCTGTCAATGTAAACAGAAAGATCCCATGTAGTGCACACGCGGCTCACAGCAGGGGTACGGTGCGCCCTGTTCTCTGTTTCAGGGATGAATCAGGCACAAATTTTTTGGACCTGAAACAGAGCCAAAGACGCACAGGACCCTTGTGCAATCTGCTCCACAGCCATCAGGGAGATGTGTGAACTGGCTCCATTGAGAGCCAGGCACACTCTTCTGTCATGTGAATTGGATGCGGGGAAACCCACATCCAATTCGCACTAGTGTGAACCCGGCCTTAATCTCTTCTCAAGAGACAATAAATTCAGTTCCTCTAATCTTTCCTCATAGCTGAGCTCCTCCATGAATCTTATCAGTTTGGTTGCCCTTCTCTGCACTTTCTCCAGCTTCTAATTCCTAGTTCTTAGCAGGCAGGAGTGGCACCCGGTGTGATCTTCTGCTGCTGTAGCCCATCTGCTTAAAGGTTCAATGTGTGGTGCGTTCAGAGATGGTATTCTTCATACCTTGGATGTAACAAGTGGTTATTTGAGTTACTGTTGCCTTTCTATCATCTAGAATCAGTCTTCGCATTCTCCTCTGACCTCAACAAGACATTTACCCCCCCCCCCAACTGCCACTCACTGTATATTTACTCTTTTTCCGACCATTCTCTGTAAACCTGAGAGATGGTTGTGTGTTAAAATCCCAGTAGATACGCAGTTCTTTAAATACTCAGACCAGCCCATCTGGCGCCAACAACCATGCCACATTCAAAGTCACTTAAATCCCCTTCCTTCCCCATTCTGATGCTCGGTTTGAACTTCAGTAAGTCATCTTCGCTACGTCTAGATGCCTAAATGCATTGTGTTGCTGCCATGTGATTGGCTGATTAGCGATTTGTGTTACCAAGCGATTGAACAGCTCTACCTAATAAAGTGGCCGGTGAGTGTATAATAGCATGAGACCCGACAGCGCCTGTCTGCCCAGCCAGGACTATCACCTACCACAGCTTCCTGACATCGAGCGACTCAAAGACTCCCAGTTGGCCATTGATACATTGGAGATCACTAAACAGGTCCACAAATTTCTTCAACTCCACCACCAACAGCTCCACTATAAAGAGGAGAAGCGGAGGAAGATGATGGGACTTCATGGCGCAGGGCTTGTTATCCTGATCACGTCATATGATGTCCGGTCAGGATAACAGAACCACTTTGTCATATTGCTATGGCAGGCGGGAAGTGGTTAAAAAATAAATAAAAAATTGTGCTTCTTTTTTTTTTTTAACCAGTGCTACAGAAAATGAATAGATTCAAATGAAAAAATAAAGTTTTGATACAAATGTTTTATGTATACAATATGGAGGCCAGGATACATCTCAAGAGATAAGACCGGAGTTCCCCTTTACCCTCATTGGAGGAGAGGGGTGCAGGCCTTGATGTGAATGGAGCGCTGTTTGATAATTTTACTCCGAGTAGATTTGGCCCCCCATCCTCCATCCTCCATGGCACAATGGTTAGAGCTGCAAGCTGCGGTGTGTGAAGCTGAAAGTTCCAATCTCAGTGATGCCGTTGATAGTACAAACACCTTCCTGCAAACTTTATCGGCATGTTTGCAAGTTCCAATCTGGTTAGACATCGAATTTTAAAAGCAGCGAATTTCTGTCAGATTAGCAAACCTGTGAGATCAGCAGGCTTGCCGCTGCTTTTAAAATTCAACCAGACGGAAGTACTGTATTTTAATATATAAACTCACTTTACTGTTAAAAATAAGTGTAAAATGCAAAACTCTGGTGGGTGTAACAAGATGTCCGCTTTCCCCCTTCTCCGTGTATCCTCACTGTGGAGGAGCGCGGGGTGTAGCAGGATGGCGGCAACGGAACGTCACTTCCGTTACACATTCTGACGGGTCGCCTAATCTGACGAAACACCGGCGTTGTCAGCTCTCATGCTCCTGTATATCAAGCAGAGCTCTCTGCTGCTCTCTGGTGTCGTTGCTCAGTCATTGCAACTCACACACGGACTGAGCACACTACGACGAGGATCCAAGAGGGGTGGAGTTTGTTCATATCTCGGCGTAATGTAATCACAGCTCTTCGCCTCTGTCCAAGGGATACCCAACCCAAGCACATCCGTGTTAATGTTCCATTTTTTTTCCGTCACTCACCGATGAGAAGAAGGGACCCATGCCAACAAAGTTTTTGGTAAAGTTTTGTACTATCGGCGGCATAACTTAGATTGGAACTTGCAACTTCACCAGGGGCGTAGATAAGGGGGGGGGTCAGGGGTGTTCAAACCCCCCCAGAGCATCCTGGAAAAATGCACAGACAGTGTCCCTGCTGTTTAGCCTTAGCACAGTAGAAGCAATCAGAGTTTCGGAGTGCAGCAGCCAGCCCCCCTTTCTATTGTGCCCCATCCCCTCAGTTTAATAAGGGGTCCCCCTGAAAAGCATGAAATGACTGCGAGGTCTCAGATGCCGGTGTTCTGACATAAACTGTCCTCCTATAGGATAGTGTCCGCCCCGTACTGCGCAGTACGGAGGAGAAGGAGATGCCGAAAGTGTCCGAAGCTGTACACGGCGCTTGGGCACTTCTTAGCGATGGTTTTGTAAGAGGGCCCCTCGCGGGCTCGCTTCGCTCGCCACGCTTCGGGCACGGCCTCGCTGCGCTCGCCAACTATTTATTCTAACTCTATGTCCACTTGGATAGTAGGGAATGAACCTGGACATAGGGTGAGAATAAAAGCGCAGGCGCCGTGTACAGCTGATGATCAGCTGTTGAACTTCGAAGACTTTCGGCGTCTCGTTTGTCCTCCGTACTGCACCTGCGCAGTACAGGGTGGACACTATATGATAGGGGACTGTATTCGACAAGACACCGGCAGTTGACAGTACACGGTTGAGGGAATTTCTAGACTTCTCCTCGAGGTATCATATGACACAGCAGAAGGTAGTCTGGGGATCAGGGCCGGTACACGGGGTGGGCGGAAGGGGCGGATGCCCTGGGCGGAGCAATTTATTGTAGGAAGGGGGCGCAGCAGTGGTGTACTAACTGGGTGCCACACATTGGGGTGGTGTCAGGCGGCCCCCCCCCCCCCATCCTCTCCTGTATGAAACAGTGAGAGCGGGACAGGCTTGGTAGTGCAGCGGCGATGTGACATGCTGACAGCGCAGGGAGAGCTCAGGTTAAAGTATAATAGCCCAGCGAGTACAACTCCCCCCCTCCACAGAAATGGAAGAGGCTGCATCGGCTCTGCCCCCTCCCTCCCCTCTGTTTCTGTGTCCCGTCCATGCTCCGTGCAGCCCATGTGCTGCCTCTGAAAGGAATGTGGGGGCGTGAACATTTAAACAAGTAGCCGCCATGGAACTAGTGTGAGCAACCTGGGAACATCCAAGTGAGTTATCAGCACTATCACTGTGTCCAGGCTCTGCTTTCTCTCTCCCAAATCTTTCACTCCCCCTCTTTCCTTTCCTCTAGCAGAGTCTTTCATTAACTCTATGCTAATAGTTGGCCCCATCATGTTCCTTTAGCCAGTGTTTTCACTAGTGTCATCATAGACATTGCATGTGATTCGCACCGCATTGCTGTACAAATCACGTGCAATGTCTGTGCAATGCAAATTCAGCCATACAAACTGTATGGCTGAAATCGCATTTGCACCAAAACGGTGCAGGACCCTTTTTTTGGTCTGCACTGGAATCGGATTGCATGGGTGTTTACACCCATGCAATCCGATTCCTGCACCATTGCACAGTTCTCACTGCGATCTGCAAACCGATCTGTGGGGTGTCATTAATTTTACATTGACACCCGTAGCAGTTTGCAAAGGGCAGCGTGAACGGCCGACAAACAACATGCAATGCAGGAATCAGCACTGGAATCGCGCTGATTCCTGCATCACATATATGTGAACCAGGACTCGAGTGCGGTCACACTGATGCGCTGTGGTTCAGTTGCAGTGCTGGTGTGTACACAGTTTTCCTGCATTTACCTCAATTTTCACTACAGTCCCACAGACTTCTATTAGGTTGAAAAGGACCTGGGGGTCCTAGTAGATGATAGGCTCAGCAATGGCATGCAATGCCAAGCTGCTGCTAATAAAGCAAACAGAATATTGGCATTAAAAGGGGGCTCAACTCCAGAGATAAAACGATAATTCTCCCGCTCTACAAGACTCTGGTCCGGCCGCACCTGGAGTATGCTGTCCAGTTCTGGGCACCAGTCCTCAGGAAGGATGTACTGGAAATGGAGTGGGCAACAAAGCTAATAAAGGGTCTGGAGGATCTTAGTTATGAGGAAAGGTTGCGAGCACTGAACTTATTCTCTAGGAGAAGAGACGCTTGAGAGGGGATAAGATTTCAATTTACAAATACCGTACTGGTGACCCCACAATAGGGATAAAACTTTTTCGCAGAAGAGAGTTTAATAAGACTCGTGGCCACTCATTACAATTAGAAGAAAAGAGGTTTAACCTTAAACTACGTAGAGGGTTCTTTACTGTAAGAGCGGCAAGGATGTGGAATTCCCTTCCACAGGCGGTGGTCTCAGCGGGGAGCATTGATAGCTTCAAGAAACTATTAGATAATCACCTGAATGACCGCAACATACAGGGATATGTAATGTAATACTGACACATAATCACACACATAGGTTGGACTTGATGGACTTGTGTCTTTTTTCAACCTCACCTACAATGTAACTATGTAGGTTACACATTTTTGCAACATTTTCTGAAAGCGCACCAAATGTCCTCTATACTGAATCTTGGTGTGCTTTCAGAAAACACAGTAAAATTACACAAGCTAATAGAAGTCTGTGGGACTGCAGCTACAAATGGGGATAAAATGCAGAAAAACTGCGTATACGCCAGCACTGTGACAAACTCCAGGACACCAGTGTGAACCCAAAGGCTTCAGGGTGCTGTGTAATGTAAAGGAGTCCAGAGGTGCAGGGGGTTTTGTAATTTAAAGGGGTCTAGGAGGTGCAGGGTGCTGTGTAATGTAAAGGGGTCCAGAGGTGCAGGGTGCTGTGTAATGTAAAGGGGTCCAGAGGTGCAGGGTGCTGTGTAATGTAAAGGGGTCCAGAGGTGCAGGGTGCTGTGTAATGTAAAGGAGTCCAGAGGTGCAGGGTGCTGTGTAATGTAAAGGGGTCCAGAGGTGCAGGGTGCTGTGTAATGTAAAGGGGTCCAGAGGTGCAGGGTGCTGTGTAATGTAAAGGGGTCCAGAGGTGCAGGGTGCTATGTAATGTAAAGGGGTCCAGAGGTGCAGGGTGCTGTGTAATGTAAAGGAGTCCAGAGGTGCAGGGTGCTGTGTAATGTAAAGGGGTCCAGAGGTGCAGGGTGCTGTGTAATGTAAAGGGGTCCAGAGGTGCAGGGTGCTGTGTAATGTAAAGGAGTCCAGAGGTGCAGGGTGCTGTATAATGTAAAGGGGTCCAGAGGTACAGGGTGCTGTGTAATGTAAAGGGGTCCAGAGGTGCAGGGTGCTGTGTAATGTAAAGGGGTCCAGAGGTGCAGGGTGCTGTGTAATGTAAAGGGGTCCAGAGGTGCAGGGTGCTGTGTAATGTAAAGGAGTCCAGAGGGTCAGGGTGCTGTGTAATGTAAAGGGGTCCAGAGGTGCGGTGAACTTACAATTTACCAATTGCCGATCCGCCGCAGTACATATACTACGACAGGGCTGCAGCTACAGTGTTGTATTGTAGTGTTGTATTGTTTTAAGTGTTTTCTGGTTTTGAAAGGACACTGACTCTTTCTTTATACCCGGGGGGGGGGGCGCAGTTTGCCATCTTCGCCCTGGGCACCAGATGGCCTTGTCCCAGCACTGCTGAGGATGACGTTTTCTTACTTCTGTGTCGTGCTGAATCTGAGGTCTGGTAAGTGGGGAGGCATCGATTTTCTGTTTTAGGAAGGAGGAAGTGATAATTCAAGCCTGGGGGAGTTTCTTTCGATGGGGGGCTAAGGAAAGGGGGGTGGGTTTGCTTTTGGAGAAGGGGGGAGTTTCTTGTAGAGAAGTTTACAGGGGGTGGTTAATGGCAGGGATTTGATTCTCGGAGAGAGTTTGATTGGATGAAGGGAGATTTTCTTCATAATTAGGAATCTTTGCTGGCGAAGAGGGTGTTGACTGAGGGAGATATTTTTGCTTTGGGGGGGTACGTTTAGAGACAGGGGGGGTTTAATTTTTGGGGGGATATTTGAGGGAGGGAGATATTTTACAGTAGGAATCTTTGCTTGGGGAGGGAGGGTTCTTAGCAGGGAGAGGGGGATTTTTTTTCCCTTTAAAAGAGATGTTTTTTTTTTAAATTATACTTACCTAGGTGGATGGAGCATCGATCCAATGTTGCATCTGTCCCCAGCTGCTTCTAATGCCGTGTACACACGAACGGACTTTTCGACCGGACTGGTCCAACGGACAGAGTCCGGCGGACAATCCGATCGTGTGTGGGCTCCATCGGACCTTCAGCGGACTTTTCCAGTCGAAAATCTGACGGACTTTAGATTTGAAACATGCTTCATGCCTCATTGCAACTCGCACACGGACTGATCACACTACGACGAGGATCCAAGAGGGGCGGAGTTTGTTCATATCTCAGCGTAATGTAATCACAGCTCTTCACCTCTGTCCAAAGGATACTCAACCCGAGCACATCCACGTTAATGTTCCATGTTTGTTTGGTGCTCACTGATATGAAGAAAGGACCCATGCTGATAAAGTTATCAGTAAAGCGTACTATCGACGGCATCACTGAGATTGAAACTTTCAACTTCACACACCGTAGCTTGCAGCTCTACCCATTGGGCTATGGAGTAGATATGTGCACACTGAAATATTTTGTTTCGCAATTTCATTTTCGTCCGAAAAATAAATTTATTTAGTTACTCCCGAAATACGTTTTTATTTATTTTGTTTCATTAAAAAAATGCATTCGTCCGAAAATCCAAAATAATTAAGGTCGAATCTGTCATTGAAGGCTTATGGTGTCTGTCGAATGTTCTAAGAAGATTCGACGGAGCAACTAAACTGTACGACGCCGCAATCGTACATTTCCGGTCGAATGTTCCACCTTCAAGATATAGTAGAATTCTAATGTTGTATGACACTAGTAATAATTATATTTCTTAAATATTATTACTAGTCAACCAACATTAGAATTCTTCTATAACCTATGAGCGGAGCATCTGACCATAAATGTCCGCTTCATCGAATCTTCATGTCGAATCATTTCTCTCTATGTCGAATAATCTTGGACTACATAGAGTTAGGTTAGGCACATTCGACCTTTTTTGCTATTGTCTCTATAATGTCGAATCTTTTCTCTCTATGACGAATAATCTTGGACTAATAGAGCTAAAGTTAGGCACATTCGACCACAGGTTCGATGCACACGTTATTGTCAGCGTCATGTCGAATCTCCTATCTATATCGAACTGTTGTCGCAACGAAAACAAAAATAAAGCATTTGTTTATGTTGGATCCTTCGGTTTTCGGATTCTGCACTCTCGTTATCGTTTGTTAAAATGATAACGAAAATACCCAAAATTCGGATGAAAATGCATTCGGGCGAAAACGAATACACATGTCTACTATGGAGGGCGGCGGGCCAAATCTGCTCGGAGTAAAACGATCAAACTGCACTCCATTCACATGAAGGCCTCCACCCCTCACCTCCAATGAAGGTAAAGGGGAACTCCGGTCTTTTCTCCTGAGATGTATCCTGGCCTACATATTGTATAGATAACATTTGTATGAAAACTTTTTTCTTTTTTTTTTTACATTTGAATCCATTCATTTTATGCAGCACTGGTGTAATAAATAAATGTCTTTATTTTATTTGAATATTTGATCTACATACAGAATTTATCTTTAGCAGAGAGCGTGTCTGGGCTCTTTCAATCTTGCTTTCCATGCTCCGGTGTTGGGATGATGGATTCTCATGTCTTGAATAGAGATTTGGATCTTTCTCTCTCTCTCGGTGGGAAATTATTCTTGCTGTCCCAGTAAGTAAAAGTATCCGGAGGATTCTGCAGCAGGACGGCTGATGTTCTTTTGGTTCTCCCGGCATACGGAGCTGATCAGCCGCAGGCACTGAATGTGGAAGCGATGGGTTAGGTTTTAATGGCTCCCATGCGAGAGTTGAGATCACCCAACTTTAAAAGACAAGTGGAGATTTCATCTTGAATGACACATCTGTACTTCCTTCTCTTTAGCAGGTTTCCCAACCGGTTGAAATAATCTGCAATTTGCCATTTCAGAAGGTGTTTGCTGTCTCCTTCCACGCAACGTTTGAGAGACTGATATCGGTCATGCAGAAGACCCACCATCTTCCTCCGCTTCTCCTCTTTATGGTGGAGCTGCACACGGTAGAGGTGGATAAATTTGCTGACTTGGCTGGTGATTTCCAATGCAGCAATGGCCAACTCCGAGTCGTTCAGATGCTCCATTTCCGGAAACTGTGGCAGGTGAAAGTGCGAGCTTGGTGGACACATCCTGTAAGATCTCATGCTATTATATATCAGGCGGAGCTCTCTGCTGCCCTCTGGTGTCATTGTGCAGTCATTACGGCTCAAGCACGGATTGAACAGCAGCAACGAACATGCAACGGCGAAGACCCAAGAGATTCGGAGTTTGTTCATATTTCGGCGTAATATAGTTGGAGCTCTTTATATCAAGCCAAATTATACCCAGTCTGAGCACATCAATGTTAATAAGGGCTTTTTATACAAACAACCAGGGGTGGTAACATTGAGCTGTTAAGTCAACAGTTTACCGCCCCAAGGCCAACCATTCCGAATTCTTACATTATGGCCTAACAGGACAGTACGCATGCCGTGGTTGTGATGCTTTGCTTCATAGCGATGGCAATTTTAACTTGGGCTGTAGAGTTCCTGTGTGCCCGACAACGGTGTGCCCGATGACTTTTTCTGCTATGCCTTTGTTTCTCCGATGCTTTTCTGCCCTATGCCATTGTCTGCGGTGCTTTTCTGCCCGATGCCGTTTTCTCAGACGGCTTTTTCTCCTATGCTCGCGTGACTCTGATGCTTGTCTCCCCGATGTCGTTGTTTGCGGTGCTTTTCTGCCCGATGCTGATGTCTCCGATGCTTTTCTGCTCGATTGACTCCGATGGCTTTTTCTCCTATGCTCGTGTGTCTCCGATGCTTTTCTTCCCGATACCGGTGTCTGCAGTGCTTTTCTGCCCGATGCCATCATTTCCAATTATTTCTGCCCGATGTCGTTGTCTGCAGTGCTTCTCTGCCCGATGCCGTCATTTCCAAAGCTTTTCTGCTGGATGTCATTGTCTGCAGTGCTTTTCTGCCCGATGCCGTTGTCTCCGATGCTTTTCTGCTCGATGCCGTTGACTCCGATTCTTTTCTGCCCGATGCTGTTGGCTGCGGTGCTTTTCTGCCTGATGCCGTCATCTCCGATGGCTTTTTCTCCTATGCTCGTGTTTCTCTGATGCTTGTCTGCCCAGTGCCAGTGTCTCCGCTGCCATTGTCTGCCCGATGCCGTTGGCTGCGGTGCTTTTCTGCCCAATGCTGATGTCTCCGATGGCTTTTTCTCCTATGCTCGTGTCTCTCCAATGCTTTTCTGCCCGATGCCGTTGTCTGCGGTGCTTTTCTGCCCGATGCCGCCGTTTCCAATGCTTTTCTGCCCGATGTCGTTGTCTGCAGTGCTTTTCTGCCCGATGCCGTCATTTCCAATGCTTTTCTGCCCGATGCCGTCGTTTCCGATGCTTTTCTGCTCTATGCCGTTGACTCCGATGGCTTTTTCTCCTATGCCCGTGTGTCTCCGATGATTTTCTGCCTGATGTCGTCGTCTCCGATGGCTTTTCCTGCTATGCTCGTGTGTCTCTGATGGTTTTCTGCCTGATGCCAGTGTCTCCGCTGCCGTTGTCTGTCCAATGCCATTGTCTGCAGTGCTTTTCTGCCCGAAGTCGTTGTCTCCGATGGCTTTTTCTCCTATGCTCGTGTGTCTCCGATGCTTTTCTGCCCGATGCCGTTGTCTGCGGTGCTTTTCTGCCCGATGCCGTTGTCTGCGGTGCTTTTCTGCCCGATGCTGATGTCTCCAATGGCTTTTTCTCCTATGCTTGTGTGTCTCCAATGCTTTTCTGCCTGATGTCGTTGTCTGCGGTGCTTTTCTGCCTGATGCCGTCGTTTCCAATGCTTTTCTGCCCGATGTTGTTGTCTGCAGTGCTTTTCTGCCCGATGCTGTCATTTCTGATGCTTTTTTGCTCGATGTCGTTGTCTGCGGTGCTTTTCTGCCCGATGCTGTCATTTCCGATGCTTTTCTGCTTGATGCCGTTGACTCCGATGGCTTTTTCTCCTATGCACGTGTGTCTCAGATGATTTTCCTGCCCGATGTCGTCGTCTCCGATGGCTTTTTCTCCTATGCTCATGTGTCTCCGATGCTTTTCTGCCCGATCCCTTCGTTTCCGATGCTTTTCTGCCCAATGCAATTGTCTGCGGTGCTTTTCTGCCCGATGTCGTTTTCTGCTCGATGCCGTTGTCTCCGATGGCTTTTTCTCCTATGCTCGTGTTTCTCTGATGCTTGTCTGCCCAATGCCAGTGTCTCCACTGCTGTTGTCTGCCGGATGCCATTGTCTGCGGTGCTTTTCTGCCCAATGCCGTTGACTCTGATGGCTTTTTCTCCTATGCTCGTGTGTCTCCGATGCTTTTCTGCCCGATGCTGATGTCTGCAGTGCTTTTCTGCCCGATGCCATCGTTTCCAATGCTTTTCTGCCCGATGTCGTTGTCTGCAGTGCTTTTCTGCCCGATGCCGTCGTTTCAGATGCTTTTCTGCCCAGTGCCATTGTCTGCAGTGCTTTTCTGCCCGATGTCGACGTCTCCGATGGCTTTTCCTGCTATGCTCGTGTGTCTCAGATGGTTTTCTGCCCGATGCCAGTGTTTTCGCTGCCGTTGTATGCCTGATGTTATTGTCTCTGATGCTTTTCTACCCGATGCCATCATCTCCGATGGCTTTTCCTGCTATGCTCGTGTGTCTCTGATGCTTGTCTGCCCGATGCCAGTGTCTCCGCTGTCGTTGTCTTTCCAATGCCGTTGTCTGCCTCCTCAAGCCTGAGGCTCCTCACTGTTAATGTTCCATTTCCTTTTAGCACTCACAAAGGGATCCAACGCTTTGTATTATAAAAGGCATCACTGAGCTTTGAACTTGTGACTTCACAGATTTTACTTTTACTTTAGTTGTTTTTATTTATTTATATGTAAAAATCTTCATTCTATTTTATACCAGAAATATTTTAGTGTGACGATGAACTTTAGATTAGAGCTTTCCCTCTGTAGAAACTGCATATTTTTCTCTAGTTGATCACGGGTCACATTGGAGAAAGGGACATTTTTCTGTTTATTACTTTTTGCTTTTAAAATTTATAGTATATGAAATAAATGTGAATGTGGAAGCGATGGGTTAGGTTTTAATGGCTCTCATGCGAGAGTTGAGGTCACCCAACTTTAAAAGACAAGTGGTGATTTCATCTTGAATGTCACATCTAATAAGTGCTACACTTTTCAATTTTTTTTATGTATTTGTGTTTGCAGCCAGCAATATTGTGTTAGCAGCTATTTTGTTCTTGGAATATTATTTGAGCGTGGGTCATTTTAATATATTTTCTCATGCTATTCTATATCAAGCAGAGCTCTCTACTGCCCTCTGATGTCATTGTGCAGTCATTGCAACTCGCACGCGGACTGATCAGCAATGTTGAGCACACTACAACGAGGATCCAAGAGGGGCGGAGTTTGTTCACATCTCAGCGTAATGTAATAACAGCTCTTCACCTCCGGCCAAAGGATACCCAACCCGAGCACATCCACATTCATGTTACATGTTTGTTTGGTGCTCACCAATATGAAGAAGGCACCCATGCCGATAAAGTTTTCAGTAAAGCGTTGTACTATTGACGGCATCACAGAGATTGGAATTTTCAACTTCACACACCGTAGCTTGCAGCTCTAACCATTGTGCTATGGAGGATGGAGGGCGGCGGGCCAAATCTACTCAGAGTAAAACGATCAAACCGCACTCCATTCACATGAAGGCCTGCACCCCTCTCCTCCAGTGAGGGTAAAGGGGAACTCCGTTCTTTTCTCCTGAGATGTATCCTGGCCTAAATATTGTATAGATAACGTTTGTATGAAAACTTTTTTTCTCTTTTTACATTTGAACCCATTCATTTTATGCAGCACTGGTGTAAATAGAAAAAAAAGTACAATTTGTTCTTTTTTATAAATGTGTTTATTTTATTTCAAAATGCCATCTACATACAGAGTTTATCTTTAGCAGGGAGCGTGTCTGGGCTCTTTCAATCTTGCTTTCCATGCTCCGGTGTTGGGATGATGGATTCTCATGTCTTGAATAGAGATTTGGATCTTTCTCTCTCGGTGGAAAATTCTTCTTGCTGGCCCGGTAAGTAAAAGTATCCGGAGGGTTCTTCAGCAGGACAAGTGATGTTCTTTCGGTGCTCCCGGCATACGGAGCTGATAAGCCGCAGGCACTGAAGACGGAAGCGATGTGGTTAAGGTTTAACGGCTCTCATGCGAGAGTTGAGATAATTCATCATAATTAGAAACGTTTTAATTTCATTTTCAATGAAACACCTATCCTCCCCTTTCTCCATCAGGTTCCCCAGCTCTTTCATGTAATCGTCAATTTGCTGGATCACGGGGTGTTCGTCGTCTTCTTGTACACAACATGAGAGAGACTGACATCGGTCATACAGAAGTCCCATCATCTTCCTCCACTTCTCCTCTTTATAGCGGAGCTGTTGGTGGTGGAGTTGAAGAAATGTGTAGACTTGTTTGGTGATTTCCAATGCAGCAACGGCCAACTCGGAGTCTTTGAGTCGCTCGATGTCAGGAAGCTGTGGTAGGTGATAGTGCTGGCTGGGCAGACAGGCGCTGTCAGGTCTCATTCCATTGTATATCTGGGGGAGCTCTCTGCTGACCTCTGTTGTCATTGTGCAGTCATTGCAACTCGCACACGGATTGAACAGCAGCAACGAACATGCAACGGCGACGAGCCAAGAGATTCGGAGTTTGTTCATATTTCGGCGTAAAATAGTTGGAGTTCTTTATATCAAGCCAAATGATACCCAGTCTGAGCACATCAATGTTAATAAGGGCTTTTTATACAAACAGCCAGGGGGTGGTAACATTGAGCTGCTAAGTCAACAGTTTACCGCCCCCCGGCCAACCATCCGAATTCTTACATTATGGACTAACAGGACAGTACGCATGCCGTAGTTGTGATGCTTTGTTTCATAGCCATGGCAATTTTAACTTGGGCTGTAGAGTTCCTTTGTGCCCGACAACGGTGTGCCCGATGACTTTTTCTGCTATGCCTTTGTTTCTCCGATGCTTGTCTGCCCGATGCCATTGTCTGCGGTGCTTTTCTGCCCAATGCCGTCGTTTTCGATGCTTTTCTGCCCGATGCTGTTTTCATCTATGGCTTTTTCTCCTATGCTCGCGTGACTCTGATGCTTGTCTCCCCGATGCCGTTGTCTGCAGTGCTTTTCTGCCCGATGCCGTCATCTCCGATGGCTTTTTCTCCTATGCTCGTGTTTCTCTGATGCTTGTCTCCCCGATGCCGTTGTCTGCGGTGCTTTTCTGCCTGATGCCGTTGTCTCTGATGCTTTTCTGCCCAATGTCGATGTCTTCAGTGCTTTTCTGCCCGATGCCATAGTTTCCGATGCTTTTCTGCCCGGTGCCATTGTCTGCAGTGCTTTTCTGCCCGATGCCGTCGTTTCCGATGCTTTTCTGCCCGATGCCGTTGTCTGCAGTGATTTTCTGCCCGATGCCTTCGTCTCCGATGGCTTTTCCTGCTATGCTCATGTGTCTCTGATGCTTGTCTGCCCGATGCCAGTGTCTCCGCTGCCGTTCTCTGTCCAATGCCATTGTCTGCAGTGCTTTTCTGCCCAATGCCGTCGTTTCCGATGCTTTTCTGCTCGATGCCGTTGTCTGCAGTGATTTTCTGCCCGATGCCTTCATCTCCGATGGCTTTTCCTGCTATGCTCATGTGTCTCTGATGCTTGTCTGCCCGATGCCAGTGTCTCCGCTGCCGTTCTCTGTCCAATGCCATTGTCTGCAGTGCTTTTCTGCCCGATGCCGAAGTTTCCGATGCTTTTCTGCTCGATGTCGTTGTCTGCAGTGCTTTTCTGCTCAATGCCGTAGTTTCCGATGCTTTTCTGCCCGATGTCGTTGTCTGCAGTGCTTTTCTGCCCGATGCCGTAGTTTCCGATGCTTTTCTGCCCGATGTCGTTGTCTGCAGTGCTTTTCTGCCCGATGCCGTAGTTTCCGATGCTTTTCTGCTCGATGCCGTTGACTCCGATGGCTTACTCTGATGCTTGTCTCCCCGATGCCTTTGTCTGCGGTGCTTTTCTGCCCGATGCTGATGTCTCCGATTCTTTTCTGCCCGATGCCGTTGGCTGCAGTGCTTTTCTGCTCCATGCCGTTTACTTTTTCTCCTATGCTCGTGTGTCTCCAATGATTTTCTGCCCGATGCCGTCGTCTCATATGGCTTTTTCTCCTATGCTCGTGTTTCTCTGATGCTTGTCTGCCCGATGCCAGTGTCTCCGCTGCCGTTGTCTGCCCAAAGCCGTTGTCTGCGGTGCTTTTCTGCCCGATGCCGTTGTCTCTGATGCTTTTCTGCTCGATGCCGTTGTTTCCGATGGCTTTTTCTCCTATGCTCGTGTGTTTCTGATGCTTTTCTGCCCGATGCCATAGTTTCCGATGCTTTTCTGCCCGATGCCGTTGTCTGCAGTGCTTTTCTGCTCGATGCCGTTGTCTCCGATGGCTTTTTCTCCTATGCTTGTGTGCCTCTGATGCGTTTCTGCCCGATGTCATAGTTTCCAATGCTTTTCTGCCCAATGTCGTAGTTTCCGATGCTTTTCTGCCCGATGTCGTCGTTTCCGATGCTTTTCTGTTCAATGCCATTGTCTGCGGTGCTTTTCTGCCCAATGCCGTCGTTTCCAATGCTTTTCTGCCCGATGCCGTTGTCTGCAGTGCTTTTCTGCTCGATGCCATTGTCTCCGATGGCTTTTTCTCCTATGCTCCTGTGTCTCCGATGATTTTCTGCCCGATGCCGTCGTCTCCGATGGCTTTTCCTGCTATGCTCGTGTGTCTCTGATGATTTTCTGCCCGATGTCGTTGTCTGCGGAGCTTTTCTGCCCAATGCCGTTGTTTCCAATGCTTTTCTGCCCAATGCTGTCGTTTCCGATACTTTTCTGCCGGATGCCGTTGTCTGCAGTGCTTTTCTGCCCGATGCCGTCGTTTCCGATGCTTTTCTGCCCGATGCCTTTGTCTCCGATGGCTTTTCCTGCTATGCTCATGTGTCTCTGATGGTTGTCTGCCCAATGCCTATGTCTCCGCTGCCATTGTCTGCCCGATGCCGTTGTCTGCAGTGCTTTTCTGCCCGATGCCGTTGTCTGCAGTGCTTTTCTGCTCGATGCCGTTGTCTCCAATGGCTTTTTCTCCTATGCTCGTGTGTCTCCGATGCTTTTCTGCCCGATCCTGTCGTTGCCAATTCTTTTCTGCCAGATGCCGTTGTCCGCAGTGTTTTCCTGCCCGATGCTGTCATCTCCGATTTTTTTTTTCTCCTATGCCCGTGTGTCTCTGATGCTTTTCTGCCCGATGCTGATGTCTCCAATGCTTTTCTTCCTGATGTCGTTGTCTGCGGTGCTTTTCTGCCCGATGCCCGTGTCTTCTATCGACGGCATCACTGAGATTGGAATTTTCAACTTCACACACCGTAGCTTGCAGCTCTAACCATTGTGCTATGGAGGATGGAGGGCGGCGGGCCAAATCTACTCGGAGTAAAACGATCAAACCGCACTCCATTCACATGAAGGCCTGCACTCCTCTCCTCCAATGAGGGTAAAGGGGAACTCCGTTCTTCTCTCCTGAGATGTATCCTGGCCTAAATATTGTATAGATAACGTTTGTATGAAAACTATTTTTTTCTTTTTACATTTGAACCCATTCATTTTATGCAGCACTGGTGTAAATAGAAAAAAAAGTACCATTTGTTCTTTTTTATAAATGTGTTTATTTTATTTCAAAATGCCATCTACATACAGAGTTTATCTTTAGCAGGAAGCGTGTCTGGGCTCTTTCAATCTTGCTTTCCATGCTCCGGTGTTGGGATGATGGATTCTCATGTCTTGAATAGAGATTTGGATCTTTCTCTCTCTCTCGGTGGAAAATTATTCTTGCTGTCCCAGTAAGTAAAAGTATCCGGAGGGTTCTTCAGCAGGACAGATGATGTTCTTTTGGTGCTCCCGGCATACGGAGCTGATAAGCCGCAGGCACTGAAGACGGAAGCAATGTGGTTAAGGTTTAATGGCTCTCATGTGAGAGTTGAGATAATTCATCATAATAGGAAACGTTTCAATTTCATTTTCAATGAAACATCTATCCTCCCCTTTCTCCATCAGGTTCCCCAGCTCTTTCATGTAATCGGCAATTTGGATCACGGGGTGCTCGTCGTCTTCTTGCACACAACATGAGAGAGACTGACATCGGTCATACAGAAGTCCCATCATCTTCCTCCACTTCTCCTCTTTATAGCGGAGCTGTTGGTGGTGGAGTTGAAGAAATGTGTAGACTTGTTTGGTGATTTCCAATGCAGCAACGGCCAACTCGGTGTCTTTGAGTTGCTCGATGTCAGGAAGCTGTGGTAGGTGATAGTGCTGGCTGGGCAGACAGGCGCTGTCAAGTCTCATTCCATTGTATATCTGGGGGAGCTCTCTGCTGACCTCTGTTGTCATTGTGCAGTCATTGCAACTCGCACACGGATTGAACAGCAGCAACGAACATGCAACGGCGACGAGCCAAGAGATTCGGAGTTTGTTCATATTTCGGCGTAAAATAGTTGGAGTTCTTTATATCAAGCCAAATGATACCCAGTCTGAGCACATCAATGTTAATAAGGGCTTTTTATACAAACAGCCAGGGGGTGGTAACATTGAGCTGCTAAGTCAACAGTTTACCGCCCCCCGGGCCAACCATCCGAATTCTTACATTATGGACTAACAGGACAGTACGCATGCCGTAGTTGTGATGCTTTGTTTCATAGCCATGGCAATTTTAACTTGGGCTGTAGAGTTCCTTTGTGCCCGACAACGGTGTGCCCGATGACTTTTTCTGCTATGCCTTTGTTTCTCCGATGCTTGTCTGCCCGATGCCATTGTCTGCGGTGCTTTTCTGCCCAATGCCGTCGTTTTTGATGCTTTTCTGCCCGATGCTGTTTTCATCTATGGCTTTTTCTCCTATGCTTGCGTGACTCTGATGCTTGTCTCCCCGATGCCGTTGTCTGCAGTGCTTTTCTGCCCGATGCCGTCATCTCCGATGGCTTTTTCTCCTATGCTCGTGTTTCTCTGATGCTTGTCTCCCCGATGCCGTTGTCTGCGGTGCTTTTCTGCCTGATGCCGTTGTCTCTGATGCTTTTCTGCCCAATGTCGTTGTCTTCAGTGCTTTTCTGCCCGATGCCATAGTTTCCGATGCTTTTCTGCCCGGTGCCATTGTCTGCAGTGCTTTTCTGCTCCATGCCGTTGACTTTTTCTCCTATGCTCGTGTGTCTCCAATGATTTTCTGCCCGATGCCGTCGTCTCATATGGCTTTTTCTCCTATGCTCGTGTTTCTCTGATCCTTGTCTGCCCGATGCCAGTGTCTCCGATGCCGTTGTCTGCCCAAAGCCGTTGTCTGCGGTGCTTTTCTGCCCGATGCCGTTGTCTCTGATGCTTTTCTGCTCGATGCCGTTGTTTCCGATGGCTTTTTCTCCTATGCTCGTGTGTTTCTGATGCTTTTCTGCCCGATGCCATCGTTTCCGATGCTTTTCTGCCCGATGCCGTTGTCTGCAGTGATTTTCTGCCCGATGCCTTCGTCTCCGATGGCTTTTCCTGCTATGCTCATGTGTCTCTGATGCTTGTCTGCCCGATGCCAGTGTCTCCGCTGCCGTTCTCTGTCCAATGCCATTGTCTGCAGTGCTTTTCTGCCCGATGCCGAAGTTTCCGATGCTTTTCTGCTCGATGTCGTTGTCTGCAGTGCTTGTCTCCCCGATGCCTTTGTCTGCGGTGCTTTTCTGCCCGATGCTGATGTCTCCGATTCTTTTCTGCCCGATGCCGCTGGCTGCGGTGCTTTTCTGCCCGATGCTGATGTCTCCGATTCTTTTCTGCTCCATGCCGTTGACTTTTTCTCCTATGCTCGTGTGTCTCCAATGATTTTCTGCCCGATGCCGTCGTCTCATATGGCTTTTTCTCCTATGCTCGTGTTCCTCTGATGCTTGTCTGCCCGATGCCAGTGTCTCCGCTGCCGTTGTCTGCCCAAAGCCGTTGTCTGCGGTGCTTTTCTGCCCGATGCCGTTGTCTCTGATGCTTTTCTGCTCGATGCCGTTGTTTCTGATGGCTTTTTCTCCTATGCTCGTGTGTTTCTGATGCTTTTCTGCCCGATGCCATCGTTTCCGATGCTTTTCTGCCCGATGCCGTTGTCTGCAGTGCTTTTCTGCTCGATGCCGTTGTCTCCGATGGCTTTTTCTCCTATGCTTGTGTGTCTCTGATGCTTTTCTGCCCGATGTCGTAGTTTCCGATGCTTTTCTGCCCAATGTCGTAGTTTACGATGCTTTTCTGCCCGATGTCGTAGTTTACGATGCTTTTCTGCTCGATGCCATTGTCTGCGGTGCTTTTCTGCCCAATGCCGTCGTTTCCAATGCTTTTCTGCCCGATGCCGTTGTCTGCAGTGCTTTTCTGCTCGATGCCATTGTCTCCGATGGCTTTTTCTCCTATGCTCCTGTGTCTCCGATGATTTTCTGCCCGATGCCGTCGTCTCCGATGGCTTTTCCTGCTATGCTCGTGTGTCTCTGATGATTTTCTGCCCGATGTCGTTGTCTGCGGAGCTTTTCTGCCCAATGCCATTGTTTCCAATGCTTTTCTGCCCAATGCTGTCGTTTCCAATACTTTTCTGCCGGATGCCGTTGTCTGCAGTGCTTTTCTGCCCGATGCCGTTGTCTGCAGTGCTTTTCTGCCCGATGCCATAGTTTCCGATGCTTTTCTGCCCAATGCCGTTGTCTGCAGTGATTTTCTGCCCGATGCCTTTGTCTCCGATGGCTTTTCCTGCTATGCTCGTATGTCTCTGATGGTTGTCTGCCCAATGCCAGTGTCTCCGCTGCCGTTGTCTGCCCGATGCCGTTGTCTGCGGTGCTTTTCTGCCCGATGCCATTGTCTCTGATGCTTTTCTGCCCGATGCCGTTGTCTGCAGTGCTTTTCTGCTCGATGCCGTTGTCTCCAATGGATTTTTCTCCTATGCTCGTGTGTCTCCGATGCTTTTCTGCCCGATCCTGTCGTTGCCAATTTTCTGCCCCATGCCGTTGTCTGCAGTGTTTTCCTGCCCGATGCTGTCATATCCGATTTTTTTTTCTCCTATGCCCGTGTGTCTCTGATGCTTTTCTGCCCGATGCTGATGTCCCCAATGCTTTTCTTCCCGATGTCGTTGTTTGCGGTGCTTTTCTGCCCGATGCCCGTGTCTTCTATTTTCGTCTGCTCCAATATCTGTGTCTTTTATGTCTTTTTCTCGGACACAACTCCCTCCTCAAGCCTGAGGCTCCTCACTGTTATTAATGTTCCATTTCCTTTTAGCACTCACAAAGGGATCCAACGCTTTGTATTATAAAAGGCATCACTGAGCTTTGAACTTGTGACTTCACAGATTTTACTTTTACTTTAGTTAATTAGTTGTTTTTATTTATTTATGTGTAAAAATCTTCATTCTATTTTATACCAGAAATATCATTTTAGTGTGACGATGAACTTTAGATTAGAGCTTTCCATCTGTAGAAACTGCATATTTTTCTCTAGTTGATCACGGGTCACATTGGAGAAAGGGACATATTTCTGTTTATTACTTTTTGCTTTTAAAATTTATAGTATATGAAATAAATGTGAATGTGGAAGCGATGGGTTAGGTTTTAATGGCTCTCATGCGAGAGTTGAGGTCACCCAACTTTAAAAGACAAGTGGTGATTTCATCTTGAATGTCACATCTAATAAGTGCTACACTTTTCAATTTTTTATGTATTTGGGTTTACAGCCAGCAATATTGTGTTAGCAGCTATTTTGTTCTTGGAATATTATTTTAGTGTGGGTCATTTTAATATGTTTTCTCATGCTATTCTATATCAAGCTGAGCTCTCTACTGCCCTCTGATGTCATTGTGCAGTCATTGCAACTCGCACGCGGACTGATCAGCAATGTTGAGCACACTACGACGAGGATCCAAGAGGGGCGGAGTTTGTTCACATCTCAGCGTAATGTAATAACAGATCTTCACCTCCGGCCAAAGGATACCCAACCCGAGCACATCCACGTTCATGTTACATGTTTGTTTGGTGGTCACCGATATGAAGAAGGCACCCATGCCGATAAAGTTTTCAGTAAAGCGTTGTACTATCGACGGCATCACTGAGATTGGAATTTTCAACTTCACACACCGTAGCTTGCAGCTCTAACCATTGTACTATGGAGGATGGAGGGCGGTGGGCCAAATCTACTCGGAGTAAAACGATCAAACCGCACTCCATTCACATGAAGGCCTGCACCCCTCTCCTCCAATAAGGGTAAAGGGGAACTCCGTTCTTTTCTCCTGAGATGTATCCTGGCCTAAATAATGTATAGATAACGTTTGTATGAAAACTTTTTTTCTCTTTTTACATTTGAACCCATTCATTTTATGCAGCACTGGTGTAAATAGAAAAAAAAGTACAATTTGTTCTTTTTTATAAATGTGTTTATTTTATTTCAAAATGCCATCTACATACAGAGTTTATCTTTAGCAGGGAGCGTGTCTGGGCTCTTTCAATCTTGCTTTCCATGCTCCGGTGCTGGGATGATGGATTCTCATGTCTTGAATAGAGATTTGGATCTTTCTCTCTCTCTCGGTGGAAAATTATTCTTGCTGGCCCGAAAAGTAAAAGTATCCGGAGGGTCCTTCAGCAGGACAGGTGATGTTCTTTCGGTGCTCCCGGCATACAGAGCTGATTAGCCGCAGGCACTGAAGACGGAAGCGATGCGGTTAAGGTTTAATGGCTCTCATGCGAGAGTTGAGATAATTCATCATAATTAGAAACGTTTTAATTTCATTTTCAATGAAACATCTATCCTCCCCTTTCTCCATCAGGTTCCCCAGCTCTTTCATGTAATCGTCAACTTGCTGGATCACGGGGTGTTCGTCGTCTTCTTGCACACAACATGAGAGAGACTGACATCGGTCATACAGAAGTCCCATCATCTTCCTCCACTTCTCCTCTTTATAGCGGAGCTGTTGGTGGTGGAGTTGAAGAAATGTGTAGACTTGTTTGGTGATTTCCAATGCAGCAACGGCCAACTCGGAGTCTTTGAGTTGCTCGATGTCAGGAAACTGTGGTAGGTGATAGTCCTGGCTGGGCAGACAGGCGCTGTCAAGTCTCATTCCATTGTATATCTGGGGGAGCTCTCTGCTGACCTCTGTTGTCATTGTGCAGTCATTGCAACTCGCACACGGATTGAACAGCAGCAACGAACATGCAACGGCGACGAGCCAAGAGATTCGGAGTTTGTTCATATTTCGGCGTAAAATAGTTGGAGTTCTTTATATCAAGCCAAATGATACCCAGTCTGAGCACATCAATGTTAATAAGGGCTTTTTATACAAACAGCCAGGGGGTGGTAACATTGAGCTGCTAAGTCAACAGTTTACCGCCCCCCGGCCAACCATCCGAATTCTTACATTATGGACTAACAGGACAGTACGCATGCCTTAGTTGTGATGCTTTGTTTCATAGCCATGGCAATTTTAACTTGGGCTGTAGAGTTCCTGTGTGCCCGACAACGGTGTGCCCGATGACTTTTTCTGCTATGCCTTTGTTTCTCCGATGCTTGTCTGCCCGATGCCATTGTCTGCGGTGCTTTTCTGCCCAATGCCGTCGTTTTCGATGCTTTTCTGCCCGATGCCGTAATTTCCGATGCTTTTCTGTCCGATGCCGTTGTCTGCAGTGATTTTCTGCCCGATGCCTTCGTCTCCGATGGCTTTTCCTGCTATGCTCATGTGTCTCTGATGCTTGTCTCCCCGATGCCAGTGTCTCCGCTGCCGTTCTCTGTCCAATGCTATTGTCTGCAGTGCTTTTCTGCCCGATGCCGTTGTCTCTGATGCTTTTCTGCCCAATGTCGTTGTCTTCAGTGATTTTCTGCCCGATGCCATAGTTTCCGATGCTTTTCTGCCCGGTGCCATTGTCTGCAGTGCTTTTCTGCCCGATGCCGTCGTTTCCGATGCTTTTCTGCCCGATGCTGTTGTCTGCAGTGATTTTCTGCCCTATGCCTTCGTCTCCGATGGCTTTTCCTGCTATGCTCATGTGTCTCTGATGCTTGTCTGCCCAATGCCAGTGTCTCCGCTGCCGTTCTCTGTCCAATGCCATTGTCTGCAGTGCTTTTCTGCCCGATGCCGAAGTTTCCGATGCTTTTCTGCTCGATGTCGTTGTCTGCAGTGCTTTCCTGCCCGATGCCGTCGTTTCTGATGCTTTTCTGCCCGATGTCGTTGTCTGCAGTGCTTTTCTGCCCGATGCCATAGTTTCCGATGCTTTTCTGCTCGATGCCGTTGACTCCGATGGCTTTTTCTCCTATGCTCGTGTGTTTCTGATGCTTTTCTGCCCGATGCCATAGTTTCCGATGCTTTTCTGCCCGATGCCGTTGTCTGCAGTGCTTTTCTGCTCGATGCTGTTGTCTCCGATGGCTTTTTCTCCTATGCTCGTGTGTCTCCGATGCTTTTCTTCCCGATACCGGTGTCTGCAGTGCTTTTCTGCCCGATGCCATCATTTTCAATTATTTCTGCCCGATGTCGTTGTCTTCAGTGCTTTTCTGCCCGATGCCGTCGTTTCCGATGCTTTTCTGCCCAAAGCCGTTGTCTGCAGTGCTTCTCTGCCCGATGCCGTCATTTCCAATGCTTTTTTGCTGGATGTCATTGTCTGCAGTGCTTTTCTGCCCGATGCCGTTGGCTGCGGTGCTTTTCTGCCCAATGCTGATGTCTCCGATGGCTTTTTCTCCTATGCTCGTGTGTCTCCAATGCTTTTCTGCCCGATGCCGTTGTCTGCGGTGCTTTTCTGCCCGATGCCGCCGTTTCCAATGCTTTTCTGCCCGATGCCGTCGTTTCCGATGCTTTTCTGCCCGATGCCGTCGTTTCCGATGCTTTTCTGCTCTATGCCGTTGACTCCGATGGCTTTTTCTCCTATGCCCGTGTGTCTCTGATGATTTTTTGCCTGATGTCGTCGTCTCCGATGGCTTTTCCTGCTATGCTCGTGTGTCTCTGATGGTTTTCTGCCTGATGCCAGTGTCTCCGCTGCCGTTGTCTGTCCAATGCCGTTGTCTGCAGTGCTTTTCTGCCCGAAGTCGTTGTCTCCGATGGCTTTTTCTCCTATGCTCGTGTGTCTCCGATGCTTTTCTGCCCGATGCCGTTGTCTGCGGTGCTTTTCTGCCCGATGCTGATGTCTCCAATGGCTTTTTCTCCTATGCGTGTGTGTCTCCAATGCTTTTCTGCCCGATGTCGTTGTCTGCGGTGCTTTTCTGCCCGATGCTGTCATTTCCAATGCTTTTCTGCTTGATGCCGTTGACTCTGATGGCTTTTTCTCCTATGCACGTGTGTCTCAGATGATTTTCCTGCCCGATGTCGTCGTCTCCGATGGCTTTTTCTCCTATGCTCATGTGTCTCCGATGCTTTTCTGCCTGATGCCGTTGTCTGCAGTGCTTTTCTGCCCGATCCCTTCGTTTCCGATGCTTTTCTGCCCAATGCAATTGTCTGCGGTGCTTTTCTGCCCGATGCCGTTGTCTCTGATGCTTTTCTGCCCGATGTCGTTTTCTGCTCGATGCCGTTGTCTCCGATGGCTTTTTCTCCTATGCTCGTGGTTCTCTGATGCTTGTCTGCCCAATGCCAGTGTCTCCGCTGCTGTTGTCTGCCGGATGCCGTTGTCTACGGTGCTTTTCTGCCCAATGCCGTTGACTCTGATGGCTTTTTCTCCTATGCTCGTGTGTCTCCGATGCTTTTCTGCCCGATGCTGTTGTCTGCAGTGCTTTTCTGCCCGATGCCGTCGTTTCCAATGCTTTTCTGCCCGATGTCGTTGTCTGCAGTGCTTTTCTGCCCGATGCCGTTGTTTCAGATGCTTTTCTGCCCAGTGCCATTGTCTGCAGTGCTTTTCTGCCCGATGTCGACGTCTCCGATGGCTTTTCCTGCTATGCTCGTGTGTCTCAGATGGTTTTCTGCCCGATGCCAGTGTTTTCGCTGCCGTTGTATGCCTGATGTTATTGTCTCCGATGCTTTTCTACCCGATGCCATCATCTCCGATGGCTTTTCCTGCTATGCTCGTGTGTCTCTGATGCTTGTCTGCCCGATGCCAGTGTCTCCGCTGTCGTTGTCTGTCCAATGCCGTTGTCTGCCTCCTCAAGCCTGAGGCTCCTCACTGTTAATGTTCCATTTCCTTTTAGCACTCACAAAGGGATCCAACGCTTTGTATTATAAAAGGCATCACTGAGCTTTGAACTTGTGACTTCACAGATTTTACTTTTACTTTAGTTGTTTTTATTTATTTATATGTAAAAATCTTCATTCTATTTTACACCAGAAATATCATTTTAGTGTGACGATGAACTTTAGATTAGAGCTTTCCATCTGTAGAAACTGCATATTTTTCTCTAGTTGATCACGGGTCACATTGGAGAAAGGGACATTTTTCTGTTTATTACTTTTTGCTTTTAAAATTTATAGTATATGAAATAAATGTGAATGTGGAAGCGATGGGTTAGGTTTTAATGGCTCTCATGCGAGAGTTGAGGTCACCCAACTTTAAAAGACAAGTGGTGATTTCATCTTGAATGTCACATCTAATAAGTGCTACACTTTTATGTTTTTTATGTATTATGTAAATGTGTTTGCAGCCAGCAATATTGTGTTAGCAGCTATTTTGTTGTTGGAATATTATTTTAGCGTGGGTCATTTTAATATATTTTCTCACTCTATTCTATATCAAGCAGAGCTCTCTACTGCCCTCTGATGTCATTGTGCAGTCATTGCAACTCGCACACGGACTGATCTGCAATGTTGAGCACACTACGACGAGGATCCAAGAGGGGCGGAGTTTGTTCACATCTCAGCGTAATGTAATAACAGCTCTTCACTTCCGGCCAAAGGATACCCAACCCGAGCACATCCACGTTCATGTTACATGTTTGTTTGGTGCTCACCGATATGAAGAAGGCACCCATGCCGATAAAGTTTTCAGTAAAGCGTTGTATTATCGACGGCATCACTGAGATTGGAATTTTCAACTTCACACACCGTAGCTTGCAGCTCTAACCATTGTGCTATGGAGGATGGAGGGCGGTGGGCCAAATCTACTCGGAGTAAAACGATCAAACCGCACTCCATTCACATGAAGGCCTGCACCCCTCTCCTCCAATAAGGGTAAAGGGGAACTCCGTTCTTTTCTCCTGAGATGTATCCTGGCCTAAATAACGTATAGATAACGTTTGTATGAAAACTTTTTTTCTCTTTTTACATTTGAACCCATTCATTTTATGCAGCACTGGTGTAAATAGAAAAAAAAGTACAATTTGTTCTTTTTTATAAATGTGTTTATTTTATTTCAAAATGCCATCTACATACAGAGTTTATCTTTAGCAGGGAGCGTTTCTGGGCTCTTTCAATCTTGCTTTCCATGCTCCGGTGTTGGGATGATGGATTCTCATGTCTTGAATAGAGATTTGGATCTTTCTCTCTCGGTGGAAAATTATTCTTGCTGGCCCGGTAAGTAAAAGTATCCGGAGGTTTCTTCAGCAGGACAGGTGATGTTCTTTCGGTGCTCCCGGCATACAGAGCTGATTAGCCGCAGGCACTGAAGACGGAAGCGATGTGGTTAAGGTTTAATGGCTCTCATGCGAGAGTTGAGATAATTCATCATAATTAGAAACGTTTTAATTTCATTTTCAATGAAACATCTATCCTCCCCTTTCTCCGTCAGGTTCCCCAGCTCTTTCATGTAATCGGCAATTTGGATCACGGGGTGCTCGTCGTCTTCTTGCACACAACGTGAGAGAGACTGACATCGGTCATACAGAAGTCCCATCATCTTCCTCCACTTCTCCTCTTTATAGCGGAGCTGTTGGTGGTGGAGTTGAAGAAATGTGTAGACTTGTTTGGCGATTTCCAATGCAGCAACGGCCAACTCGGAGTCTTTGAGTTGCTCGATGTCAGGAAACTGTGGTAAGTGATAGTCCTGGCTGGGCAGACAGGCGCTGTCAGGTCTCATTCCATTGTATATCTGGAGGAGCTCTCTGCTGACCTCTGTTGTCATTGTGCAGGCATTGCAACTCGCACACGGATTGAACAGCAGCAACGAACATGCAACGGCGACGAGCCAAGAGATTCGGAGTTTGTTCATATTTTGGCGTAAAATAGTTGGAGTTCTTTATATCAAGCCAAATGATACCCAGTCTGAGCACATCAATGTTAATAAGGGCTTTTTATACAAACAGCCAGGGGGTGGTAAAATTGAGCTGCTAAGTCAACAGTTTACCGCCCCCAGGCCAACAATCCGAATTCTTACCTTATGGCCTAACAGGGCAGTACGCATGCCGTGGTTGTGATGCTTTGTTTCATAGCCATGGCAATTTTAACTTGGGCTGTAGAGTTCCTTTGTGCCCGACAACGGTGTGCCCAATGACTTTTTCTGCTATGCCTTTGTTTCTCCGATGCTTGTCTGCCCCATGCCATTGTCTGCTGTGCTTTTCTGCCCAATGCCGTCGTTTTCGATGCTTTTCTGCCCGATGCGGTTTTCATCTATGGCTTTTTCTCCTATGCTTGCGTGACTCTGATGCTTGTCTCCCCGATGCCGTTGTCTGCGGAGCTTTTCTGCCCGATGCCGTCATCTCCGATGGCTTTTTCTCCTATGCTCGTGTTTCTCTGATGCTTGTCTCCCCGATGCCGTTGTCTGCGGTGCTTTTCTGCCTGATGCCGTTGTCTCTGATGCTTTTCTGCCCGAGGTCGTTGTCTGCAGTGCTTTTCTACCCGATGCCGTAGTTTCCGATGCTTTTCTGCCCGATGCCGTTGTCTGCAGTGATTTTCTGCCCGATGCCTTCGTCTCCGATGGCTTTTCCTGCTATGCTCATGTGTCTCTGATGCTTGTCTGCCCAATGCCAGTGTCTCCGCTGCTGTTCTCTGTCCAATGCCATTGTCTGCAGTGCTTTTCTGCCCGATGCCGAAGTTTCCGATGCTTTTCTGCTCGATGTCGTTGTCTGCAGTGCTTTTCTGCCCGATGCCGTCGTTTCCGATGCTTTTCTGCCCGATGTCGTTGTCTGCAGTGCTTTTCTGCCCGATGTCGTAGTTTCCGATGCTTTTCTGCTCGATGCCGTTGACTCCGATGGCTTACTCTGATGCTTGTCTCCCCGATGCCTTTGTCTGCGGTGCTTTTCTGCCCGATGCTGATGTCTCCGATTCTTTTCTGCCCGATGCCGTTGGCTGCAGTGCTTTTCTGCTCCATGCCGTTTACTTATTCTCCTATGCTCGTGTGTCTCCAATGATTTTCTGCCCGATGGCATCGTCTTCGATGGCTTTTTCTCCTATGCTCGTGTTTCTCTGATGCTTGTCTGCCCAATGTCAGTGTCTCCGCTGCCGTTGTCTGCCCGATGCCATTGTCTGCGGTGCTTTTCTGCCCAAAGCTGATGTCTCTGATGCTTTTCTGCCCGATGCCGTTGTCTGCAGTGCTTTTCTGCTCCATGCCGTTGACTTTTTCTCCTATGCTCGTGTGTCTCCAATGATTTTCTGCCCGATGCCGTCGTCTCATATGGCTTTTTCTCCTATGCTCGTGTTTCTCTGATGCTTGTCTGCCCGATGCCAGTGTCTCAGCTGCCGTTGTCTGCCCAAAGCCATTGTCTGCGGTGCTTTTCTGCCCGATGCCGTTGTCTCTGATGCTTTTCTGCTCGATGCCGTTGTTTCCGATGGCTTTTTCTCCTATGCTCGTGTGTTTCTGATGCTTTTCTGCCAGATGTCATCGTTTCCGATGCTTTTCTGCTCGATGCCATTGTCTGCGGTGCTTTTCTGCCCAATGCCGTTGTTTCCAATGCTTTTCTGCCCGATGCCGTTGTCTGCAGTGCTTTTCTGCCCGATGCCGTTGTCTGCAGTGCTTTTCTGCTCGATGCCATTGTCTCCGATGGCTTTTTCTCCTATGCTCCTGTCTCTCCAATGATTTTCTGCCCGATGCCGTTGTCTCCGATGGCTTTTCCTGCTATGCTCGTGTGTCTCTTATGATTTTCTGCCCGACGGCGTTGTCTGCGGAGCTTTTCTGCCCAATGCCGTTGTTTCCAATGCTTTTCTGCCCAATGCTGTCGTTTCCGATGCTTTTCTGCCGGATGCCGTTGTCTGCAGTGCTTTTCTGCCCGATGCCTTCGTTTCCGATGCTTTTCTGCCCAATGCCGTAATTTCCGATGCTTTTCTGCCCAATGCTGTTGTCTGCAGTGATTTTCTGCCCGATGCCTTTGTCTCCGATGGCTTTTCCTGCTATGCTCGTGTGTCTCTGATGGTTGTCTGCCCAATGCCAGTGTCTCCACTGCCGTTGTCTGCCCGATGCCGTTGTCTGCGGTGCTTTTCTGCCCGATGCCATTGTCTCTGATGCTTTTCTGCCCGATGCCGTTGTCTGCAGTGCTTTTCTGCTCGATGCCGTTCTCTCCAATGGCTTTTTCTCCTATGCTCGTGCTCCTCCTCAAGCCTGAGGCTCCCCACTGTTATTAATGTTCCATTTCCTTTTAGCACTCACAAAGGGATCCAACGCTTTGTATTATAAAAGGCATCACTGAGCTTTGAACTTGTGACTTCACAGATTTTACTTTTACTTTAGTTAATTAGTTGTTTTTATTTATTTATATGTAAAAATCTTCATTCTATTTTATACCAGAAATATCATTTTAGTGTGACGATGAACTTTAGATTAGAGCTTTCCATCTGTAGAAACTGCATATTTTTCTCTAGTTGATCACGGGTCACATTGGAGAAAGGGACATATTTCTGTTTATTACTTTTTGCTTTTAAAATTTATAGTATATGAAACAAATGTGAATGTGGAAGTGATGGATTAGGTTTTAATGGCTCTCATGCGAGAGTTGAGGTCACCCAACTTTAAAAGACAAGTGGTGATTTCATCTTGAATGTCACATCTAATAAGTGCTACACTTTTATGTTTTTTATGTATTATGTAAATGTGTTTGCAGCCAGCAATATTGTGTTAGCAGCTATTTTGTTGTTGGAATATTATTTGAGCGTGGGTCATTTTAATATATTTTCTTATGCTATTCTATATCAAGCAGAGCTCTCTACTGCCCTCTGATGTCATTGTGCAGTCATTGCAACTCGCACACGGACTTATCAGCAATGTTGAGCACACTACAACGAGGATCCAAGAGGGGTGGAGTTTGTTCACATCTCAGCGTAATGTAATAACAGCTCTTCACCTCCGGCCAAAGGATACCCAACCTGAGCACATCCACGTTCATGTTACATGTTTGTTTGGTGCTCACCGATATGAAGAAGGCACCCATGCCGATAAAGTTTTCAGTAAAGCGTTGTACTATTGACGGCATCACTGAGATTGGAATTTTCAACTTCACACACCGTAGCTTGCAGCTCTAACCATTGTGCTATGGAGGATGGAGGGCAGGGGGCCAAATCTACTCATAGTAAAATGATCAAACCGCACTCCATTCACATGAAGGCCTGCACCCCTCTCCTCCAATGAGGGTAAAGGGGAACTCCGTTCTTTTCTCCTGAGATGTATCCTGGCCTCCATATTGTATAGATAACGTTTGTATGAAAACTTTTTTTTTCTTTTTACATTTGAACCCATTCATTTTATGCAGCACTGGTGTAAATAGAAAAAAAAGTACAATTTGTTCTTTTTTATAAATGTGTTTATTTTATTTCAAAATGCCATCTACATACAGAGTTTATCTTTAGCAGGGAGCGTGTCTGGGCTCTTTCAATCTTGCTTTCCATGCACCGGTGTTGGGATGATGGATTCTCATGTCTTGAATAGAGATTTGGATCTTTCTCTCTCTCTCGGTGGAAAATTATTCTTGCTGGCCCGGTAAGTAAAAGTATCCGGAGGGTTCTTCAGCAGGACAGGTGATGTTCTTTCGGTGCTCCCGGCATACGGAGCTGATAAGCCGCAGGCACTGAAGATGGAAGCGATGCGGTTAAGGTTTAATGGCTCTCATGCGAGAGTTGAGATAATTCATCATAATTAGAAACGTTTTAATTTCATTTTCAATGAAACATCTATCCTCCCCTTTCTCCATCAGGTTCCCCAGCACTTTCATGTAATCGTCAACTTGCTGGATCACGGGGTGCTCGTCGTCTTCTTGTACACAACATGAGAGAGACTGACATCGGTCATACAGAAGTCCCATCATCTTCCTCCACTTCTCCTCTTTATAGCGGAGCTGTTGGTGGTGGAGTTGAAGAAATGTGTAGACTTGTTTGGTGATTTCCAATGCAGCAACGGCCAACTCGGAGTCTTTGAGTTGCTCGATGTCAGGAAGCTGTGGTAGGTGATAGTCCTGACTGGGCAGACAGGCGCTGCCAGGTCTCAATCCATTGTATATCTGGAGGAGCTCTCTGCTGACCTCTGTTGTCATTGTGCAGTCATTGCAACTCGCACACGGATTGAACAGCAGCAACGAACATGC
Source organism: Lithobates clamitans (assembly GCA_037952925.1). Lineage (NCBI taxonomy): Eukaryota > Metazoa > Chordata > Amphibia > Anura > Ranidae > Lithobates > Lithobates clamitans. Next base: position 165,151 of record JBBGZY010002426.1, read on the forward strand.
AACGGCGACGAGCCAAGAGAATCGGAGTTTGTTCATATTTCGGCGTAAAATTGTTGGAGTTCTTTATATCAAGCCAAATGATACCCAGTCTGAGCACATCAATGTTAATAAGGGCTTTTTATACAAACAGCCAGGGGGTGGTAACATTGAGCTGCTAAGTCAACAGTTTACCGCCCCCAGGGCCAACCATCCAAATTCTTACATTATGGACTAACAGGACAGTACGCATGCCGTAGTTGTGATGCTTTGTTTCATAGCCATGGCAATTTTAACTTGGGCTGTAGAGTTCCTTTGTGCCCGACAACGGTGTGCCCGATGACTTTTTCTGCTATGCCTTTGTTTCTCCGATGCTTGTCTGCCCGATGCCATTGTCTGCGGTGCTTTTCTGCCCAATGCCGTCGTTTTCGATGCTTTTCTGCCCGATGCTGTTTTCATCTATGGCTTTTTCTCTTATGCTCGCGTGACTCTGATGCTTGTCTTCCCGATGCCGTTGTCTGCAGTGCTTTTCTGCCCGATGCCGTCATCTCCGATGGCTTTTTCTCCTATGCTCGTGTTTCTCTGATGCTTGTCTCCCCGATGCCGTTGTCTGCGGTGCTTTTCTGCCTGATGCCGTTGTCTCTGATGCTATTCTGCCCAATGTCGATGTCTTCAGTGCTTTTCTGCCCGATGCCATAGTTTCCGATGCTTTTCTGCCCGGTGCCATTGTCTGCAGTGCTTTTCTGCCCGATGCCGTAGTTTCCGATGCTTTTCTGCCCGATGCCGTTGTCTGCAGTGATTTTCTGCCCGATGCCGTAGTTTCCGATGCTTTTCTGCCCGATGCCGTTGTCTGCAGTGATTTTCTGCCCGATGCCTTCGTCTCCGATGGCTTTTCCTGCTATGCTCATGTGTCTCTGATGCTTGTCTGCCCGATGCCAGTGTCTCCGCTGCCGTTCTCTGTCCAATGCCATTGTCTGCAGTGCTTTTCTGCCCGATGCCGTTGTCTCTGATGCTTTTCTGCCCAATGTCGTTGTCTTCAGTGCTTTTCTGCCCGATGCCATAGTTTCCGATGCTTTTCTGCCCGGTGCCATTGTCTGCAGTGCTTTTCTGCCCGATGCCGTCGTTTCCGATGCTTTTCTGCCTGATGCCGTTGTCTGCAGTGATTTTCTGCCCGATGCCTTCGTCTCCGATGGCTTTTCCTGCTATGCTCATGTGTCTCTGATGCTTTTCTGCCCGATGCCAGTGTCTCCGCTGCCGTTCTCTGTCCAATGCCATTGTCTGCAGTGCTTTTCTGCCCGATGCCGAAGTTTCCAATGCTTTTCTGCTCGATGTCGTTGTCTGCAGTGCTTTCCTGCCCGATGCCGTCGTTTCCGATGCTTTTCTGCCCGATGTCGTTGTCTGCAGTGCTTTTCTGCCCGATGCCATAGTTTCCGATGCTTTTCTGCTCGATGCCGTTGACTCCGATGGCTTACTCTGATGCTTGTCTCCCCGATGCCTTTGTCTGCGGTGCTTTTCTGCCCGATGCTGATGTCTCCGATTCTTTTCTGCCCGATGCCGTTGGCTGCAGTGCTTTTCTGCTCCATGCCGTTTACTTTTTCTCCTATGCTCGTGTGTCTCCAATGATTTTCTGCCCGATGGCGTCGTCTTTGATGGCTTTTTCTCCTATGCTCGTGTTTCTCTGATGCTTGTCTGCCCAATGTCAGTGTCTCCGCTGCCGTTGTCTGCCCGATGCCGTTGTCTGCAGTGCTTTTCTGCCCAAAGCTGATGTCTCTGATGCTTTTCTGCCCGATGCCGTTGTCTGCGGTGCTTTTCTGCCCAAAGCTGATGTCTCTGATGCTTTTCTGCCCGATGCCGTTGTCTGCAGTGCTTTTCTGCTCCATGCCGTTGACTTTTTCTCCTATGCTCGTGTGTCTCCAATGATTTTCTGCCCGATGCCATCGTCTCATATGGCTTTTTCTCCTATGCTCGTGTTTCTCTGATGCTTGTCTGCCAGTGTCTCCGCTGCCGTTGTCTGCCCAAAGCCGTTGTCTGCGGTGCTTTTCTGCCCGATGCCGTTGTCTCTGATGCTTTTCTGCTCGATGCCGTTGTTTCCGATGGCTTTTTCTCCTATGCTCGTGTGTTTCTGATGCTTTTCTGCCCGATGCCATAGTTTCCGATGCTTTTCTGCCCGATGCCGTTGTCTGCAGTGCTTTTCTGCTCGATGCCGTTGTCTCCGATGGCTTTTTCTCCTATGCTTGTGTGTCTCTGATGCTTTTCTGCCCGATGTCGTAGTTTCCGATGCTTTTCTGCCCAATGTCGTAGTTTCCGATGCTTTTCTGCCCGATGTCGTCGTTTCCGATGCTTTTCTGCTCGATGCCATTGTCTGCGGTGCTTTTCTGCCCAATGCCGTCGTTTCCAATGCTTTTCTGCCCGATGCCGTTGTCTGCAGTGCTTTTCTGCTCGATGCCATTGTCTCCGATGGCTTTTTCTCCTATGCTCCTGTGTTTCCGATGATTTTCTGCCCGATGCCGTCGTCTCCGATGGCTTTTCCTGCTATGCTCGTGTGTCTCTGATGATTTTCTGCCCGATGTCGTTGTCTGCGGAGCTTTTCTGCCCAATGCCGTTGTTTCCAATGCTTTTCTGCCCAATGCTGTCGTTTCCGATACTTTTCTGCCGGATGCCGTTGTCTGCAGTGCTTTTCTGCCCGATGCCGTTGTCTGCAGTGCTTTTCTGCCCGATGCCGCCGTTTCCGATGCTTTTCTGCCCAATGCCGTTGTCTGCAGTGATTTTCTGCCCGATGCCTTTGTCTCCGATGGCTTTTCCTGCTATGCTCGTGTGTCTCTGATGGTTGTCTGCCCAATGCCTTTGTCTCCGCTGCCGTTGTCTGCCCGATGCCGTTGTCTGCGGTGCTTTTCTGCCCGATGCCGTTGTCTCTGATGCTTTTCTGCCCGATGCCTTTGTCTTCAGTGCTTTTCTGCTCGATGCCGTTGTCTCCAATGGCTTTTTCTCCTATGCTCGTGTGTCTCCGATGCTTTTCTGCCCGATCCTGTCGTTGCCAATTCTTTTCTGCCAGATGCCGTTGTCCGCAGTGTTTTCCTGCCCGATGCTGTCATCTCCGATTTTTTTTTTCTCCTATGCCCGTGTGTCTCTGATGCTTTTCTGCCCGATGCTGATGTCTCCAATGCTTTTCTTCCTGATGTCGTTGTCTGCGGTGCTTTTCTGCCCGATGCCCGTGTCTTCTATCGACGGCATCACTGAGATTGAAATTTTCAACTTCACACACCGTAGCTTGCAGCTCTAACCATTGTGCTATGGAGGATGGAGGGTGGCGGGCCAAATCTACTCGGAGTAAAACGATCAAACCGCACTCCATTCACATGAAGGCCTGCACCCCTCTCCTCCAATGAGGGTAAAGGGGAACTCCGTTCTTTTCTCCTGAGATGTATCCTGGCCTAAATAATGTATAGATAACGTTTGTATGAAAACTTTTTTTCTCTTTTTACATTTGAACCCATTCATTTTATGCAGCACTGGTGTAAATAGAAAAAAAAGTACAATTTGTTCTTTTTTATAAATGTGTTTATTTTAATTTAAAATGCCATCTACATACAGAGTTTATCTTTAGCAGGGAGCGTGTCTGGGCTCTTTCAATCTTGCTTTCCATGCTCCGGTGTTGGGATGATGGATTCTCATGTCTTGAATAGAGATTTGGATCTTTCTCTCTCTCTCGGTGGAAAGTTATTCTTGCTGGCCCGGTAAGTAAAAGTATCCGGAGGGTTCTTCAGCAGGACAGGTGATGTTCTTTCGGTGCTCCCGGCATACAGAGCTGATTAGCCGCAGGCACTGAAGATGGAAGCGATGCGGTTAAGGTTTAATGGCTCTCATGCGAGAGTTGAGATAATTCATCATAATTAGAAACGTTTTAATTTAATTTTCAATGAAACATCTATCCTCCCCTTTCTCCATCAGGTTCCCCAGCTCTTTCATGTAATCGCCAACTTGCTGGATCACGGGGTGCTTGTCGTCTTCTTGCACACAACATGAGAGAGACTGACATCGGTCATACAGAAGTCCCATCATCTTCCTCCACTTCTCCTCTTTATAGCGGAGATGTTGGTGGTGGAGTTGAAGAAATGTGTAGACTTGTTTGGTGATTTCCAATGCAGCAACGGCCAACTCGGAGTCTTTGACTTGCTCGATGTCAGGAAGCTGTGGTAAGTGATAGTCCTGGCTGGGCAGACAGGCGCTGTCAAGTCTCATTCCATTGTATATCTGGGGGAGCTCTCTGCTGACCTCTGTTGTCATTGTGCAGTCATTGCAACTCACACACGGATTGAACAGCAGCAACGAACATGCAACGGCGACGAGCCAAGAGATTCGGAGTTTGTTCATATTTCGGCGTAAAATAGTTGGAGTTCTTTATATCAAGCCAAATGATACCCAGTCTGAGCACATCAATGTTAATAAGGGCTTTTTATACAAACAGCCAGGGGGTGGTAACATTGAGCTGCTAAGTCAACAGTTTACCGCCCCCCGGGCCAACCATCCGAATTCTTACATTATGGACTAACAGGACAGTACGCATGCCGTAGTTGTGATGCTTTGTTTCATAGCCATGGCAGTTTTAACTTGGGCTGTAGAGTTCCTTTGTGCCCGACAACGGTGTGCCCGATGACTTTTTCTGCTATGCCTTTGTTTCTCCGATGCTTGTCTGCCCGATGCCATTGTCTGCGGTGCTTTTCTGCCCAATGCCGTCGTTTTTGATGCTTTTCTGCCCGATGCTGTTTTCATCTATGGCTTTTTCTCCTATGCTCGTGTTTCTCTGATGCTTGTCTCCCCGATGCCGTTGTTTGCGGTGCTTTTCTGCCTGATGCCGTTGTCTCTGATGCTTTTCTGCCCAATGTCGTTGTCTTCAGTGCTTTTCTGCCCGATGCCATAATTTCCGATGCTTTTCTGCCCGGTGCCATTGTCTGCAGTGCTTTTCTGCCCGATGCCGTCGTTTCCGATGCTTTTCTGCCCGATGCCGTTGTCTGCAGTGATTTTCTGCCCGATGCCTTCGTCTCCGATGGCTTTTCCTGCTATGCTCATGTGTCTCTGATGCTTGTCTGCCCGATGCCAGTGTCTCCGCTGCCTTTCTCTGTCCAATGCCATTGTCTGCAGTGCTTTTCTGCCCGATGCCGAAGTTTCCGATGCTTTTCTGCTCGATGTCGTCTGCAGTGCTTTTCTGCCCGATGCCATAGTTTCCGATGCTTTTCTGCCCGATGTCGTTGTCTGCAGTGCTTTTCTGCCCGATGCCGTAGTTTCCGATGCTTTTCTGCTCGATGCCGTTGACTCCGATGGCTTACTCTGATGCTTGTCTCCCCGATGCCTTTGTCTGCGGTGCTTTTCTGCCCGATGCTGATGTCTCCGATTCTTTTCTGCCCGATGCCGTTGGCTGCAGTGCTTTTCTGCTCCATGCCGTTTACTTTTTCTCCTATGCTCGTGTGTCTCCAATGATTTTCTGCCCGATGGCGTCGTCTTCGATGGCTTTTTCTCCTATGCTCGTGTTTCTCTGATGCTTGTCTGCCCAATGTCAGTGTCTCCGCTGCCGTTGTCTGCCCGATGCCGTTGTCTGCGGTGCTTTTCTGCCCAAAGCTGATGTCTCTGATGCTTTTCTGCCCGATGCCGTTGTCTGCAGTGCTTTTCTGCTCCATGCCGTTGACTTTTTCTCCTATGCTCATGTGTCTCCAATGATTTTCTGCCCGATGCTGTCGTCTCAGATGGCTTTTTCTCCTATGCTCGTGTTTCTCTGATGCTTGTCTGCCCGATGCCAGTGTCTCCGCTGCCGTTGTCTGCCCGATGCCGTTGTCTGCGGTGCTTTTCTGCCTGATGCCGTTGTCTCTGATGCTTTTCTGCTCAATGCCGTTGTTTCCGATGGCTTTTTCTCCTATGCTCGTGTGTTTTTTGATGCTTTTCTGCCCGATGCCATCGTTTCCGATGCTTTTCTGCCCAATGCCGTTGTCTGCAGTGCTTTTCTGCTCGATGCCGTTGTCTCTGATGGCTTTTTCTCCTATGCTTGTGTGTCTCTGATGCTTTTCTGCCCGATGTCGTTGTTTCTGATGCTTTTCTGCCCGATGTCGTCGTTTCCAATGCTTTTCTGCCCGATGTCGTCGTTTCCGATGCTTTTCTGCTTGATGCCATTGTCTGCGGTGCTTTTCTGCCCAATGCCGTCGTTTTCCAATGCTTTTCTGCCCGATGCCGTTGTCTGCAGTGCTTTTCTGCTCAATGCCATTGTCTCCGATGGCTTTTTCTCCTATGCTCCTGTGTCTCCGATGATTTTCTGCCCGATGCCGTTGTCTCCGATGGCTTTTCCTGCTATGCTCGTGTGTCTCTGATGATTTTCTGCCCGATGTCGTTGTCTGCGGAGCTTTTCTGCCCAATGCCGTTGTTTCCAATGCTTTTCTGCCGGATGCCGTTGTCTGCAGTGCTTTTCTGCCCGATGCCGCCGTTTCCGATGCTTTTCTGCCCAATGCTGTTGTCTGCAGTAATTTTCTGCCCGATGCCTTTGTCTCCGATGGCTTTTCCTGCTATGCTCGTGTGTCTCTGATGGTTGTCTGCCCAATGCCAGTGTCTCCGCTGCCGTTGTCTGCCCGATGCCGTTGTCTGCGGTGCTTTTCTGCCCGATGCCGTTGTCTCTGATGCTTTTCTGCCCGATGCCGTTGTCTGCAGTGCTTTTCTGCTCAAAGCCGTTGTCTCCAATGGCTTTTTCTCCTATGCTTGTGTGTCTCCGATGCTTTTCTGCCCGATCCTGTCGTTGCCAATTCTTTTCTGCCCGATGCCGTTGTCTGCAGTGTTTTCCTGACCCATGCTGTCATCCCTGATTTTTTTTCTCCTATGCCCGTGTGTCTCTGATGCTTTTCTGCCCGATGCTGATGTCTCCAATGCTTTTCTTCCCTATGTCGTTGTCTGCGGTGCTTTTCTGCCCGATGCCCGTGTCTTCTATTTTCGTCTGCTCCAATATCTGTGTCTTTTATGTCTTTTTCTCGGACACAACTCCCTCCTCAAGCCTGAGGCTCCTCACTGTTAATGTTCCATTTCCTTTTAGCACTCACAAAGGGATCCAACGCTTTGTATTATAAAAGGCATCACTGAGCTTTGAACTTGTGACTTCACAGATTTTACTTTTACTTTAGTTAATTAGTTGTTTTTATTTATTTATATGTAAAAATCTTCATTCTATTTTATACCAGAAATATCATTTTAGTGTGACGATGAACTTTAGATTAGAGCTTTCCATCTGTAGAAACTGCATATTTTTCTCTAGTTGATCACGGGTCACATTGGAGAAAGGGACATTTTTCTGTTTATTACTTTTTGCTTTTAAAATTTATAGTATATGAAATAAATGTGAATGTGGAAGCGATGGGTTAGGTTTTAATGGCTCTCATGCGAGAGTTGAGGTCACCCAACTTTTAAAGACAAGTGGTGATTTCATCTTGAATGTCACATCTAATAAGTGCTACACTTTTATGTTTTTTATGTATTATATAAATGTGTTTGCAGCCAGCAATATTGTGTTAGCAGCTATTTTGTTGTTGGAATATTATTTTAGCGTGGGTCATTTTAATATATTTTCTCATGCTATTCTATATCAAGCAGAGCTCTCTACTGCCCTCTGATGTCATTGTGCAGTCATTGCAACTCGCACGCGGACTGATCAGCAATGTTGAGCACACTACAACGAGGATCCAAGAGGGGCGGAGTTTGTTCACATCTCAGTGTAATGTAATAACAGCTCTTCACCTCCGGCCAAAGGATACCCAACCCGAGCACATCCACGTTCATGTTACATGTTTGTTTGGTGCTCACCGATATGAAGAAGGCACCCATGCCGATAAAGTTTTCAGTAAAGCGTTGTACTATTGACGGCATCACTGAGATTGGAATTTTCAACTTCACACACCGTAGCTTGCAGCTCTAACCATTGTGCTATGGAGGATGGAGGGCGGCGGGCCAAATCTACTCAGAGTAAAACGATCAAACCGCACTCCATTCACATGAAGGCCTGCACCCCTCTCCTCCAATGAGGGTAAAGGGGAACTCCGTTCTTTTCTCCTGAGATGTATCCTGGCCTAAATATTGTATAGATAACGTTTGTATGAAAACTTTTTTTTTCTTTTTACATTTGAACCCATTCATTTTATGCAGCACTGGTGTAAATAAAAAAAAAGTACAATTTGTTCTTTTTTATAAATGTGTTTATTTTATTTCAAAATGCCATCTACATACAGAGTTTATCTTTAGCAGGGAGCGTGTCTGGGCTCTTTCAATCTTGTTTTCCATGCTCCGGTGTTGGGATGATGGATTCTCATGTCTTGAATAGAGATTTGGATCTTTCTCTCTCTCTCGGTGGAAAATTATTCTTGCTGGCCCGGTAAGTAAAAGTATCCGGAGGGTTCTTCAGCAGGACGGCTGATGTTCTTTCGGTGCTCCCGGCATACGGAGCTGATAAGCCGCAGGCACTGAAGATGGAAGCGATGCGGTTAAGGTTTAATGGCTCTCATGCGAGAGTTGAGATAATTCATCATAATTAGAAACGTTTCAATTTCATTTTCAATGAAACATCTATCCTCCCCTTTCTCCATCAGGTTCCCCAGCTCTTTCATGTAATCGTCAACTTGCTGGATCACGGGGTGCTCGTCGTCTTCTTGCACACAACATGAGAGAGACTGACATCGGTCATACAGAAGTCCCATCATCTTCCTCCACTTCTCCTCTTTATAGCGGAGCTGTTGGTGGTGGAGTTGAAGAAATGTGTAGACTTGTTTGGTGATTTCCAATGCAGCAACGGCCAACTCGGAGTCTTTGAGTTGCTCGATGTCAGGAAGCTGTGGTAGGTGATAGTCCTGGCTGGGCAGACAGGCGCTGCCAGGTCTCAATCCATTGTATATCTGGAGGAGCTCTCTGCTGACCTCTGTTGTCATTGTGCAGTCATTGCAACTCGCACACGGATTGAACAGCAGCAACGAACATGCAACGGCGACGAGCCAAGAGATTCGGAGTTTGTTCATATTTCGGCGTAAAATAGTTGGAGTTCTTTATATCAAGCCAAATGATACCCAGTCTGAGCACATCAATGTTAATAAGCGCTTTTTATACAAACAGCCAGGGGGTGGTAACATTGAGCTGCTAAGTCAACAGTTTACCACCCCCCGGCCAACCATCCGAATTCTTACATTATGGACTAACAGGACAGTACGCATGCCGTAGTTGTGATGCTTTGTTTCATAGCCATGGCAATTTTAACTTGGGCTGTAGAGTTCCTTTGTGCCCGACAACGGTGTGCCCGATGACTTTTTCTGCTATGCCTTTGTTTCTCCGATGCTTGTCTGCCCGATGTCGTTGTCTGCAGTGCTTTTCTGCCCAATGCCGTCGTTTTCGATGCTTTTCTGCCCGATGCTGTTTTCATCGATGGCTTTTTCTCCTATGCTCTCGTGACTCTGATGCTTGTCTCCCCGATGCCGTTGTCTCTGATGCTTTTCTGCCCAATGTCGTTGTCTTCAGTGCTTTTCTGCCCGATGCCATAGTTTCCGATGCTTTTCTGCCCGGTGCCATTGTCTGCAGTGCTTTTCTGCCCGATGCCGTCGTTTCCGATGCTGTTCTGCCCGATGCCATTGTCTGCAGTGATTTTCTGCCCGATGCCTTCGTCTCCGATGGCTTTTCCTGCTATGCTCATGTGTCTCTGATGCTTGTCTGCCCGATGCCAGTGTCTCCGCTGCCGTTCTCTGTCCAATGCCATTGTCTGCAGTGCTTTTCTGCCCGATGCCGAAGTTTCCGATGCTTTTCTGCTCGATGTCGTTGTCTGCAGTGCTTTTCTGCCCGATGCCGTAGTTTCCGATGCTTTTCTGCTCGATGCCGTTGACTCCGATGGCTTACTCTGATGCTTGTCTCCCCGATGCCTTTGTCTGCGGTGCTTTTCTGCCCGATGCTGATGTCTCCGATTCTTTTCTGCCCGATGCCGTTGGCTGCAGTGCTTTTCTGCTCCATGCCGTTTACTTTTTCACCTATGCTCGTGTGTCTCCAATGATTTTCTGCCCGATGGCGTCGTCTTCGATGGCTTTTTCTCCTATGCTCGTGTTTCTCTGATGCTTGTCTGCCCAATGTCAGTGTCTCCGCTGCCGTTGTCTGCCCGATGCCGTTGTCTGCAGTTCTTTTCTGCCCAAAGCTGATGTCTCTGATGCTTTTCTGCCCGATGCCGTTGTCTGCAGTGCTTTTCTGCTCCATGCCGTTGACTTTTTCTCCTATGCTCGTGTGTCTCCAATGATTTTCTGCCCGATGCTGTCATCTCAGATGGCTTTTTCTCCTATGCTCGTGTTTCTCTGATGCTTGTCTGCCCGATGCCAGTGTCTCCGCTGCCGTTGTCTGCCCGATGCCGTTGTCTGCGGTGCTTTTCTGCCTGATGCCGTTGTCTCTGATGCTTTTCTGCTCAATGCCGTTGTTTCCGATGGCTTTTTCTCCTATGCTCGTGTGTTTTTTATTGCTTTTCTGCCCGATGCCATCGTTTCCGATGCTTTTCTGCCCAATGCCGTTGTCTGCAGTGCTTTTCTGCTCGATGCCGTTGTCTCCGATGGCTTTTTCTCCTATGCTCCTGTGTCTCTGATGATTTTCTGCCCGATGCCGTCGTCTCCGATGGCTTTTCCTGCTATGCTCGTGTGTCTCTGATGATTTTCTGCCCGATGTCGTTGTCTGCGGAGCTTTTCTGCCCAATGCCGTTGTTTCCAATGCTTTTCTGCCCAATGCTGTCGTTTCCGATACTTTTCTGCCGGATGCCGTTGTCTGCAGTGCTTTTCTGCCCGATGCCGTTGTCTGCAGTGCTTTTCTGCCCGATGCCATCGTTTCCGATGCTTTTCTGCCCAATGCCGTTGTCTGCAGTGATTTTCTGCCCGATGCCTTCGTCTCCGATGGCTTTTCCTGCTATGCTCGTGTGTCTCTGATGGTTGTCTGCCCGATGCCAGTGTCTCCGCTGCCGTTGTCTGCCCGATGCCTGCCCGATGCCGTTGTCTGCGGTGCTTTTCTGCCCAATGCCGTTGTCTCTGATGCTTTTCTGCCCGATGCCGTTGTCTGCAGTGCTTTTCTGCTCGATGCCGTTGTCTCCAATGGCTTTTTCTCCTATGCTCGTGTGTCTCCGATGCTTTTCTGCCCGATCCTGTCGTTGCCAATTCTTTTCTGCCCGATGCCGTTGTCCGCAGTGTTTTCCTGCCCGATGCTGTCATCTCCGATTTTTTTTTTCTCCTATGCCCGTGTGTCTCTGATGCTTTTCTTCCTGATGTCGTTGTCTGCGGTGCTTTTCTGCCTGATGCCCGTGTCTTCTATCGACGGCATCACTGAGATTGGAATTTTCAACTTCACACACCGTAGCTTGCAGCTCTAACCATTGTGCTATGGAGGATGGAGGGCGGCGGGCCAAATCTACTCGGAGTAAAACGATCAAACCGCACTCCATTCACATGAAGGCCTGCACCCCTCTCCTCCAATAAGGGTAAAGGGGAACTCCGTTCTTTTCTCCTGAGATGTATCCTGGCCTAAATATTGTATAGATAACGTTTGTATGAAAACTTTTTTTCTCTTTTTACATTTGAACCCATTCATTTTATGCAGCACTGGTGTAAATAGAAAAAAAAGTACAATTTGTTCTTTTTTATAAATGTGTTTATTTTATTTCAAAATGCCATCTACATACAGAGTTTATCTTTAGCAGGGAGCGTGTCTGGGCTCTTTCAATCTTGCTTTCCATGCACCGGTGTTGGTATGATGGATTCTCATGTCTTGAATAGAGATTTGGATCTTTCTCTCTCTCTCGGTGGAAAATTATTCTTGCTGGCCCGGTAAGTAAAAGTATCCGGAGGGTTCTTCAGCAGGACGGCTGATGTTCTTTCGGTGCTCCCGGCATACAGAGCTGATTAGCCGCAGGCACTGAAGATGGAAGCGATGCGGTTAAGGTTTAATGGCTCTCATGCGAGAGTTGAGATAATTCATCATAATTAGAAACGTTTTAATTTAATTTTCAATGAAACATCTATCCTCCCCTTTCTCCATCAGGTTCCCCAGCTCTTTCATGTAATCGTCAATTTGCTGGATCACGGGGTGCTCGTCGTCTTCTTGCACACAACATGAGAGAGACTGACATCGGTCATACAGAAGTCCCATCATCTTCCTCCACTTCTCCTCTTTATAGCGGAGCTGTTGGTGGTGGAGTTGAAGAAATGTGTAGACTTGTTTGGTGATTTCCAATGCAGCAACGGCCAACTCGGAGTCTTTGAGTTGCTCGATGTCAGGAAGCTGTGGTAGGTGATAGTGCTGGCTGGGCAGACAGGCGCTGTCAAGTCTCATTCCATTGTATATCTGGGGGAGCTCTCTGCTGACCTCTGTTGTCATTGTGCAGTCATTGCAACTCGCACACGGATTGAACAGCAGCAACGAACATGCAACGGCGACGAGCCAAGAGATTCGGAGTTTGTTCATATTTCGGCGTAAAATAGTTGGAGTTTTTTATATCAAGCCAAATGATACCCTGTCTGAGCACATCAATGTTAATAAGGGCTTTTTATACAAACAGCCAGGGGGTGGTAACATTGAGCTGCTAAGTCAACAGTTTACCGCCCCCCGGCCAACCATCCGAATTCTTACATTATGGACTAACAGGACAGTACGCATGCCGTAGTTGTGATGCTTTGTTTCATAGCCATGGCAATTTTAACTTGGGCTGTAGAGTTCCTTTGTGCCCGACAACGGTGTGCCCGATGACTTTTTCTGCTATGCCTTTGTTTCTCCGATGCTTGTCTGCCCGATGCCATTGTCTGCAGTGCTTTTCTGCCCAATGCCGTCGTTTTCAATGCTTTTCTGCCCAATGCTGTTTTCATCTATGGCTTTTTCTCCTATGCTCGCGTGACTCTGATGCTTGTCTCCCCGATGCCGTTGTCTGCAGTGCTTTTCTGCCCGATGCCGTCATCTCCGATGGCTTTTTCTCCTATGCTCGTGTTTCTCTGATGCTTGTCTCCCCGATGCCGTTGTCTGCGGTGCTTTTCTGCCTGATGCCGTTGTCTCTGATGCTTTTCTGCCCAATGTCGTTGTCTTCAGTGCTTTTCTGCCCGATGCCATAGTTTCCGATGCTTTTCTGCCCGGTGCCATTGTCTGCAGTGCTTTTCTGCCCGATGCTTTTCTGCCCGATGCCGTTGTCTGCAGTGATTTTCTGCCCGATGCCTTCGTCTCCGATGGCTTTTCCTGCTATGCTCATGTGTCTCTGATGCTTGTCTGCCCAATGCCAGTGTCTCCGCTGACGTTCTCTGTCCAATGCCATTGTCTGCAGTGCTTTTCTGCCCGATGCCGTCGTTTCCGATGCTTTTCTGCCCGATGTCGTTGTCTGCAGTGCTTTTCTGCCCGATGCCGTAGTTTCCGATGCTTTTCTGCTCGATGCCGTTGACTCCGATGGCTTACTCTGATGCTTGTCTCCCCGATGCCTTTGTCTGCGGTGCTTTTCTGCCCGATGCTGATGTCTCCGATTCTTTTCTGCCCGATGCCGTTGGCTGCAGTGGTTTTCTGCTCCATGCCGTTGACTTTTTCTCCTATGCTCGTGTGTCTCCAATGATTTTCTGCCCGATGGCATCGTCTTCGATGGCTTTTTCTCCTATGCTCGTGTGTCTCCAATGATTTTCTGCCCGATGGCATCGTCTTCGATGGCTTTTTCTCCTATGCTCGTGTTTCTCTGATGCTTGTCTGCCCAATGTCAGTGTCTCCGCTGCCGTTGTCTGCCTGATGCCGTTGTCTGCGGTGCTTTTCTGCCCGATGCCGTCGTTTCCGATGCTTTTCTGCCCGATGTCGTTGTCTGCAGTGCTTTTCTGCCCGATGCCGTAGTTTCCGATGCTTTTCTGCTCGATGCCGTTGACTCCGATGGCTTACTCTGATGCTTGTCTCCCCGATGCCTTTGTCTGCGGTGCTTTTCTGCCCGATGCTGATGTCTCCGATTCTTTTCTGCCCGATGCCGTTGGCTGCAGTGGTTTTCTGCTCCATGCCGTTGACTTTTTCTCCTATGCTCGTGTGTCTCCAATGATTTTCTGCCCGATGGCATCGTCTTCGATGGCTTTTTCTCCTATGCTCGTGTGTCTCCAATGATTTTCTGCCCGATGGCATCGTCTTCGATGGCTTTTTCTCCTATGCTCGTGTTTCTCTGATGCTTGTCTGCCCAATGTCAGTGTCTCCGCTGCCGTTGTCTGCCTGATGCCGTTGTCTGCGGTGCTTTTCTGCCCAAAGCTGATGTCTCTGATGCTTTTCTGCCCGATGCTGTTGTCTGCAGTGCTTTTCTGCTCCATGCCGTTGACTTTTTCTCCTATGCTCGTGTGTCTCCAATGATTTTCTGCCCGATGCCGTCGTCTCATATGGCTTTTTCTCCTATGCTCGTGTTTCTCTGATGCTTGTCTGCCCGATGCCAGTGTCTCCGCTGCCGTTGTCTGCCCAAAGCCGTTGTCTGCGGTGCTTTTCTGCCCGATGCCGTTGTCTCTGATGCTTTTCTGCTCGATGCCATTGTTTCCGATGGCTTTTTCTCCTATGCTCGTGTGTTTCTGATGCTTTTCTGCCCGATGCCATCGTTTCCGATGCTTTTCTGCCCGATGCCGTTGTCTGCAGTGCTTTTCTGCTCGATGCCGTTGTCTCCGATGGCTTTTTCTCCTATGCTTGTGTGTCTCTGATGCTTTTCTGCCCGATGTCGTAGTTTCCGATGCTTTTCTGCCCGATGTCGTAGTTTCCGATGCTTTTCTGCCCGATGTCGTCGTTTCCGATGCTTTTCTGCTCGATGCCATTGTCTGCGGTGCTTTTCTGCCCAATGCCGTTGTTTCCAATGCTTTTCTGCCCGATGCCGTTGTCTGCAGTGCTTTTCTGCTCGATGCCATTGTCTCCGATGGCTTTTTCTCCTATGCTCCTGTCTCTCCAATGATTTTCTGCCCAATGCCGTTGTCTCCGATGGCTTTTCCTGCTATGCTTGTGTGTCTCTGATGATTTTCTGCCCGATGTCGTTGTCTGCGGAGCTTTTCTGCCCAATGCCGTTGTTTCCAATGCTTTTCTGCCCAATGCTGTCGTTTCCGATGCTTTTCTGCCGGATGCCATTGTCTGCAGTGCTTTTCTGCCCAGTGCCATTGTCTGCAGTGCTTTTCTGCCCGATGTCGTCATTTCCGATGCTTTTCTGCCCAATGCCGTTGTCTGCAGTGATTTTCTGCCCGATGCCTTTGTCTCCGATGGCTTTTCCTGCTATGCTCGTGTGTCTCTGATGGTTGTCTGCCCAATGCCAGTGTCTCCACTGCCGTTGTCTGCGGTGCTTTTCTGCCCGATGCCGTTGTCTGCAGTGCTTTTCTGCTCTATGCCGTTGTCTCCAATGGCTTTTTCTCCTATGCTCGTGTGTCTCCGATGCTTTTCTGCCCGATCCTGTCGTTGCCAATTTTCTGCCCCATGCCGTTGTCTGCAGTGTTTTCCTGCCCGATGCTGTCATCTCCGATTTTTTTTTCTCCTATGCCCGTGTGTCTCTGATGCTTTTCTGCCCGATGCTGATGTCTCCAATGCTTTTCTTCCCGATGTCGTTGTCTGCGGTGCTTTTCTGCCCGATGCCCGTGTCTTCTATTTTCGTCTGCTCCAATATCTGTGTCTTTTATGTCTTTTTCTCGGACACAACTCCCTCCTCAAGCCTGAGGCTCCCCACTGTTATTAATGTTCCATTTCCTTTTAGCACTCACAAAGGGATCCAACGCTTTGTATTATAAAAGGCATCACTGAGCTTTGAACTTGTGACTTCACAGATTTTACTTTTACTTTAGTTGTTTTTATTTATTTATATGTAAAAATCTTTATTCTATTTTATACCAGAAATATTTTAGTGTGACGATGAACTTTAGATTAGAGCTTTCCATCTGTAGAAACTGCATATTTTTCTCTAGTTGATCACGGGTCACATTGGAGAAAGGGACATTTTTCTGTTTATTACTTTTTGCTTTTAAAATTTATAGTATATGAAATAAATGTAAATGTGGAAGCGATGGGTTAGGTTTTAATGGCTCTCATGCGAGAGTTGAGGTCACCCAACTTTAAAAGACAAGTGGTGATTTCATCTTGAATGTCACATCTAATAAGTGCTACACTTTTATGTTTTTTATGTATTATGTAAATGTGTTTGCAGCCAGCAATATTGTGTTAGCAGCTATTTTGTTGTTGGAATATTATTTTAGCGTGGGTCATTTTAATATATTTTCTCATGCTATTCTATATCAAGCAGAGCTCTCTACTGCCCTCTGATGTCATTGCAACTCGCACGCGGACTTATCAGCAATGTTGAGCACACTACAACGAGGATCCAAGAGGGGCGGCGTTTGTTTACATCTCAGCGTAATGTAATAAGAGCTCTTCACCTCCAGCCAAAGGATACCCAACCCGAGCACATCCACGTTCATGTTACATGTTTGTTTGGTGCTCACCGATATGAAGAAGGCACCCATGCCGATAAAGTTTTCAGTAAAGCGTTGTATTATTGACGGCATCACTGAGATTGGAATTTTCAACTTCACACACCGTAGCTTGCAGCTTGTGCTATGGAGGATGGAGGGCGGCGGGCCAAATCTACTCAGAGTAAAACGATCAAACCGCACTCCATTCACATGAAGGCCTGCACCCCTCTCCTCCAATGAGGGTAAAGGGGAACTCCGTTCTTCTCTCCTGAGATGTATCCTGGCCTAAATATTGTATAGATAACGTTTGTATGAAAACTATTTTTTTCTTTTTACATTTGAACCCATTCATTTTATGCAGCAATGGTGTAAATAGAAAAAAAAGTACAATTTGTTCTTTTTTATAAATGTGTTTATTTTATTTCAAAATGCCATCTACATACAGAGTTTATCTTTAGCAGGGAGCGTGTCTGGGCTCTTTCAATCTTGCTTTCCATGCTCCGGTGTTGGGATGATGGATTCTGATGTCTTGAATAGAGATTTGGATCTTTCTCTCTCTCTCTCTCGGTGGAAAATTATTCTTGCTGGCCCGGTAAGTAAAAGTATCCGGAGGGTTCTTCAGCAGGACGGCTGATGTTCTTTCGGTGCTGCGGGCATACAGAGCTGATTAGCCGCAGGCACTGAAGATGGAAGCGATGCGGTTAAGGTTTAACGGCCCTCATGCGAGAGTTGAGATAATTCATCATAATAAGAAACGTTTCAATTTCATTTTCAATGAAACATCTATCCTTCCCTTTCTCCATCAGGTTCCCCAGCTCTTTCATGTAATCGTCAATTTGCTGGATCACGGGGTGCTCGTCGTCTTCTTGTACACAACATGAGAGAGACTGACATCGGTCATACAGAAGTCCCATCATCTTCCTCCACTTCTCCTCTTTATAGCGGAGCTGTTGGTGGTGGAGCTGAAGAAATGTGTGGACTTGTTTGGCGATTTCCAATCCAGCTATGGCCAACTCGGAGTCTTTGAGTCGCTCGATGTCAGTGAAACTGTGGTAGGTGATAGTCCTGGCTGGGCAGACAGGCGCTGCTAGGTCTCATGCTACTGAGTATCAAACGGAGCTCTCTGCTGCCCTCTGGTGTCATTGTGCAGTCATTGTGACTCGCACACGGACTGATCACCAATGTTGAGTACACTACGACGAGGATTCAAGAGGGGTGGAGTTTGTTCATATCTCAGCATAACATAATAGGCGCTCTTTACCTCAAGAGAAATGATACCCAGCCCGAGCACATTGTTATTAACAAAGACTTTTTTATACAGACGGCCTGGTGGTGGTAACAGTGAGAGACTAAGGCGACGATTTACTGCCCCCAAGCCGACCATCCAAATTTTGACATTATGGCCTGACAGGACTGTACACATGCCGTGGTCATGATGCTTTGCTTCGTGGCCATGGCAATTTTAACCTGGGCTGCAGAGTTTACCTGCCAGTGTCGATTCTTATATTCGCCCATTGGGATCATTGAGGCCGCTCCTCAACAGCGAGCCAAATGTTTGCAAGTGTGAAGCCGGCCGATAAACCCAGAACTAAGAGACGAGGAGAAAGAGTGTTAAGGAGGCCGAGAGACACAGAGTTCTGACCGATGGAAAGGAAGAGTGTGAAGGTGGCCGAGATACAAAGAGCTGGAAGATTCAGAGGGGGAGTGTGAAGGTGGTCCAGAGACACACAGCTCAAGGAGAATGAGAGGAAGTTTGTGAAACTGACCGAGAGATACAGAGCTCAGAAAGAAGGAGGGGAAGTATGAAGATCGCCGACAGACAAAGAACTTGGAGAGAAGGAGGAGATGGTGACTCCGAGACTTGACTTCTTTCTGGTAGAACATAGGTTGCTGGAAGCGGTTACGGGGGCATCTATTGGTGATATGACGTTTTCTGATCATGCACCGGTGAGCTTACAAATAAAAATAGGTGAAACTCATATACAGGGTTCAGGGTGGAGATTGAACGAAGATCTGTTACAAGATAAAGATACCTTAAAGAGAATCAAGGAAGAACTGGATTGGTACTTTAAAATTAATGTGCCCGGGGAGGTAAACGAGGCTACAATCTGGGAGGCCCACAAAGCATACATCAGGGGCATACTTATGAAGGTAGGTGCGGGAAAAAAAAAAGAGAGTTAGAAAAAAGAAAGGCTAACCCTGATTAAAGAAATCCAAGAACTAGAGCAACAACATAAAACATCGGGAGGGAGGGAGGCTTGGATAAATCTACAAAAAAAGAAGAGAAGAGCTGAGGTCTTGTACAGAACAGGAAATGCGTAAAACCTATAACCTGGTTAAAAAAGATAGATACATCAACGGTAACAAACCGGGCAAGCTCCTTGCCAGAGCCCTGAAAAAAAAGAAAACGAGCAACTTTATAGAAAAAATTAAGACCAAATCAGGTGAAATTAAATACAAAACATGTGACAATGCGAAAGCATTTCAAGAGTTTTACGGCGAGTTGTATGCAATAAACTCAAATAACTCACATGAGTCAAATAGACGTAAGCGAGAGGACAGTAAAACTTTTTTAAAAGAGGCGAATTTAACAAAAATTGCGGAAGACGATAAAGCCATGCTGGATGCCCCTATAACTGTACAGGAACTTAGGAAAGCCCTACAGGATACTCCAAATGGGAAAAGTCCAGGCTCAGACGGGCTGACTGTCCTTTATTATAAAAAACTACAGGAACCATTGATTCCCATAATGTGTTCATACATGAATGGGATAGGGGAAAACTGGGAGATGAGGAAAGAAGCATTAGAAGCAAGTATCGCCATCATTAGGAAAGAAGGGAGGGATAGCACGTTATGTTCTAGCTACAGGCCCATTTCCCTCTTGAACGTCGACACGAAGCTCTTTGCAAAGATCTTAGCCGACAGACTGAAAAAGATAATAAACAAGATTGTCCACTCTGACCAAGTGGGCTTTGTACCGGGTAGGGAAGGGAGAGATAATGGCATTAAAACGTTAATGGTGTCCCAGATAATGAAGGATAGGGGAGCCCCAGGACTACTCCTGTCGATGGATGCTGAAAAAGCTTTCGACAGGGTAGACTGGGGCTTCATGTGGGTCACTCTTGAGGAGTTTGGCATAGACAATAAAATGCTCAGTAGGATAAAAGCCTTATACACTTCCCCCACTGCAAGAGTTAAGACAAACGGCACCCTTTCCGAACCTATCATAATGCATAACGGTACTAGACAGGGGTGCCCACTTTCCCCGCTGCTTTTCGTGCTGACGTTGGAACCTTTACTGGCTAAGATAAGACTCAGCCCGGACATCAGTGGGGTTAAAATTGGTGAAGAAGAGTACAAAATAGCTGCCTTTACGGACGACATCTTATTGTACGTCACCCGCCCGAGGATCACCCTTCCGAACCTGCTTGAGACCGTCAAGACCTATGGTAGATTATCTAATTTCCGGGTTAATTCAACTAATTCGGAAATATTGGAAATTGTGGAAGACAAATTTGGGGATAAGGCTTATCAAAAGAGCCTCCCATTTAAATGGGGATAAAGGAGCTTAATTATCTAGGAGTCAAAATTTCTCCAGTAAAAGAGACACTGTTCCAAGCCAACTACGTGTCACTCCTTAATGAGATCAGGTCTGAGTTGAATAGATTCCCACGTAACCAACTCTCATGGGGAGGCAGAATAAACCTACTCAAAATGTCAGTTCTCCCAAAAATCACATATAAAATCCAAATGCTCCCAATTTCAATACCGCAGAGCTTTCTGAATAAATTGCACACTTTGTTTGTAAGGTTCATATGGAGGGGGAAAAAAAAACACAAATTAAGTTTGCACAATTAGTGAATGATAAGAAGAGGGGGGGTGGGGGGCACCTGATATCAAAAAATATTATGTAGCTATAGTTATATCACGTATTTTAGATTGGGCGAATAATAATAAAGAAAAACAATGGGTGAAAATAGAGAATATAACGAGTGGGGTGGACTTGGGTAAAAATGTGTGGATACCGCCACACTATAGAAAACTGAGCACGAAAACACTGGACATCACCAAATACGCTTTAATTTTGTGGGATAAAATACATGAAAGGGAGAAATGGGGATACAATTCACCATTAATACCGATTAAGGACACAGATTATTTTTTGCCTGGGAGGGAAGATCTGTTTGGGAGATGGATATTAAAGGAAGAGACCCAACTAAAAGATATCATGAGTCAGGGCAAGGTGTGTACCTACCAGGAGCTAAAAGCTAAAGATAAATGGTTCACTATGGACAATTGGAAGTGCAGGCAGTTGAAACATTTTGTTGATTCACTCCCACAGCCAATAAGGAAGACCTTCGCCCCCTCGAAAAAGCGTTTCTGGAGAAAAAAGGGAGGGGAGGAGTGTCTAGGATCTATAGAATTTTGATCAAAATGGGAGAAGTGGAGCGTCCATTATTTCTTAGGAAATGGGAGGAGGAATTGGGAAACAAGATCAGTGAAAGGGAGGTTGGGCTGGTCCTGAGTAGAGTGAACACTACTTCAGTGAACTATAGGGTAGCTGAAATTCCGGTCTGCCCCGATGTCGGTGTCTCCGCTGCTTCTTTGCCCGATGCCTTTTTCTCCTATGCTCGTGTGTCTCTGATTCCTGTCTGCCCGATGCTGGTGTCTGCAATGCCTGTGTCTCTGGTGCTTTTCTGTCCGATGCCTGAGTGCCTTTTTCTCCTATGCTCTCTGATTCCTGTCTGCGACGTTTATCTGCCGAATGCATTTTTCTTGCCCGGTGTCTGCAATGTACGATGCCTGTGATGTGATGTTGTCTGCCCAATGCTTGTGTCTCTGCTTCCTTGTCTGCCCGATGCCGCTGTCTTCGATGCTTTTCTGCCCGATGCCTTTTTCTCCTATGTTATTGTGTGTGATTCCTGTCTGCGATGCCCGTCTACCGGATGCCTGTGTCTCTGGTGCTTTTCTGTCCGACGCCTGGTGCCTTTTTCTCCTATGCTCTCTGATTCCTGTCTGCCCGCGCCGGTGTCTCCGATGCTTTTCTGCCCCCGATCCTGGTGTTTCAGATTCCCTTTTCTCCTATGCCCGTCTGCCCAATGCTGCCGTCTCCGACGCCCGTGTCTTCTATTTTCGTCTGCTCCAATATCTGGGTCTTTTATGTTTGTCTCCAACACAAATCCCTCCTCAAGCTCCCCCCTGTTAGAAAGGTTTGTGTGATAAAAGGCATCACTGAGATTCAAAATTGTGACTTCACAGGTTATAACTTGCAGCACTAACCATTGTGCTATGAGAGAAGGAGGGTGCCTTTATTTTACTTTAGTTAATTAGTTGTCTTTAGCTATTTATTTGTAAAAATCTTCATTCTATTTTATACCAGAAATATAATATTAGTGTGATGATGAACTTTACATTAGAACTTTCCCTCTGTAGTAACTGCATATTTTTCTCTAGTTGATCAGTGGTCACATTAGAGAAAGGGACATTTTTCTGTTTATTACTTTTTGCTTTTAAAATTCATAGTATATGAAATAAATGTAAAATAACAAGGAGAGGGGCACCTCTGAGTATATATCAACAAAAATTTATTAGGAAAAGCAATATCCACTCACATGAAAAACTGTAATGAGAAGTTCAGACATGTCTCTGGACTGAAGAGAGGGTGGAGGACTACAGGTCACTTTGATATACTCAGAGGCACGCTCTCATTGTTTTTCTCATAGCTTATTGGACCTTGCTTCTGGTCTTTTTGGTGGCAGCCCTGACAGACTCTTCTACATATATATTATATATACAGTGGGGACGGAAAATATTCAGACTCCCTTAAATTTTTCACTCTTTGTTATGTTGCAGCCATTTGCTAAAATCATTTAAGTTCATTTTTTCCTCATTAATGTACACACAGCACCCCATATTGACAGAAAAACACAGAATTGTTGACATTTTTGCAGATTTATTAAAAAAGAAAAACTGAAATATCACATGGTCCTAAGTATTCAGACCCTTTGCTGTGATACTCATACATTTAACTCAGGTGCTGTCCATTTTATCTGATCATCCTTGAGATGGTTCTACACCTTCATTTGAGTCCAGCTGTGTTTGATTATACTGATTGGACTTGATTAGGAAAGCCACACACCTGTCTATATAAGACCTTACAGCTCACAGTACATGTCAGAGCAAATGAGAATCATGAGGTCAAAGGAACTGCCTGAAGAGCTGAGAGACAGAATTGTGGCAAGGTACAAAAAAATTTCTGCTGCACTTAAGGTTCCTAAGAGCACAGTGGTCTCCATAATCCTTAAATGGAAGACGTTTGGGACAACCAGAACCCTTCCTAGAGCTGGCCGTCCGGCCAAACTGAGCTATCGGGGGAGAAGAGCCTTGGTGAGAGAGGTAATGAAGAACCCAAAGATCACTGTGGCTGAGCTCCAGAGATGCAGTCGGGAGATGAGAGAAAGTTGTAGAAAGTCAACCATCACTGCAGCCCTCCACCAGTCGGGGCTTTATGGCAGAGTGGCCCGATGGAAGTCTCTCCTCAGTGCAAGACACATGAAAGCCTGCATGGAGTTTGCTAAAAAAAAACACCCGAAGGACTCCAAGATGGTGAGAAACAAGATTCTTTGGTCTGATGAGACTAAGCTAGAACTTTTTGACCTTAATTCTAAGTGGTATGTGTGTAGAAAACCAGGCACTGCTCATCACCTGTCCAATACAGTTCCAACAGTGAAACATGGTGATGGCAGCATCATGCTGTGGGGGTGTTTTTCAGCTGCAGGGACAGGACGACTGGTTGCAATCGAGGGAAAGATGAATGTGGCCAAGTACAGGAATATCCTGGACGAAAACCTTCTCCAGAGTGCTCAGGACCTCTGACTGGGCCGAAGGTTTACCTTCCAACAAGACATTGACCCTAAGCACACAGCTAAAATAATGAAGGAGTGGCTTCACAACAACTCCGTGACTGTTCTTGAATGGCCCAGCCAGAGCCCTGACTTAAACCCAATTGATCATCTCTTGAGAGACCTAAAAATGGCTGTCCACCAACGTTTACCATCCAACCTGACAGAACTGGAGAAGATCTGCAAGGAGGAATGGCAGAGAATTCCCAAATCCAGGTGTGAAAAAATTCTTGCATCTTTCCCAAAAAGACTCATGGCTGTATTAGATCAAAAGGGTGCTTCTACTAAATACTGAGCAAAGGGTCTGAATACTTAGGACCATGTGATATTTCAGTTTTTCTTTTTTAATAAATCTGCAAAAATGTCAACAATTCTGTGTTTTTCTGTCAATATGGGGTGCTGTGTGTACATTAATGAGGAAAAAAATTAACTTAAATGATTTTAGCAAATGGCTGCAATATAACAAAGAGTGAAAAATTTAAGGGGGTCTGAATACTTTCCGTCCCCACTGTATATATATCTACCTCTGCCATTGGACTATTAGGAATAGTTTATCGAGGTTGTCTTGCAATGCGCCTTTTTGATATGTAAAATGTTTCATGAAATAAATGTGGAAGCGATGGGTTAGGTTTTAATGGCTCTCATGCGAGAGTTGAGGTCACCCAACTTTACAAGACAAGTGGAGATTTCTTCCTTCTCTTCACCAAGTTCCCCAGCTGGTTGAAGTAATCTGCAATTCACCATATCATGGGATGCGTCTTCTTGTACACAACGTGAGAGAGACTGACATCGGTCATACAGAAGACCCGTCATCTTCCTCCACTTCTCCCGTTTATAGTGGAGCTGTTGGCGGTAGAGGTGAAGAAACTTGTGGACTTGGTTGGTGATTTCCAGGGCAGCAATGGCCAATTCGGAGTCATTAATTTGCTCGATGTCAGGAAGCTGTGGTAGGTAATAGTGCTGGCTGGGTAGACAGGTGCTGGCAGGTCTCATGCCCTTATATATCAGAAGGGGCTCTCTGCTGCCCTCTGGAGTCATTATGTAGTCATTGCTGCTCACATGTGGACTGATCAACAGCGGGGAACACCCTACGATGGCGATCCAGTAGTAACAGAGTTGGTTCATATCTCAGTGTAACATCATCACAGCTCTTTACCTCTAGCGCCAGGGATCTCCAAACTATGGCTCTCCAGTTGTTCAGGAACTACAATTCCCTTCATGCCCAGTCATGTCTGTGAATGTCAGAGTCTTACAATGCCTCATGGGACATGTAGTTCTGCAATAGCTGGAGGGCCGTAGTTTGGAGATCCCTGCGAGTCTAGCCCAAAGGTGCCCGTCTTTTACATATCCAAAATCTGAACATGTTAGTGGTCCATTTATGTTCAGTGCTCACTGAGGAGAAGAAGGGACCCATACTGACAAAGAGTCTGCTAAAGTTTTGTGCTATCAACGACATCACTGAGATCTGACATGTGGTAGCTTGCAGCTCTTACCATTATGCGATGGAGGATGGAGGTGGTGGGCCAAACCGTCAATCCACACTCTATTCATATCAAGGCCTGCACCCCACTCCTCCATTGAAGGTAAAGGGGAAGGTAAAGGGGAACTCCGGGCTTTTCTCCTGAGATGTGTCCTGGCATAGGTTGGAAACCTATGCTTTCCCATTGACACACTACTTTGTTTTAGATATCATGTGGATTCTATCTTGATAATCCTTCTGTGAAATGATTTACTACAGCATGAGAGTGTCCTTTCTCTTTGAGCTGTACACATTGATGAGTGCATGAGGCCGCTGTTTCCGAGAGGATATCTACAGGTAGCTGAACCCGACATTCAATTGCTGGGTGATCCTCTACGCTGTTTGACTCTTTGTAATAATGGTCAATCATATTTGGTAAGAGGCTGTGGGGTTGATTTACTAAAGGCAATTCCACTCTGCACTACAAGTGCACTGAAAGTGCAGTCGCTGTAAATCCGAGGGGTAGATCTGAAATCAGGGGAAGCTCTGCTGATTTTATCATCCAATCACGTACAAGCAAAATGCTGTTTTTTATTTAACTTGCATGTCCCCCTCGGATCTACAGCACTTGTAGTGCAAAGTGGATTTGCCTTTAGTAAATAAACCCCCCTGTGTGTCACTGGGAGCGGTGGAAGATCTTCTCTTTTGATCACACTCATTTTTTATTGCCTATTTCACCTGGATTTAACATGGACTTTACATCCACCCGGATTTGATCTACATGTAATAAGCGCTACACTTTTCTACTTTTTTTAATGTATTTGTGTTTGCAGCCAGCAATATTGTTTTAGCGACTATTTTGTTCTTGGACTATTATTTTAGCGTGGGTCATTTTAATATATTTTCTCACTCTATTCTATATCAAGCAGATCTCTCTACTGCCCTCTGATGTCATTGTTCAGTCATTGCAACTCGCACACGGACTGATCAGCAATATTGAGCACACTACGACGAGGATCCAAGAGGGGTGGAGTTTGTTCATATCTCAGTGTAATGTAATCACAGCTCTTCACCTCCGGCCAAAGGATACCCAACCCGAGCACATCCGTGTTAATGTTCCATGTTTGTTTGGTGCTCACCGATATGAAGAAGGCACCCATGCCGATAAAGTTTTCAGTAAAGTGTTGTACTATCGACAGCATCACTGAGATTGGAATTTTCAACTTCACACACAGTAGCTTGCAGCTCTAACCATTGTGCTTGGGAGGATGGAGGGCGGCGGGCCAAATCTACTCGGAGTAAGATGATCAAACCGCACTCCATTCACATGAAGGCCTGCACCCCTCTCCTCCAGTGAAGGTAAAGGGGAACTCCGTTCTTTTCTCCTGAGATGTGTCCTGGCCTACATATTGTATAGATAACGTTTGTATGAAAACTTTTTTTTTTTTTTACATTTGAATGCATTCCTTTTTTGCAGCACTGGTATAAAAAGAAAAAAAAGTACAATTTGTTCTTTTTATAAATGTCTTTATTTTATTTCAATATGCCATCTACATACAGAATTTATCTTTAGCAGGGAGCGTGTCTGGACTCTTTCAATCTTGCTTTCCATGCACCGGTGTTGGGATGATGGTTTCTTATGCCTTGAATAGGGATTTGGATGGATCTCTCCCTCTTTCTCTATCGGTGGGAAATTATTCTTGATGGCCCAGTAATTTAAAGTATCCGGAGGATTCTGCAGCAGGACGGCTCTCCCGTCATACGGAGCTGATTAGCCGCAGGCACTGAATGTGGAAGCGGCGCGGTTAGGTTTTATTGGCCCTCATGCGAGAGTTGAGATAACCCAACTTTCTAAGACAAGTGGAGATTTCTTCTTGAATGACACATCTGTACTTCCTTCTCTTTAGCAGGTTTCCCAGCCGGTTGAAATAATCTGCAATGTGCCCTTTCAGAAGGTGTTTGCCATCTCCTTGCACGCAACGTTTGAGAGATTGATATCGGTCATGAAGAAGACCCATCATCTTCCTCCACTTCTCCCTTTCATCGTGGGGCTGTCTGTGGTACAGGTTAAGAATCTTGTAGTATCGGTGAAGAAGTTTGTGGACTTGGTTGGTGATTTCCAATGCAGCAACGGCCAACTCGGAGTCTTTGAGTTGCTTGATGTCAGGAAGCTGTGGTAGGTGATAGTGCTGGCTGGGCAGACAGGCGCTGTCAGGTCTCATTCCATTGTATATCTGGAGGAGCTCTCTGCTGACCTCTCGTGTCATTGTGCAGTCATTGCAACTCGCACACGGATTGAACAGCAGCAACGAACATGCAACGGCGACGACCCAAGAGAATCGGAGTTTGTTCATATTTCGGCGTAACATAGTTGGAGCTCTTTATGTCAAGCCAAATGATAACGAGTCTGAGCACATCAATGTTAGTAAGGGCTTTTATATACAAACGGCAAGGGGGTGGTAACATTGAGCTGCTAAGTCTACAGCTTACCTCCCCCAGGCCAACCAACCTAATTCTTACCTTATGGCCTAACGGGGCAGTACGCATGCCGTGGTTGTGATGCTTTGCTTCATAGCCATGGCAATTTTAACTTGGGCTGTAGAGTTCCTGTGTGCCCGACAACGGTGTGCCCGATGACTTTTTCTGATTTTTTTCTCCGATGCTTGTCTGCCCGATGCCGATGTCTCTGATGCTTGTCTACCCATTTCCGGTGTCTCTGATGCCTATAAGCCCGATGCCTTTTCCTCCTATGCCCGTGTGTCTCAAATACTTTTGTCTCTGATTCCTGTCGATGCCGGTGTCTGCGATGTTTGTCTGCCCGGTGTCTCTGATGCTGGTCTGTGATGTTTGTCTGCCCATGGTGGTGTCTGCGATGTTTTTCTGCTCAATGCTGGTGTCTCCTCTGCCGTCGTCTGCTATGTTTTTCAGCCCGATGGCGGTGTCTGCGATGCCCGATGCCGGTGTCTGCGATCCCCGATGCATGTAACGCTGTTTGTCCGTTACCTGTGTCTCTGATTCTTTTCTGCCTGATAACCTTTAAGCCTGGTGTCTTTTCCTCCTATGCTCTCTGATTCCTGTCTGCCCCGATGTCTTTGTCTCCGCTGCCGGTGTCTGTGATGCTTGTCTGCCCGATGTCACCATCTCCGCTGCTTTTCAGCCCGATGCCTTTTTCTCCTATGCTTTTGTGTCTCTGATTCCTGTCTGTCCAATGCCGGTGTCTGCGATGCACAATGACGCTGTCTGCGATGTTTGTTTGTCCTATGTCGGTGTCTGCGATGCCCGATGTCCCTGATGCTTGTCTGCCCAATGCCAGTGTCTAAGATGTTTTTCTACCCGATGCATTCTTTCTCCTATGCTCGTGTGTCTCCGCTGCAGTTGTCTGCCTGATGTCGTTGTCTGCTGTGCTTTTCTGCCCGATGCTGATGTCTCCGATGCTTTTCTGCTCGATGCCGGTGTCTGCGATACCCGATGCCTGTGATGTTGTTTGCCCGATACCTGTATCTCTGATTCTTTTCTGCCCGATACCTTTAAGCCTAGTGTCTTTTCCTCCTATGCTCTCTGATTCCTGTCTGCCCCGATGTCGGTGTCTCCACTGCCTTTCTGCCCAATGCCTTTTTCTCCTATGCTCGTGTGTCTCTGATTCCTGTCTGCCCGATGCCGGTTTCTACAATGCGCAATGCCTGTAATGTTGTCTGCCCGATGCCTCTGATGCTTTTCTGCCCAATACTGGTGTCTGCGATGCACAATGCCGGTGTCTCCACTGCCTTTGTCTGAGGTGCTTTTCTGCCAATGCCTTTTTCTCCTATGCTCCTGTGTCTCTGATTCCTGTCCGCCCGATGCTGGTGTCTGCGATGCCTGTGTCTCTGGTGCTTTTCTGTCCGATGCCTGAGTGCCTTTTTCTCCTATGCTCTCTGATTCCTGTCTGTGACGTTTGTCTGCCGGATGCCTTTTTCTTGTATGCTCGTGTGTCTGCTCGATGCCGGTGTCTCCGATGCTATTCTGCCCCCGATGCTGGTGTTTCCGATTCCTGCGTCTGTCTGCCCAATGCTGCCGTCTCCGACGCCCGTGTCTTCTATTTTCGTCTGCTCCAATATCAGTGTCTTTTATGTCTTTGTCTCCGACACAACTTCTCCTCAAGCCCGAGGCTCCTCCCTGCTAGAATCCAAAGCTTTGTATTATAAAAGGCATCAGTGAGATTCGAACTTGTGACTTCACAGACTGGAACCGGCAGCACTAACCATTGTGCTATGAGGGAGGGAAGGTGCCTATATTTTTACTTTGGTTAATTAGTTGTCTTTATCTATATATTTGTAAAAATCTTCATTCTATTTTATACCAGAAGTATAATTTTAGTGTGATGATGAACTTTGGATTAGAGTTTTCCCTCTGTAGTAACTGCATATTTTTCTCTAGTTGATCACTGGTCACATTGGAGAAAGGGACATTTTTCTGTTTATTACTTTTTGCTTTTAAAATTTATAGTATATGAAATAAATGTAAAAAAACAAGGAGAGGGGTGCCTCTGAGTATATATCAACAATAATTTATTAAGAAAAGCAATATCCACTCACATGAAAAACTGTAATGTAGAGTTCAGACATGTCTCTGGGCTGAAGAGAGGGTGGAGGTCTACAGGTCACTTCAATTATTGTTGATATACTCAGAGGCGCCCCTCTCCTTGTTTTTCTCCTAGCTTATTGGACCTTGCTTCTGGTCTTTTTGGTGGCAGCCCTGACAGACTCTTCTACATGTATATTGTATATATATATATATATATATATATATATATATATATATATCTACCTCTGCCATTGGACTAATAGGAACAGTTTATCAAGGTTTTCTTACAACGCACCTTTTTGATTTGTAAAATGTTTCATGAAACAAATGTGAATGTGGAAGCGATGGGTTAGGTTTTAATGGCTCTCATGCGAGAGTTGAGGTCACCCAACTTTAAAAGACAAGTGGAGATTTCATCTTGAATGTCACATCTATACTTCCTTCTCTTCACCAGGTTGCCCAGCTGGTTGAAGTAATTCTCCGTATCATGGGATGCTTCTTGCTCCAAATTTTCCTGCATCTTTAGGGTCGGTTTTCTGCTACGTTCTGAGCGTCTTAGTCAGGGGCGGATCCAGAGTCTAGTCTCGGGAGGGGCACTGCCAGAAAATAAGGTGTTACGGTCTTACAGAACTGAATTTAAAGTATAATACAGTGCACAGAGGTCAGTAGTATGTAGGGTGGTGTACAAAGGTCAGTAGTATGTAGGGTGGTGTACAGAGGTCAGTAGGATGTAGGGTAAGGTACAGAGGTCAGTAGTATGTAGGGTAGTATACAGAGGTCAGTAGTATGTAGGGTAGTATACAGAGGTCAGTAGTATGTAGGGTAGTGTACAGAGGTCAGTAGTATATAGGGTGGTGTACAGAGGTCAGTAGTATATAGGGTGGTGTACAGAGGTCAGTAGTATGTAGGGTGGTGTACAGAGGTCAGTAGTATATAGGGTGGTGTACAGAGGTCAGTAGTATATAGGGTGGTGTACAGAGGTCAGTAGTATATAGGGTGGTGTACAGAGGTCAGTAGTATGTAGGGTGGTGTACAGAGGTCAGTAGTATATAGGGTGGTGTACAGAGGTCAGTAGTATATAGGGTGGTGTACAGAGGTCAGTAGTATGTAGGGTGGTGTACAGAGGTCAGTAGTATGTAGGGTGGTGTACAGAGGTCAGTAGTATATAGGGTGGTGTACAGAGGTCAGTAGTATGTAGGGTGGTGTACAGAGGTCAGTAGGATGTAGAGCAGTGTGCAGGGAACAGTAGGGCACACGCTGGGGAGGATCAGGAGGGCATATACTGGGGGGGGGGGTCAGGAGGGCATACACTGATACAATGGGGGGGGATCAGGAGGGCATACACTGATACACTGGGGGGGATCAGGAGGGCATACACTGATACACTGGGGGGGGTGGGATCAGGAGGGCATACACAGATACACTGGGGGGGGGGGAATCAGGAGGCCGTACACTGATACACTGGGGGGGATCAGGAGGGCATACACAGATACACTGGGGGGGGGGATCAGGAGGGCATACACAGATACACTGGGGGGGGGGGGATCAAGAGGGCATACACAGATACACTGGGGGGGGGGGATCAAGAGGGCATACACAGATACACTGGGGGGGGGATCAGGAGGGCATACACAGATACACTGGGGGCGGGGGGGATCAGGAGGGCATACACAGATACACTGCAGCGGGGGGGATCAGGAGGGCATACACAGATACACTGCAGCGGGGGGGATCAGGAGGGCATACACAGATACACTGGGGGGGGGGGAATCAGGAGGGTATACACAGATACACTGGGGGGGGGGAATCAGGAGGGTATACACAGATACACTGGGGGGGGGGGATCAAGAGGGCATACACAGATACACTGCAGCGGGGGGGATCAGGAGGGCATACACTGATACACTGGGGGGGGAATCAGGAGGGTATACACAGATACACTGGGGGGGGGGGAATCAGGAGGGCATACACAGATACACTGGGGGGGGATCAGGAGGGCATACACTGATACACTGGGGGGGGATCAGGAGGGCATACACAGATACACTGGGGGGGGGGGGAATCAGGAGGGCATACACAGATACACTGGGGGGGGATCAGGAGGGCATACACTGATACACTGGGGGGGGATCAGGAGGGCATACACAGATACACTGGGGGCGGGGGGGATCAGGAGGGTATACACAGATACACTGGGGGCGGGGGGGATCAGGAGGGCATACACAGATACACTGCAGCGGGGGGGATCAGGAGGGCATACACAGATACACTGGGGGGGGGAATCAGGAGGGTATACACAGATACACTGGGGGGGGGGGGGAATCAGGAGGGCATACACAGATACACTGAGGGGGGGATCAGGAGGGCATACACAGATACACTGGGGGGGGGATCAGGAGGGCATACACTGATACACTGGGGGGGAGAATCAGGAGGGCGTATACAGATACACTGGGGGGGGATCAGGAGGGCATACACAGATACACTGGGGGGGGATCAGGAGGGCATACAGAGATACACTGGGGGGGGGGGGATTAGGGGGGCATACACAGATACACTGGGGGGGATCAGGAGGGCATACACTGATACACTGGGGGGGAATCAGGAGGGCATACACAGATACACTGGGGGGGGGATCAGGAGGGCATACAGAGATACACTGGGGGGGGGGAATTAGGGGGGCATACACAGATACACTGGGGGGGATCAGGAGGGCATACACTGATACACTGGGGGGGGGGGGAATCAGGAGGGCATACACAGATACACTGGGGGGGGGGATCAGGAGGGCATACACAGATACACTGGGGGGGATCAGGAGGGCATACACTGATACACTTCGGGGGGGGGGATGGAATCAGGAGGGTATACACAGATACACTGGGGGTGGGGGATCAGGAGGGCATACACAGATACACTGGGGGGGATCAGGAGGGCATACACAGATACACTTCGGGGGGGGGGATGGAATCAGGAGGGTATACACAGATACACTGGGGGGGGGGGGGAATCAGGAGGGCATACACAGATACACTGGGGGGGATCAGGAGGGCATACACAGATACACTGGGGGGGGGGATCAGGAGGGCATACACAGATACACTGGGGGGGGGGGGATCAGGAGGGCATACACAGATACACTGGGGGGGGGGATCAGGAAGGCATACACAGATACACTGGGGGGGGGATCAGGAGGGCATACACAGATACACTGGGGGGGGGGGGGGATCAGGAGGGCATACACAGATACACTGGGGGGGGGATCAGGAGGGCATACACAGATACACTGGGGGGGGGGATCAGGAGGGCATACACAGATACACTGGGGGGGGGGGGGATCAGGAGGGCATACACAGATACACTGGGGGGGGGATCAGGAGGGCATACACAGATACACTGGGGGGGGGATCAGGAGGGCATACACAGATACACTGGGGGGGGGGATCAGGAGGGCATACACAGATACACTGGGGGGGGGGATCAGGAAGGCATACACAGATACACTGGGGGGGGGATCAGGAAGGCATACACAGATACACTGGGGGGGGGGATCAGGAGGGCATACACAGATACACTGGGGGGGGGATCAGGAGGGCATACACAGATACACTGGGGGGGGGGGATCAGGAGGGCATACACAGATACACTGGGGGGGGGATCAGGAGGGCATACACAGATACACTGGGGGGGGGATCAGGAGGGCATACACAGATACACTGGGGGGGGATCAGGAGGGCATACACAGATACACTGGGGGGGGATCAGGAGGGCATACACAGATACACTGGGGGGGGATCAGGAGGGCATACACAGATACACTGGGGGGGGATCAGGAGGGCATACACAGATACACTGGGGGGGGATCAGGAGGGCATACACAGATACACTGGGGGGGGATCAGGAGGGCATACACAGATACACTGGGGGGGGGATCAGGAGGGCATACACAGATACACTGGGGGGGGGGGGGGGATCAGGAGGGCATACACAGATACACTGGGGGGGGGATCAGGAGGGCATACACAGATACACTGGGGGGGGGATCAGGAGGGCATACACAGATACACTGGGGGGGGGATCAGGAGGGCATACACAGATACACTGGGGGGGGATCAGGAGGGCATACACAGATACACTGGGGGGGGATCAGGAGGGCATACACAGATACACTGGGGGGGGATCAGGAGGGCATACACAGATACACTGGGGGGGGATCAGGAGGGCATACACAGATACACTGGGGGGGGGATCAGGAGGGCATACACAGATACACTGGGGGGGGATCAGGAGGGCATACACAGATACACTGGGGGGGGATCAGGAGGGCATACACAGATACACTGGGGGGGGGGATCAGGAGGGCATACACAGATACACTGGGGGGGGGGGGATCAGGAGGGCATACACTGATACACTGGGGGGGGGATCAGGAGGGCATACACAGATACACTGGGGGGGGGGATCAGGAGGGCATACACAGATACACTGGGGGGGGGGATCAGGAGGGCATACACAGATACACTGGGGGGGGATCAGGAGGGCATACACAGATACACTGGGGGGGGATCAGGAGGGCATACACCAGGGGGCAGTCATAATCTTTTAATGAGTTCAATTTCTCACTTGTCATGAAAAGAAGATGAAGATCTAATTTGTCATCTAACAGCACCTCTATGCTAAGCTAAGCTGCAGTAACTCAGCAGACTCAGCATAGAGGTGCCTGTAAACAAATCCACAATGTGGTGCTAGCAGCAGAGCTCACCTCCAGGAACTTTCACATGGCTCTCTCTGCTCAGCAGCTGCACACATCTCCCTCTTCCAGACGAGCGTGATCTCGGGGAAAAGGCACCTCCCCATCCCGCCCACTCAAGCAGCAGCCTGCAGGAGAGAGGCTGAAAAACTGCAGGGGGAGGTACAGGGGGCGGAGAGTGGAGTCCCGAGGTTTCTAAGCCTTAATTCATGCTTAGAATGGCCGCAGATCTGGTTACCCGGGGCGCGCTCAGCCTCAGTCTTCAATATTTTCTCGGGGGGTGCAATTGCCCTGTTGCCCCCCCCCTGGATCCGCCCCTGGTCTTAGTTCATTTGTTGGGATATATTTGTTTGGGCCATGGCTAATGCTGCATCAGACTTTTCTACCTCAGACAGGTTCACTTGCTCTTCAGATTCTATCTCATCTATCTTTGTATGCTCTAACAATGGCATAACAATACTAGACTTAGACATTTTACTTTAAGTGCTATAACAATCAATATGACTATTAAGGAGACTTTCACTTTAAATGCAATAGCAACAGGTGCAGGCAGTAAAATGACTTTCACTTTAAATACTTTAGAGTCCTTGCACTAGAAACTGTCCCTTGTTTTTTACTTACAGTCCTTTTATTTCTGAACACGAAAATATCTCTTTCTTGTCAAGCCTACGTGCAATGATAGTAATAAAGGGAAGTTCTGACCTTATTCTGAAGAGCAGGATACTGTGATCTGTAGGTTACTGGGACAAATATCAGTCTTAAAGGAGACTTGTCTTTCTTGATCTGATGCTCTATTTTGACTTGCGATGCTTTGTGCTGACTTGCGATGTTTTGTGCTGCAGGTTTTGGGCCTAGTGGTGGGAAACTATCTGGCTGGAGTACGTGGCCTCTTCGTGCGTAGCGGTGTAGGCGCTCTAGCTCTGGACTTTGGTCTCCCACCATGCGTATCCTTCTCTCTCTAGTGATCGCAGGAAGGTTGGCGCTCTTTCTGTAACTATCTTGCCTTTGCCGTTCTGCCACTTTAGGAGTCGGCTGCAGATTGACTAAAACACGCGTTCTATGGTAGCTCCGCTGCTCAAATGCGCTCTTTTCTATGCAAGTTGAGGAGTACTATCGCTTCACCCTCAAAGGCAACTAATAGTTCCACTGTGGCAGGCGCAGCACTAATTTCTGACATTTTAGTCCAAACAAGACTATCTCTTACTCTAAAATTCCTCTAGCACCGTTCTATGGAAGCAGTAGGTTTAAAGAGCACACCAAACCTCTATGATATCTTCTTTATTAACTTCAGCTTTTATTCATGTATAACACTGACAATTTCGGCAGCAGACAGTGCATGTACAAAACATGTGTTGAATAAAGTATAACAAAATGGCGGTTCAACTGTTCGATCTTGTCATTCTACATAAAATGGTAAATGTATTTCTCTCTTCAGTATCTGTACTTTCACTTTAAAGTACCTTAGACACTTTATGATCTCTCTGAGAGGTATATCTCAGACTTAAGAAATAGTTTTACTTGTTTGATATTGCAGTTTGCACGCTTGTTTGAACGTTTGCTATGATGTTTGTTTGAACGTTTGTTTGGTGGAACTATAAGTGAACACATAACTAGTTCCGTATATAGTTCTAATCACATTATTCAACAATAGTAACATATATAACTGTATTAAATACCTATTTTGGCCACTTGCTTCCATAAAACTGAACTCTGGCTGGATCTGCAATCTGTTCAGGCCCCCTCTCTCTGATATAGTGAGATCTAGCAATGTGCTGGGTAATTTCCAGACAAAATAATAGGTGTAAGGCTGGCTGTGATTGGCCAAGACTCTTGCTCAGTGTGAGATTGGCTGTGACTGGCCAAAACTCCTGAGAGTCACAAAGGCTTAACTCTATGCTTTCTGGCTTCAATTCTGCTGTGTCTTTGAGCTTACCTTTACTGTCATATAAGGAATCTTAAAAGGCACATTTTTTTTTGTTTGCTTCTGTGAACACAATGTACAACTGTTATATGACATCCATATATAAAGTCACAGTAAATAACTCTGCTTTTTATCTCTCACATGTGAGCATATAAACTGTATTAAGGTTATTAGCATGTCTAGTTGTATATGCATGTAAGTCACATTAGCAACCTAGGATAGGTCTTAGCTGGCCCGCTACAGGCACCAGACACTTCTTGAATGCAAAAGGGATTTTATTTCTCTTTAGGGAACTTTGGGAGAGATGGTTAGGGCCAGGACATCCTTAGGTAGTTGCAAGATCAATTGGCAGACTCCGAGACTTCAACAGGAGGACAGCCATGCAGGGAAAGACATCCAACCAGACGCCACATCTGCATGTGTAAGAATGCTGTCTCCTATGGCAACAGTCTTTAATAATTCCTAACCCAAACTATAACAGTTCCTTCGTTTTCACTACATACACTTCTTGTAGTTCCTCAGCCACCTGAGCTCCCAGTTTCTCATTAGACTAGATGATCCACTGCCACCGAATCACTTGAGCTCCTCGAATCTTCACGGTAGTATCTTCCTCAAGCGTCACCCCCACATCTCTGCTTGGGTCCCTAGCCTGGCACTCAAGATACTTCTCAAGCTTCACCCCCACTGGCCTGCTCGGTCCCTGGCTTGACACACAAGGCTGCTCTGCAAGCTTCACCTCCACTCGCTGGGTCCCTGGCTTGATACCCACTGAAGTTTCCCTATTCTTCACCGTCCCCGGTTGGTGAGAATACTGCTCCGGTACTTTCTTCAGCTACTCACTGTGGTCCCTGTTAATAATGTGGTTGGTCCCGTAGTGGCGACAGATTCCCCTCTACCTCCGACCACAACAAATTCTCTGGCCACTTCTGGTTGGACTGCAAGCCGCAATCCCAACCCTGCGCTGCTCTCTTACTTCTGGATAGGCCCTCAGACAGCCTAGCAGCCAGATGTGCCCGGGATAGGCCCAATCTTCCGGCATAGGAGCCCAGGCAATACAACACACGTCCACCCAGACAGCCATTCAGGTGGCACTGAACCCGATCACCTGACTCCACCTGAATATATAAGCTCTCGAGGCAGGCCAAGGGATTCAAGAAAACCCCTACCCATTGGCTGACACCCCATATGCCCATAATCCGACCTTGCATTTCCCTTCTCGTATCTAATGCCAGACACCCGGCCACCTAGCGGCAGAAGAGAAAAGTGCAACCATGCCAGACTTAGGGAGAAATCAAATGATCCCTAACAATTAGCCAAGGTAGTTACTCCTGGCAGCTAAATTCAGAAGCAAGTCTGCCTAAACTTCAGAGTGCTACATATATTTACTCTGGTTATCTTTGTGTAATATGAAAATTAGTTTGATGATCTGAATCATTTAAGTGTGACAAATAAAGAAAAATAACAAAAAATCAGGAAGGGGGCAAATGCTTTTTCACACAGTCTACAGTGTATATTTTACAGTGGTCAGGACTCTATAGTGTATATAGTACAGTGGTCAGGACTCTATAGTGTATATAGTAAAATGGTCAGTCCTCTATAGTATATACAGTGTAGTAATCAGCCCTCTTTAGTGTATATAGTACAGTAATCAGCCCTCTATAGTGTATATAGTACAGTGGTCATTCCTCTATAGTGTATATAGTACAGTGATCAGCCCTCTTTAGTGTATATAGTACAGTGGTCAGTCCTCTATAGTGTATATAGTACAGTGGTCAGTCCTCTATAGTGTATACAGTGCAGCGGTTAGGCCTCTGTAATGTATACAGCTCTCTGTTCTGGCCTCAGTATTGTATACATATCAATTATATGAAAACTCTTTTTACATTTTTTTATTCAATCATTTATTGTAGCACTGGTGCAAAAATAAAAACAGTACAATTTGTTCTTTTATTTTTTTTTTAAATTATTTCATTCAAAGCGTTTTTTCTTCTCGCTTTGACACATCAGTATAGGGATGATAGAATCTTTAGCAGGAAGCGTGTCTGGGATCTTTCAATCTTGCTTTTCATGCACCGGTGTTGGGATGATGGATTCTCATGCTCTGAATAGAGGTTTGGATGGACCTCTCCCTCTTTCTCTCTCTTTCGGTGGGAAATTATTCTTGCTGGCCCGGTAAGTAAAAGTATCCAGGGAGTTCTTCAGCAGGACAGCTGATGTTCTTTTGGTGCTCCCGGCATACGGAGCTGATTAGCCGCAGGCACTGAAGATGGAAGCGATGCGGTTAAGGTTTATTGGCTCTCATGTGAGAGTTGAGATAATTCATCATAATGAGAAACGTTTCAATTTCATTTTCAATGAAACATCTATCCTCCCCTTTCTCCGTCAGGTTCCCCAGCTTTTTCATGTAATCGCCAATTTGCTGGATCACAGGGTGCTCGTCGTCTTCTTGTACACGTGAGCGAGACTGACATCGGTCATACAGATGTCCCATCATCTTCCTCCACTTTTCCTCTTTATAGAGGAACTGTTGGTGGTGGAGCTGAAGAAATGTGTGGGCTTGGTTGGCGATTTCCAATGCAGCGATGGCCAACTCGGAGTCTTTGAGTTGCTCGATGTCAGGAAACTGTGGTAGGTGATAGTCCTGGCTGGGTAGACAGGCGCTGTCAGGTCTCATTCCATTGTATTCCCGAGGAGCTCTCTGCTGCCCTCTGGTGTCATTGTGCAGTCATTGCAACTCGCACACAGACTGATCAGCAACGTTGAGCACACTACGACGAGGATCCAAAGGGGGCGGAGTTTGTTCATATCTCAGCGTAAGGAAATCACAGCTCTTCAGCTCTGTCCAAGGTATACCCAACCCGAGCACATCCACGTTAATATTCCATTTTTGTTCGGTGCTCCCCGACGAGAAGAAGGGACCCATGCCGACAAAGTTTTTGGTAAAGTTTTGTACTATCGACGGCATCACTGAGACTTGAACTTGCAACTTCACACACCATAGCTTGCAGCTCTAACCATTGTGTTATGAAGGATGGAGGGCGGCGGGCCAAATCTACTCAGAGTAAATCTATCAAACTGCACTCTATTCATATCAAGGCCTGCACCCCTCTCCTCCAATGAAGGTAAAGGGGAACTCTGTTTTTTTTCTCCTGACATGTATCCTGGCCTCCATAATGTATAGATAACATTTGTATGAAACCTTTTTTTTTATTTGAATACGTGTTAAGGCTAGCCAGAGGCTAGCCTGTATTTGTGGGAGGAGTCTGAGAGGGCTATTTAAGCCTCCTCCTCTGACAGGCCAGGGCTCGTCTGCGTTTCTGGGTTGGTTGCACGTCACTTCCGGCCTCCTTACAGAGCGGCAGTCGGCCGCAGCCATGTCTCTGCCTCTCTCATAACACTGCCAGGGGACCGCCTGCCTGTCCCCCTTGCCTTCCCTGGGTTCCACCAGCATCATGGGGGCCACCCCGCCTGTCCTCTCCTTCAGCCCATGTTCCACCCAGCATCATGGGGGGGCCGCCCGCCCGCTTCTCCCGGCGCTCATTTTGGGGGAGAGACCGTCCGTCCTTCCTTCCTCCACCCACTTTCTCCACGGCTCCGTCTGGCCAGGCTCCACGGCTTCTCCCGGCGCTCATGGGGGGCGGGAGGAGAATCCATCCATCCCTTAAGCGGAGATCAATCCCGCCGCCTGCTTCTCTCACTTATCACTGTGTTCCTGCCAGCGCCATGGGAGCCGCCCGCCCGCTTCTCCCGGCGTTCATGCCGGGGGTTGGTGAGCGGGGAGGGGGGGGCGTTCGTCCATCCATCAGCCAGCCACCAACGGCTCCATCTGGCCAGGATGCCGCCTGCCCGCTTCTCCCGGCGTTCATGCGGCGCGGGGGGCTGTCCGTCCTTCCATCACCTCAGCCTGGCTCAATCCCAGATGGGGGGGGGGTGGGGGGCGCCCGCTTCTCCCTTTCATCAGCGTTCCCTGCCAGCATCGTGGGAGCCGACTGCATGCTTCTCCCGGTGCTCTTTGAGGGGGGGAATAGTGTCCATCCATCCATCCGTCACTCACCTACTTGCCACTCACCCGCCACTTCACCTCCCTGGAATCATGCCAAGCATGAACGGGACGCCTCATACTTCTCATGGGGAGGGGGTGCTCACCTGCCTGCAGGTACTCATGTGGGGCATCATGGGGGGGGGGGATCCCCACACACTTCCCGGCCATCCACTACTTCAGTCACATGTTCATAGCATGCGTTTCTGCCCCAGGAGTTCTGTCATAGTGTTTTCTGCCCCGGCATTTCTGTCATAGCGTTTTCTGCCCCGGCATTTCTGTCATAGCGTTTTCTGCCCCGGCATTTCTGTCCTAGCGTTTTCTGCCCCAGCGTTTTTCGACATAGCATTTTCTGCCCCAGCGTTTTTCGTTATAGCATTTTCTGCCCCAGTGTTTTTCGTCATAGCATTTTCTGCCCCAGGATTTCTGTCATAGCGGTTTCTGCCATAGCGTTCTGCCCCGGCATTTCTGTCCAAGCGTTTTTCTGCCTCAGCATTTCTGTCATAGCGGTTCTGCCCCAGTTCTGTCATAGCATTTCTGCTCCAAGGTGTTCTGTCATAGCAGTGTTTCTGCCCCAGCTTTCTGTCTCAGCATTTGTCTACTGCGTTCAGTCTCTGCATTGATGTTCACTGCGTTCAGCCCCGGCATTTATTATCACTGCGTTTCTGCCACAGTTTTTTTTTTTTTTTTATCAGTGTTCTGCCCCAGCATTTCTGTCATAGCATTTTCTGCCCCAGCATTTCTGTCTTAGCGGTTCTGCCCCAGGGTTTCTGTCATAGCGTTTTTGCCCCAGTTCTGTCATAGCGTTTTTCTGCCCCAGGGTTTCTGTTGTAACGCTCAGCCCCCGCATTTTCATCATAGCGTTCGGCCCCAGCTTTCCATCAGCATTCTGGCCCAGCTTTCCATCGTAGCATTCTGGCCCAGCATTTCTGTCAGCTTTCTGCCACAGCATTTCTGTTACAGCGTACTGCCCCAGCATTTCTGTCTCTGCATTTTTGTCATAACGTTTCTGCCCCAGGGTTTTCCACAACATTTCTGTCAAAGCGTTTCTGCCCCAGGAATTCTGTCATGGCGTTTTTCTGTCATGGCATTTTTCTGTCATGGTCTTCTGCCCCAGCATTTCCGTCTCGGCGTTCAGTCTCAGCATTTCTTTCATGGCACTTCTGCTCCAGGAGTTCTGTCATTGCATTTCTGTCTCAGCAATCTGTCGTTGCGTTTCTGCCCCAGGATTTCTGTAATGGCTTTCTGCCTCAGCGTTTAAGTCTCAGCGTTTCTGTCATAACGTTTCTGCCCCAAGGATTTCTGTCATTTCGTTTCTGCCTCAGCGTTCAGTTTCAGCATTTTCTGTCCTAGCGTTGCTGTCCTTGCGTTTTCTGTACAGGATTTCTGTCATGGCATTTCGGCCTCAGCATTTCTGCACCAGGATTTCTGTCTTGGCATTGCTGTCCTTGCGTTTCTGCACCAGCATTTCTGTCATGGCATTTCTGTCCCAGCGTTTCTGCACCAGGATTTCCGTCTTAGCGTTGCTGTCCTTGCGTTTCTGCACCAGGATTTCTGTCATGGCATTTCTGCCTTAGCATTTCTGCACCAGGATTTCTGTCTTAGCATTGCTGTCCTTGCGTTTCTGCATCAGGATTTCTGTCATGGCATTTCTGCCTCAGTGTTTCTGCCCCGGATTTCTGTCATGGCATTTCTGCCTCAGCGTTTCTGCACCAGGATTTCTGTCTTACCGTTGCTGTCCTTGCGTTTCTGCACTAGGATTTCTGTCATGGCATTTCTGCCTCAGCGTTTCTGCCCCGGATTTCTGTTATGGCATTTCTGTCCCAGCGTTTCTGCACCAGGATTTCCGTCTTGGCGTTGCTGTACTTGCGTTTCTGCCCAGGATTTCTGTCATGGCAGTTCTGCCTCAGCGTTTCTGCACCAGGATTTCTGTCTTACCGTTGCTGTCCTTGCGTTTCTGCACTAGGATTTCTGTCATGGCATTTCTGCCTCAGCGTTTCTGCCCCGGATTTCTGTCATGGCATTTCTGCCTCAACGTTTCTGCACCAGGATTTCTGTCTTAGCGTTGCTGTCCTTGCATCTGCACCAGGATTTCTGTCATGACATTTCTGCCTCAGCGTTTCTGTCCTTGCCTTTCTGCCCCAGGATTTCTGTCATTGCAATTCTGCCTCAGCGTTCTGTCATTGTGTTTCTGCCCCAGGATTTCTGTAATGGCTTTCTGCCTTAGCGTTTAAGTCTCAGCGTTTCTGTTATAGCGTTTCTGCCCCAGGATTTCTCATTTCGTTTCTGCCTCAGCGTCAGTTTCAGCATTTCTGTCATAGCATTACTGTCCGCGCGTTTTTCTGCCCCAGGTTTTCTGTCATAGAGTTTATGCTTCAGCGTTCAGTCTCAGCATTTCTGTCCGTAAGCATTTTCTGTCATACCGTCACTGTCCTTGCGTTTCTGCCCCACGATTTCTGTCATAACGTTTCTGCCGCAGCGTTCAGTCTCAGCATTTCTGTCATAGCGTTTCAGGCTCGGGGTTTCAGCCATCATCGTTTCTCAGAGGGGCGTTGTTCAGTCACGGCATACTCCAGTAGCTGTCTTCATCTTCGTCATTTGTCATGTCTCATCGTATCTTTGTTCATGTTTTTACCTGGGTCAGTTAGCTAGGGCTCACATGTCAGGATCTGTCACGTCTACAGATCCATACGGGCTGAGGTTTCGTTTGTTAATGATTGTTGACCACAATCTTCTCGCCCGTATACCATATGTCATACGATGCACGTTCATTCACCCCACCTGTACAATCACCCACCACGGTCTGTGGGTACACCAGCCCTGAGTTTTCAGTTTAATTACCTGTCTCTGCGCTGCAGGTTACTCGGGCTCACTTACCATTTACACGAGGGGGGGGGATCCGTCAGCAGGTTCATTCACACGCAGTGGTCTTGACATTTCTGTTCCTGTTCTCATACTTAGGTAGGCACAGAGGGGCGTTGTTGTTCTCATGTCTTGTCTGTCATTTCTCTTGTTCGTGTTCTCAGGTTGGGCTGTGTTGGCATCCATCATCCCCTTGTTGGTCCTTAAGTGGTAGGTTTGGGCAAACGTCGTCATGATTCTGGATTCCACTCTCTACTTTGATCTCTGGGCTAGGATGTGGCCTGGAAGACTGCGCAGGGATGTCAGTCCAGTCATTTTTTCCGTTCCCCAGCCAGTTCCAGGTAGGGGGGGTTTCAGTCACTTTGGGTATGACTGTTTCAGGCCATGGGACTCATTTCCCTGGGGTGGAGTCTGGCCCTCCTTCCTCAGTTCAGGATTCAGACTCGGTTGCCAGGTCAAAGGCTAAAGCATGACCAGATCAAATCCGGTGGGACCAGTATTCTGTGTCTGGCTTGGTTTCGCCATGTTGACAATGCCTATTGCCATAGTGCATGGGCCTCATCCAATTACTCCATCACATCCTAGGTATTTAGCATTTTGAACTCCTGCCAGTTGTCTTTTGGCACTCACCCTTGCACTTTCCCATACCAGTATGGGTAGGTCAGGGCTTGGGGGGAGGGGGGGGTTCACTGAGCACTTCTCTGGTGTCCGGTCGAAGTTTCGATCTTCTCGGCTATCATTTTGCAGGGGCTCCTCAGGACAGCCATTGCTCCCCTTCCTCCACGTATCCTCTCATTCACAAGCAGTTCATTCTCATGTCTGGGTCGTTTCAGGCTCCATCCAATCGTTCACGGGACGTTTTGTTGGGTTCTGGGTAGCTTCACACGTTCTATAGGGGGTTCGGTCTCATCACCAAGTCAGGAGTCGGGGGAAGTTTCTCCTGTCATAGTGGATACTTATCGGATATATACTGTCGCCACACGGGCGCACGCTTTTCCACTTCATGGATTCTCACCTTCCCTTCTTCACCTAAATTTGTGTCTTTTTGCCCTCTTTTCAGGCATACTGACCAATCAGGCCAAGGCACACCTCAGGCCTTGGTGCTTAGGAGTATCACTTTCTCACTCGAAGACTCCGACTACAAGTGTTAAGGCTAGCCAGAGGCTAGCCTGTATTTGTGGGAGGAGTCTGAGAGGGCTATTTAAGCCTCCTCCTCTGACAGGCCAGGGCTCGTCTGCGTTTCTGGGTTCCCACCCACCCGTTTCCCCCAAATTTTCATGCATACTCATAATACTTTTCTTACATTCAGGGTATGCCCTCTTTTCAGGCATACTGACCAATCAGGCCAAGGCACACCTCAGGCCTTGGTGCTTAGGAGTATCACTTTCTCACTCGAAGACTCCGACTACAAATTCATTTTATGCAGCACTGGTGTAAAAAGAAAAAAAAGTACAATTTGTTCTTTTTATAAATGTCTTTACTTTATTTCAAAATACCATCTACATACAGAATTTATCTTTAGCAGGGAGCGTGTCTGGGCTCTTTTAATCTTGTTTTCCATGCAGCGGTGTTGGGATGATAGATTCTCATGACTTGAATTGAGATTTGGATGGATCTCTCCCTCTTTCTCTCTCTCTCGGTGGGAAATTCTTCTTGCTGGCCCGGTAAGTAAAAGTATCCGGAGGGTTCTTCAGCAGGACGGCTGATGTTCTTTCGGTGCTCCCGGCATACGGAGCTGATAAGCCGCAGGCACTGAAGACGGAAGCGATGCGGTTAAGGTTTAATGGCCCTCATGCGAGAGTTGAAATAA
Organism: Lithobates clamitans; assembly: GCA_037952925.1. NCBI lineage: Eukaryota > Metazoa > Chordata > Amphibia > Anura > Ranidae > Lithobates > Lithobates clamitans. The sequence continues at coordinate 209,869 of JBBGZY010002426.1, forward strand.
TTCATCATAATCAGAAACGTTTCAATTTCATTTTCAATGAAACATCTATCCTCCCCTTTCTCCATCAGGTTCCCCAGCTCTTTCATGTAATCGTCAATTTGCTGGATCACGGGGTGTTCGTCGTCTTCTTGTACACAACATGAGAGAGACTGACATCGGTCATACAGAAGTCCCATCATCTTCCTCCACTTCTCCTCTTTATAGCGGAGCTGTTGGTGGTGGAGTTGAAGAAATGTGTAGACTTGTTTGGCGATTTCCAATGCAGCAACGGCCAACTCGGAGTCTTTGAGTTGCTTGATGTCAGGAAGCTGTGGTAGGTGATAGTCCTGGCTGGGCAGACAGGCGCTGTCAGGTCTCATTCCATTGTATATCTGGAGGAGCTCTCTGCAGACCTCTGGTGTCATTGTGCAGTCATTGCAACTCGCACACGGATTGAACAGCAGCAACGAACATCCAACGGCGACAACCCAAGAGAATCGGAGTTTGTTCATATTTCGGCGTAACATAGTTGGAGCTCTTTATGTCAAGCCAAATGATAACCATTCTGAGCACATCAATGTTAATAAGGGCTTTTTTATACAAACAGCTAGGGGGTGGTAACATTGAGCTGCTAAGTCTACAGCTTACCTCCCCCAGGCCAACCAACCTAATTCTTACCTTATGGCCTAACAGGGCAGTACGCATGCCGTGGTTGTGATGCTTTGCTTCATAGCCATGGCAATTTAACTTGGGCTGTAGAGTTCCTGTGTGCCCGACAACGGTGTGCCCAATGACTTTTTCTGCTTTGTTTCTCCGATGCTTGTCTGCCCGATGCCGATGTCTCTGATGCTCGTCTACCCATTTCTGGTGTCTCCGATGCCTATAAGCCCGATGCCTTTTCCTCCTATGCCCGTGTGTCTCAAATGCTTTTGCCTCTGATTCCTGTCGATGCCGGTGTCTGCGATGTTTGTCTGCCCGGTGTCTCTGATGCTTGTCTGCCCAATTCCATTGTCTCCGATGCTGGTCTGCGATGTTTGTCTGCCCATGGTGGTGTCTGCGATGTTTTTCTTCTCAATGCCGGTATCTGTGATGCCCGATGCCTGTGTCTCCGCTGCTTGTCTGCCCGATGCCTTTTGCTCCTATGCTTGTGTGTCTCTGATTCCTGTCTGCCCGATGCTGGTGTCTCCTCTGCCGTTGTCTGCTATGCTTTTCAGCCTGATGCCGGTGTCTGCGATACCCGATGCATGTGACGCTGTTTGTCCGTTACCTGTGTCTCTGTTTCTTTTCTGCCCAATACCTTTAAACCTGGTGTCTTTTCCTTCTATGCTCTCTGATTCCTGTCTGCCCCGTTGTCTTTGTCTCCGCTGCCGATGTCTGTAATGTTTGTCTGCCTGATGTCACTATGTCCACTGCTTTTCAGCCCGATGCCTTTTTCTCCTATGCTTTTGTGTCTCTGATTCCTGTCTGCCCGGTGCTTGTGTCTGCGATGCACAATGACGCTGTCTGCGATGTTTGTCTGTCCTATGTCGGTGTCTGCAATGCCCGATGTCCCTGATGCTTGTCTGTCCAATGCCAGTGTCTAAGATGTTTTTCTACCCGATGCATTCTTTCTCCTTTGCTCGTGTGTCTCCGCTGCCGTTGTCTGCCTGATGTCGTTGTCTGCTGTGCTTTTCTGCCCGATGCTGATGTCTCCGATGCTTTTCTGCTCGATGCCGGTGTCTGCGATACCTGATACCTGTGATGTTGTTTGCCCGATACCTGTGTCTCTGATTCTTTTCTGCCCGATACCTTTAAGCCTGGTGTCTTTTCCTCCTATGCTCTCTGATTCCTGTCTGCCCCGATGCCTATTTCTCCTATGCTCGTGTGTCTCTGATTCCTGTCCGCCCGATGCTGGTGTCTGCGATGCCTGTGTCTCTGGTGCTTTTCTGTCCGATGCCTGAGTGCCTTTTTCTCCTATGCTCTCTGATTCCTGCCTGTGACGTTTGTCTGCCAGATGCCTTTTTCTTGTATGCTCGTGTGTCTGCTCGATGCTGGTGTCTCCGATGCTTTTCTGCCCCCGATGCTGGTATTTCAGATGCCTTTTTCTCCTTCGCCCGTCTGCCTAATGCTGCTGTCTCCGACGCCCGTGTCTTCTATTTTCGTCTGCTCCAATATCTGTGTCTTTTATGTCTTTGTCTCCGACACAACTCCCTCCTCAAGCCTGAGGCTCCTCCCTGTTAGAATCCAAAGCTTTGTATTATAAAAGGCATCAGTGAGATTCGAACTTGTGACTTCACAGGCTGGAACCGGCAGCACTAACCATTGTGCTATGAGGGAGGGAGGGTGCCTATATTTTTAGTTTGGTTAATTAGTTGTCTTTATCTATATATTTGTAAAAATCTTCATTCTACTTTATACCAGAAATATAATTTTAGTGTGATGATGAACTTTAGATTAGAGCTTTCCCTCTGTAATAACTGCATATTTTTCTCTAGTTGATCACTGGTCACATTGGAGAAAGGGACATTTTTCTGTTTATTACTTTTTGCTTTTAAAATTTATAGTATATGAAATAAATGTAAAAAAACAAGGAGAGGGGTGCCTCTGAGTATATATCAACAATAATTTATTAAGAAAAGCAATATCCACTCACATGAAAAACTGTAATATAGAGTTCAGACATGTCTCTGGGCTGAAGAGAGGGTGGAGGTCTACAGGTCACTTCAATTATTGCTGATATACTCAGAGGCGCCCCTCTCCTTGTTTTTCTCCTAGCTTATTGGACCTTGCTTCTGGTCTTTTTGGTGGCAGCCCTGACAGACTCTTCTACATGTATATTTTATATATATATATATATATATATCTACCTCTGCCGTTTGACTATTAGGAACAGTTTATCAAGGTTTTCTAGCAATGCGCCTTTTTGATTTGGAAAATGTTTTATGAAACAAATGTGAATGTGGAAGCGATGGGTTAGGTTTTAATGGCTCACATGCGAGAGTTGAGGTCACCCAACTTTAAAAGACAAGTTGAGATTTCATCTTGAATGTCACATCTATACTTCCTTCTCTTCACCAGGTTGCCCAGCTGGTTGAAGTAATTCTCCGTATCATGGGATGCTTCTTGCTCCAAATTTTCCTGCATCTGTAGGGTCGGTTTTCTGCTACGTTCTGAGCGTCTTAGTTCATTTGTTTGGGATATATTTGTTTGGGCCATGGCTAATGCTGCATCAGACTTTTCTACTTCAGACAGGTTCACTTGCTCTTCAGATTCTATCTCATCTATCTTTGTATCCTCTAACAATGGCATAACAATACTAGACTTAGACATTTTACTTTAAGTGCTATAACAATCAATATGACTATTAGGGAGACTTTCACTTTAAATGCAATAGCAACAGGTGCAGGCAGTAAAATGACTTTCACTTTAAATACTTTAGAGTCCTTGCACTACAAACTGTTCCTTGTTTTTTACTTACAGTCCTTTTATTTCTGAACACGAAAATATCTCCTTCTTGTCAAGCCTATGTGCAATGATAGCAATAAAGGAAAGTTCAGACCTTATTCTGAAGAGCAGGATACTGTGATCTGTAGGTTACTCGGACAAATATCAGTCTTAAAGGAGACTTGTCTTTCTTGATCTGATGCTCTATTCTGACTTGCGATGCTTTGTGCTGCAGGCTTTGGGCCTAGTGGTGGGAAACTAGCTGGCTGCAGTACGGGGCCTCTTCATGCGTAGCGGTGTAGGCGCTATAGCTCTGGACTTTGGTCTCCCACCATGCGTATATTTCTCTCTCTAGTGATCGCAGGAAGGTTGGCGCTCTTTCTGTAACTATCTTGCCTTTGCCGTTCTGCCACTTTAGGAGTCGGCTGCAGATTGACTAAAACACGCGTTCTATGGTAGCTCCGCTGCTCAAATGCGCTCTTTTCTATGCAAGTTGAGGAGTACTATCGCTTCACTCTCAAAGGCAACTAATAGTTCCACTGTGGCAGGCGCAGCACTAATTTCAGACATTTTAGTCCAAACAAGACTATCTCTTACTCTAAAATTCCTCTAGCACCGTTCTATGGAAGCAGTAGGTTTAAAGAGCACACCAAACCTCTATGATATCTTCTTTATTAACTTCAGCTTTTATTCATATATAACACTGACAATTTCGGCAGCAGACAGTGCATGTACAAAACATGTGTTGAATAAAGTATAACAAAATGGCGGTTCAACTGTTCGATCTTGTCATTCTACATAAAATGGTAAATGTATTTCTCTCTTCAGTATCTGTACTTTCACTTTAAAGTACCTTAGACACTTTATTTTTTTTTTTTTTTTTTATTCTTTATTTATCATTTTGTATATATATAACAATACAATCCTTATGGGGAAGAGTCTTCAAACAAAACCGCTGTAAAATTTATAAACAAAACTCTATATCCCCTCTTACCCCCCAACCCATCCTCCCTACCCCCCCCCCCCCATCAGGACCGTGCTAGTCTAATGGAGTATGAGTCCATATACCTTCGCTTATGATAAATCAGCAATCTCCTTCAGATAATCCCAAGTCCCTTTGAACTTGGTCCAGGCGGCCCATCTCCCTGATTGCTCTTCTTCTTTAGGTTCAACTCCTCCCTTGTCTAGCTGTTCGATGTTATATATATCGTTGAGACTGTTCAACCAGTCTCGAGTACAAGGCCTCGAGACATTCATCCAGTTCAAGGATATCTGTCTCTTGGCTTCATCCAACAAAATAGGGACTAGGGAAGACTTATAGTTTTTTACCGAGTCCGAGGTCATGTGGAGAAGACAGACCCATGGGTCCTCGTCTAATATTATTCCAGTAATGACTTTTATTAACCTTAGTACTTTTCCCCAGAAGATTTTTATAACAGGACACTCCCACCAGATATGGGCCATTGTTCCTAAAACTGGGCAGCCTCTCCAGCAGGTGTTTGGTTTAGTCCTGTCCATTTTGCTGACCCTATCTGGGGTAGCGTACCATCTCGCAAGGCATTTAAAGTGGCTTTCTGTTCTTCTGGTGTCTGTTGCTACATAGTGGGCCATCTTCAAGATCTTTTCTATCCCAACTTCGCTGCATTGAGACCCCAATTCCAGTTCCCACTTTTTAATATAGGGGGGTGTCTCCAGTTCCTCCTCAGTTCCCAAGATCCTATAAATTTGTGTTATTGCCCTTCCTGTCTGTTCCTTTATGCAGAGCTGCTCAAAAGGTCTAAGTTCTTCCATACTCCTAAGTGGTTTGGGAAGTCTCTCTATGAAGTGGGAGAGCTGAAGAAACCTCCATCTGTTCATTACCCAGAGATTAGATTCTGTACTTAGTTCTGAGAATGTGCGAATTTGCCCCTTGTGTAAAAAGTGTTTCAATTGAACCGTGTCACCCTTTAGCCAGTTTCCTCCTACCTCCCTCCTCCCTGGCTCGAAAAAAATATTATCTTTCATGTGTATCAGTGGTGAGTTATATGACCATTTGTTCTTACAGTGTATCCTATCCCAATGTTTAAATGTGTTTTGCGTTAATTGTGATGTGTGAGTGCTCAGTGATCTAAATTTTGGGGGATTCCAAAGTGCCTGTCCTAAATTTGTGTTGCTCAAAAAGTGTTCAATGTGAACCCAACGTTTATCTGTGTCCTTTTTGTTCCATTCCGTGATCCTAGATAGCACTACAGCGCTATAATATCTGTTAAAATCCGGTAGAGCAATTCCCCCTTTTTTCTTCCCCCTGCTAAGAACTGTGTAGGCAATGCGTGGTTTTTTACCCCCCCCCAAACTGCCCCACTTATTAGCCTCCTAAGGGCCTTCAAAAAATACCCGGGTAGAGGGATGGGCAGCATTTGAAATTTAAACAGGATCTTGGGTGTTAGACTCATTTTTATCGCGTTGACTCGCCCAAACCACGAGAGAGGTCTGGTCTGGAGTCTTCTCGCTTCTCGTCTGGTATCGTCAAGCATAGGTAAAAAATTTTTTACAAATATTCTATTGAAGGAGTTGGCAAGTTTTATCCCCAGTTATTCCATCTCCTCTTTCCAAGGGAAAGGGAAAACTGCAGCCAAATGACTTTCTTCTTGTTTGCTTATGTTTATGTTTAAACATTCGGATTTACTGGAATTAATTTTGAAATTCGAAACTTCTCCATATTTTTTAATAATGTGGAGTAAATTGGGAAGGGTTATTCTAGGGCTGGTAACGAAGAATACAATATCGTCAGCAAAAGCCGCTAGTTTGTGCTCCTCCGTTCCAACCCTTACTCCTCCACAGTCCACATTTTTGCGGATGGTAGACAGCAGCGGTTCAAGGGTCAGGACGAACAAGAGAGGGGACAGGGGGCAGCCCTGCCTTGTTCCATTGAGCATCCTGAAGGGCTTAGAAGTAGTCCCATTTACTCTCACCATCCCTGCCGGGTTACTGTATAAAGCCCTGACCCAGGAGATGAACCTCTGACCAAACCCTAGGGCCTCTAGAGTGTTTAACATGAACCCCCAGTCTACCCTGTCAAAAGCTTTTTCAGCATCAATTGACAGGAATAGAGCTGGGGGTCCACCTTGTTTACATACTTCTGATAGGAGCACCGCCCTAACCCCATTGTCCCTACACTGTCTCCCTTTGACAAAGCCTGCCTGGTCCGGGTGCACAAGATCTGTCATTTTCTCTTTAAGCCTGTTTGCTAAGACTTTTGCGTAGAGCTTGACATCTGCGTTCAGAAGGGAGATTGGTCTATAACTAGAACATAACCTGACGTCCTTCCCTTCCTTCTGAATAAGTGTGATTGTAGCAGTCAAGGCCTCTATTGTCAGTTCACCTCCTGTTCCAAGGCCATTCCAAAAGTGGCAAAGCCTCGGGACCAGGATATGTTTCATTTTTTTAAGGTAAAGAGAGGTGAAACCGTCCGGGCCTGGACTTTTCCCCTTCGGAGACTCCCTTAATGCTGCCAAGATTTCTTCTTCTACAAAAGGTCTATCCAGTAGTTCCCTGTCCTCTGCTGATAGACCCCCTAGTCCCCCCTCCTTCAGGAATTCCTTACTCCTGTCCGAACGAGATAAATCTTCTACTCCCCGTTGCCCTAAAGAGTATAGATCCCTGTAATACTTTTGAAATTCATCTGCTATGGCATTGTTCGTCACTCTTACTGCCCCTTCTTTGCTAAGTATTTTCTCCACAAAGTTCCTGCTTCTCTTTTTCCTAATTATCCTTGCCAGGTGTTTACTGGGCTTGTTGGCCCAGAAATAGTTGTTCCTGGTTATAGCGTTTATAGCTCTCTTGGCTTCTAGGTCCATCGTGTCTCTTAACTCCTCCCTCTTGGCAACCAGTGCATGGTAGCTATCTAGATCACGGCCCTTAGCTTTTTTATGTGCTTGTTCCAAGGTAAAGATTTCCTCTATCAATTTTCCTCTGGCTTCTCTTTTCTTTTTTTTCAGACCTGCACCTATTGAGATTAGGATACCCCTTATATAGGCTTTGTGTGTGTCCCATAGTAAGGCTGGTGACACATCCCCCGTGTCGTTTGCTTTAAAGAAAAAGTCTGCCTCTTCTTGAAGTCTCTCCATAATTTCGGGATCTCTCAGTAGATCCTCGTTCAGTTTCCATGAATAGGGACGCCCTTGCCCATCTGGTATTCTAATCTGCATCGCGATCGGGGAGTGGTCTGATAGGGTCGTTACTTCTATTTTTGTTTCCTTGATCCAATCTAACAGGCTATGATCAACAAGGAAATAATCTAGCCTGGAGTAGGTCCCGTGCACAGGGGAGAAGAACGTGTAGTCTCTCTCTTTTGGATGCTGAAGCCTCCAGACATCCATTAACTGACCAGTTATTAACTGGTGTAGCTTGTGCCTGATAGCCCTGAGTAACACCTTCCCTGTCCCCTGTGCACGGGACGTACCATCCAGTTCCGGTTCCAAACAAAAGTTTAAGTCCCCTCCCAAGATCACCACGCCCTCTCCGAACTCAGACAGTTTTTTCAAGATCTGACCCAGAAAGACCGTCGGTTTCTTGTTGGGACAGTAGACGTTTACTAGGGTGACCAGTTTAGGACCTAAGTTGCCTTTTAGAAAGATAAAGCGGCCATCAGGATCTGCCAATCTTTCTCTTAGGGAGAAGTTTATGTCCTTTGAAAGCCCAATGGTGACTCCCCTCGACCCCCTATCGGGGGAGTCCCCATAGAACCACTGAGGGAACCTAGTTGAGAAGAGCCTAATTCTAGTGTCAAGGGTCAGATGAGTCTCTTGTAGAAAGATTACATCTCCCCTTAGTCGTTCCAGCTCTTTTAAAATTTTATGTCTTTTACAGGGCGAGTTTAGGCCTTTCACGTTGTATGAGATGAATTTAAGTTCCAGCATAACTGGGGATTGGCTCATCTGTAGAGTCCTCCCTTAATCCTAGCACGTCCTGCGGAACCCTCCCCATTCCCCCTCCCCTCCTCCCACCCTCCCAATACCCTCCCCCCCCTCCCCTCCCCCCCCGTGGTGGAATTAACACCCTGAGTCCCCCAGGTTGGAACTTCTCCCGTTCCAATCTTCAGAACTCCCTCCTCAGGGTGAAGCTCCAACGAACTCTAGCATTTACACTCCCTCCCGATGGAGGAGAGTGTATGAGAGGTATCTTGTCTCCTTAATACGGTAGAACCGCCCCTGAGCGCCCGCCCCCCCCCCCACCCCCCAAGTACAACAAGTCACAACACCACCCAGCACCCGGCACCCCCCCAGCTCCCATTTTAGTTTAAGGCTCGCGGCCCTCCCCCTGCTGCAAACCAGACGGAAGAGGGGAAGAGACGAGAGAAGGGAGGGGGGGGGGAGGCGACCGGGAGAAGGAAAAAAAAGAAAAAAAAAAAAAAACCCTCTCCACCATCCCGCGCCCCCCCCCCCCCCCACTACCCCAGCCACAGGTCAAGACATTCTAGTGTTTTAGTCCTCTGAGTCTCTCAATCAAATTTAACTTGAGACATATCTGGGATGGGGATGCCCAGGCTGTCACAGAAGTCCCGTGCCTCCTCCATATATCTCATCCTGCTTGATCTACCGTCCTTTAGGACAATCAGGGATGTTGGGAACCCCCAACTGTATTTGAGATTTGCTTTCCTTAACTGCTCCAGGATTGGTCTCATCTGTCTTCTACGAGCAAGAGTTCCTGCAGGAAGGTCGGAAAATATCTGTAGCTCTTTATCTTCAAACATTATGGGGGGGGCTCCCTTTAAAATCCTCCATATTTTCTCCTTATCTTCGTATTGGTGGAATTTAACAATCACATCTCTAGGAGAGTCTTGTTTTACATGCGTAGGCCTTCTTACTCTGTGTACCCGGTCTATCAAGATGGGCTCTTCTTTTCGCTTTCCCATTATAGTGTTAAAGATTTTTTTCATCTTTTCCCCTAGATCCTCGCCCTGTTGCTCTGGGATTGACCTGATGCGTAGGTTTTGTCGCCGACTTTGATTCTCCTGTTCCTCCAATCGAAATATCATGTTGCGGTTTTCGATCCGCAATTTGCTGAGTTGATCTTTTAATTCGGAGATTTCTTTGGTGTGGCGCTCTGTGACCTCCTCCACCTCCTCCACCCGACGCAGGAGGTGACCCATGTCTGCTCGGACATTAGATATTTCAGATTTTATCACACTTTCTAACTTAGTAAACATTTCAATAAGATCTGTTTTACTTGGTACGAGCGCCATTATCCTTTGTTCTTCCGCCGAGCTCCAGACAGATGCCCCCTCCGTATCCGATTCTTCGCGGACTTTGTCCCCCTGGCCCCCTTTTTGCTTCTGTTGCTCTTTCTTTTTATCTTTTGACCCTGTTTGTTTTGTCTCCATACTTGGACTTTTGGCGCTTGCTTCTTTTAAATATTTTTGGACGGAGCTGGTGTTGAGGCTATCTCTGGTACTCTGGGGTTCAGTTGTTCACGTTGAGCGGCCTCTCATACTTTCACCTCCTGCTGCCGTTTACAGCTACCCCTTGATCAGGCCTGTTTGCCCTGGGCCTAATGTCCGCCCAAGGGGCTGAGAATGTCCTGTATTATACCCTCACTGTATGGGTGGGTGGTGGGACGGTCCAGGTGTGGTGGTCAGGAGGGGGGAAGAGGGGAGTAAAAAGGGGGGGGGGTGATGCACCCCGCCACCCCGTGTCGTCCGCAAAGCTCAGAGCTCCAAACGTCCGACCAGTCTACAGTCCAGGGAGAGATGGTCCCACTCACAGCTGGCCTTGGTACGATTCACAGGGGATGTTATGTTTAAGGAAGGTTCAGTTGCTCCTCTGCTGTGGCTGCTGTGCATTTTACATTTCCCTTTTCCTTCCTTACTACCTCCTTCCTCTCCCTCTTATCCCCGCCTCCTCCAGGCCTCCCCTCCTCCAAAAAAGATAGCCTGTGGGGTTTTATTCACAACAAAAAGTCAATGAGGAAAAGTAAGAATGAAGAGCAGGCTTTTGGCCCACTTTTTACCACCCAGGGAAGGAAGTTATCACTACCCGGCCATGTTGGAAAAATCAGACATCCTCTAATTTTCCTCTATTTCCCACTGATACTCTATTCTTGTGTTCATGAGAGAAAACACAGTTCATAGGTCAGGCGGCTATCAGAAATCAAGCTGCTAGTACTGGGTTTGAGAAACCGGGGTTATATTGTTAGTTTTACAGCATTTCAATCATTGTTTCTTTTGTCCACAGTTTTCCAATTTGTATTACATGTGACTCGGGGTTCAATCAGATGCGTTGTTTCCCTACCGTACCAGTGAAGAGTCGCGGGATCTCAGCCTGAGTTAGGGTCCCCAGCTTCTGAGTCTTTCACGGTGTCGGTCTCTAGAGCGATCATCTGCCAGATATGCTGCTTGAGTGTGTGCAGCCTAAACTCTGCTCCTCAGCATGGAAGGGAGGGGGGGTCTGTGGATGGCGTCTTCCTCAGTCTCCTCGGCGGTGGGGGAGCCGGGGGGAGGGGGGGGACGGAGGCGAGGCGGAACAGCCCAGGAAGCGGCCACTGCGCCTAGCCCGGTCCGTGTCTCAGCGGTCTCTCACACGGCGAAGCATCCGGGCGCTCTGTCACTGCACCTCCGCCAGAGCTGACGCTGGGCTCCTCCCTCGTGCGGACGTCACACGCCCATCCCCTCGAGGCTTCGCTTAGACACTTTATGATCTCTCTGAGAGGTATATCTGAGACTTAAGAAATAGTTTTACTTGTTTGATATTGCAGTTTGCACGCTTGTTTGAACGTTTGCTATAATGTTTGTTTGAACGTTTGTTTGGTGGAACTATAAGCGAACACATAACTAGTTCAGTATATAGTTCTAATCACATTATTTAACAATAGTAACATATATAACTGTATTAAATACCTATTTTGGCCACTTGCTTCCATAAAACTGAACTCTGGCTGGATCTGCAATCTGTTCAGGCCCCCTCTCTCTGATATAGTGAGATCTAGCAATGTGCTGGGTAATTTCCAGACAAAATAATAGGTGTAAGGCTGGCTGTGATTGGCCAAGACTCTTGCTCAGTGTGAGATTGGCTGTGACTGGCCAAAACTCCTGAGAGTCACAAAGGCTTAACTCTATGCTTTCTGGTTGTGTTGTGCTTTTCTGCTGTGTCTTTGAGCTTACCTTTACTGTCATATAATGAATCTTAAAAGGCACATTTTTTCTCGTTTGCTTCTGTGAACACAATATTCAACTGTTATATGACATCCGTATATAAAGTCACAGTAAATAACTCTTCTTTTTATCGCTCACATGTGAGCATATAAACTGTATTAAGGTTATTAGCAGGTCTAGTTGTATATGCATGTAAGTCAAATTAGCAACCTAGGACAGGTCTTAGCTGGCCCGCCACAGGCGCCAGACACTTCTTGAATGCAAAAGGGATTTTATTTCTCTTAAGGGAACTTTGGGAGAGATGGTTAGGGCCAGGACATCCTTAGGTAGTTGCAAGATCAATTGGCAGACTCCGAGACTTCAACAGGAGGACAGCCATGCAGGGAAAGGCATCCAACCAGAAGCCACATCTGCATGTGTAAGAATGCTGTTTCCTATGGCAACAGTCTTTAATAATTCCTAACCCAAACTATAACAGTTCCTTTGTTTTCACTACAATCACTTCTTGTAGTTCCTCAGCCACCTGAGCTCCCAGTCTCTCATTAGACTAGGTGATCCACTGCCACCGAATCACTTGAGCTCCTCGAATCTTCACGGTAGTATCTTCCTCAAGCGTCACCCCCACATCTCTGCTTGGGACCCTAGCTTGGCACTCAAGATACTTCTTAAGCTTCACCCTCACTGGCCTGCTCAGTCCCTGGCTTGTCACACAAGGCTGCTCTGCAAGCTTCACCTCCGCTGGCTGGGTCCCTGGCTTGATACCCACTGAAGTTTCCCAATTCTTCACCGTCCCCTGTTGGTGAGAATACTGCTCCGGTACTTTCTTCAGCTACTCACTGTGGTCCCTGGTAATAATGTGGTTGGTCCCTTAGTGGCGACAGATTCCCCTCTACCTCTGACCACAGCAAGTTCTCCGGTCACTTCTGGTTGGACTGCAAGCTGCAATCCCAACCCTGCACTGCTCTCTTACTTCTGGATAGGCCCTCAGACAGCCTAGCAGTCAGATGTGCCCAGGATAGGCCCAATCTTCCGGCGTAGAAGCCCAGGCAATACAACACACGTCCACCCAGACAGCCATTCAGGTGGCACTGAACCCAATCACTTGACTCCACCCGAATATATAAGCTCTCCCAGCAGGCCAAGGGATTCAAGAAAACCCCTGCCCATTGGCTCACACACCCCATATGCCCATAATCCGACCTTGCATTTCTCTTCTTGTATCTAATGCCAGACACCCGGCCACCTAGCGGCAGAAGAGAAAAGTGCAACCATGCCAGACTTAGGGAGAAATCAAATGATCCCTAACAATTAGCCAAGGTAGTTACTTCTGGCAGCTAAATTCAGAAGCAAGTCTGCCTAAACTTCAGAGTGGTACATGTATTTACTCTGGTTATCTTTGTGTAATATGAAAAATAGTTTGATGATCTGAATCATTTAAGTGTGACAAATAAAGAAAAATAATAAAAAATCATGAAGGGGGCAAATGCTTTTTCAAAGTCTACAGTATATATTGTACAGTGGTCAGGACTCTATAGTGTATATAGTACAGTGATCAGCCCTCTATAGTGTATATAGTACAGTGGTCAGGACTCTATAGTGTATATAGTACTGTGGTCAGGACTCTATAGTGTATATAGTACTGTGGTCAGGACTCTATAGTGTATATAGTACTGTGGTCAGTCCTCTGTAGTGTATACAGTGCAGTAATCAGCCCTCTAGAGTGTATATAGTACAGTGGTCAATCCTCTATAGTGTATACAGTGCAGTAATCAGCCCTCTATAGTGTATATAGTACAGTAATCAGCCCTCTATAGTGTATGTAGTACAGTGGTCAGTCCTCTATAGTGTATATAGCACAGTGATCAGCCCTCTATAGTGTATATAGTACAGTAGTCAGTCCTCTATAGTGTATATAGTACAGTGGTCAGTCCTCTATAGTGTATACAGTGCAGCAGTCAGGCCTCTGTAATGTATACAGCTCTCTGTTCTGGCCTCAGTATTGTATACATAGCAATCATATGAAAACTCTTTTTACATTTTTTTATTCATTCATTTATTGTAGCACTGGTGCAAAGATAAAAACAGTACAATTTGTTATTTTTTTTTTTAATTATTTAATTCAAAACGTTTTTTCTTCTTGCTTTGGCACACCAGAATAGGGATGATAGAATCTTTAGCAGGAAGCGTGTCTGGGCTCTTTCAATCTTGCTTTTCATGCACCGGTGTTGGGATGATGGATTCTCATGCCTTGAATAGAGATTTGGATGGACCTCTCCCTCTTTCTCTCTCTTTCGGTGGGAAATTATTCTTGCTGACCCGGTAGGGTCTCATTCCATTGTATTCCCGGAGGAGCTCTCTGCTGCCCTCTGCTGCCATTGTGCAGTCATTGCAACTCGCACACAGACTGATCAGCAACGTTGAGCACACCACGACGAGGATCCAAAGGGGGCGTAGTTTGTTCATATCTCAGCGTAAGGAAATCACAGCTCTTCAGCTCTGCCCAAGGTATACCCAACCCGAGCACATCCACGTTAATATTCCATTTTTGTTCAGTGCTCACCGACGAGAAGAAGGGACCCATGCCGGCAAAGTTTTTGGTAAAGTTTTGTATTATCGACAGCATCACTGAGACTTGAACTTGCAACTTCACACACCGTAGCTTGCAGCTCTAACCATTGTGTTATGAAGGATGGAGGGCGGTGGGCCAAATCTACTCAGAGTAAATCTATCAAACTGCACTCTATTCACATCAAGGCCTGCACCCCTCTCCTCCAATGAAGGTAAAGGGGAACTCTGTTTTTTTTCTCCTGACATGTATCCTGGCCTCCATATTGTATAGATAACATTTGTATGAAACCTTTTTTTTTATTTGAATACATTAATTTTATGCAGCACTGGTGTAAAAAGAAAAAAAGTACAATTTGTTCTTTTTATAAATGTCTTTACTTTATTTCAAAATGCCATCTACATACAGAGTTTATCTTTAGCAGGGAGCGTGTCTGGGCTCTTTTAATCTTGTTTTCCATGCAGCGGTGTTGGGATGATGGATTCTCATGCCTTGAATTGAGATTTCGATGGATCTCTCCCTCTTTCTCTCTCTTTCGGTGGGAAATTATTCTTGCTGGCCCGGTAAGTAAAAGTATCCAGAGGGTTCTTCAGCAGGACAGCTGATGTTCTTTCGGTGCTCCTGGCATACGGAGCTGATAAGCCGCAGGCACTGAAGACGAAAGCGATGCGGTTAAGGTTTAACGGCCCTCATGTGAGAGTTGAGATAATTCATCATAATAAGAAACGTTTCAATTTAATTTTCAATGAAACATCTATCCTCCCCTTTCTCCGTCAGGTTCCCCAGCTCTTTCATGTAATCGTCAATTTGCTGGATCACGGGGTGCTCGTTGTCTTCTTGTACACAACATGAGAGAGACTGACATCGGTCATAGAGAAGTCCCATCATCTTCCTCCACTTCTCCTCTTTATAGCGGAGCTGTTGGTGGTGGAGTTGAAGAAATGTGTAGACTTGTTTGGGGATTTCCAATGCAGCAATGGCCAACTCGGTGTCTTTGAGTTGCTCGATGTCAGGAAACTGTGGTAAGTGATAGTCCTGGCTGGGCAGACAGGCGCTGTAAGGTCTCATTCCATTGTATATTTGGAGGAGCTCTCTGCAGACCTCTGGTGTCATTGTGCAGTCATTGCAACTCGCACACGGATTGAACAGCAGCAACGAACATCCAACGGCGACGACCCAAGAGAATCGGAGTTTGTTCATATTTCGGCGTAACATAGTTGGAGCTCTTTATGTCAAGCCAAATGATAACCATTCTGAGCACATCAATGTTAATAAGGGCTTTTTTATACAAACAGCTAGGGGGTGGTAACATTGAGCTGCTAAGTCTACAGCTTACCTCCCCAGGCCAACCAACCTAATTCTTACCTTATGGCCTAACAGGGCAGTACGCATGCCATGGTTGTGATACTTTGCTTCATAGCCATGGCAATTTTAACTTGGGCTGTAGAGTTCCTGTGTGCCCGACAACGGTGTGCCCAATGACTTTTTCTGCTTTGTTTCTCCGATGCTTGTCTGCCCGATGCCGATGTCTCTGATGCTTGTCTACCCATTTCTAGTGTCTCCGATGCCCATAAGCCAGATGCCTTTTCCTCCTATGCCCGTGTGTCTCAAATGCTTTTGTCTCAGATTCCTGTCGATGCCGATGTCTGCGATGTTTGTCTGCCCGGTGTCTCTGATGCTTGTCTGCCCAATTCCATTGTCTCCGATGCTGGTCTGTGATGTTTGTCTGCCCATGGTGGTGTCTGCGATGTTTTTCTTCTCAATGCCGGTATCTGTGATGGCCGATGCCTGTGTCTCCGCTGCTTGTCTGCCCAATGCCTTTTGCTCCTATGCTCGTGTGTCTCTGATTCCTGTCTGCCCGATGCTGGTGTCTCCTCTGCCATTGTCTGCTATGCTTTTCAGCCTGATGCCGGTGTCTGCGATGCCCGATGCATGTGACGCTGTTTGTCCGTTACCTGTGTCTCTGATTCTTTTCTGCCCGATACCTTTAAGCCTGGTGTCTTTTCCTCCTATGCTCTCTGATTCCTGTCTGCCCCGATGTCTTTGTCTCCGCTGCCGGTGTCTGTAATGTTTGTCTGCCTGATGTCACTATCTCCGCTGCTTTTCAGCCCAATGCCTTTTTCTCCTATGCTTTTGTGTCTCTGATACCTGTCTGCCCGATGCTGGTGTCTGCGATGCACAATGACGCTGTCTGCGATGTTTGTCTGTCCTATGTCGGTGTCTGCGATGCCCGATGTCCCTGATGCTTGTCTGCTCAATGCCAGTGTCTAAGATGTTTTTCTACCCGATGCATTCTTTCTCCTATGCTCGTGTGTCTCCGCTGCAGTTGTCTGCCTGATGTCGTTGTCTGCTGTGCTTTTCTGCCCGATGCTGATGTCTCCGATGCTTTTCTGCTCGATGTCAGTGTCTGCGATACCCGATGCCTGTGATGTTGTTTGCCCGATACCTGTATCTCTGATTCTTTTCTGCCCGATACCTTTAAGCCTGGTGTCTTTTCCTCCTATGCTCTCTGATTCCTGTCTGCCCCAATGTCGGTGTCTCCGCTGCTTTTCTGCCAATGCCTTTTTCTCCTATGCTCGTGTGTCTCTGATTCCTGTCTGCCCGATGCTGGTGTCTGCGATGCCTGTGTCTCTGGTGCTTTTCTGTCCGATGCCTGAGTGCCATTTTCTCCTATGCTCTCTGATTCCTGTCTGTGACGTTTGTTTGCCGGATGCCTTTTTCTTGTATCCTCGTGTGTCTGCTCGATGCCGGTGTCTCCGATGCTTTTCTGCCCCCGATGCTGGTGTTTCAGATGTCTTTCCTGTCGCATCATGGCAGCATACACCTATGGGTTGTGGCTCCGCCCCCGCAACTTGATAGGACCGCGTAGCTATTAAAGTCTGAGAGAGCCCCTGCCCCAGCATTCTCCTTTTTTTCCTCACCTGTCAAGGACCGAAAACATGCATCCCTTACCTAAAACATTCGACCCAGCCAGGTTCTAGCCTCTCCTGGGTGGAAGTCCTATCCTGTACAGCCTCTAAATGAGCTCAATGGAAGGAACCCCACTCTGATGGTCTCAGGGGTATGTTACAATACATTACAAACCTTAAACAGGTTTATGGATCGCAGCGGTCTCCAGCTCCTTTCTGTGCACCTGTGGGTAACTTCCCCTCCTGTCTGTCTCCATAGCTCCAGCTTGTCAGGACATCCCACTTTCCAGCTTCCAAAATGGAGTCGGAGGCCTCAGAGTGCATCTGAGCATGCTCGAACGTGACGTCATCACCCCAGGACGGCGGCAAGTTTAAAAATGCTGTAATGTCAGCATTTTCTTGTCTCTTCTCTCCTGAGCCTGTAAGGGGGAATTTTGACCGGATTTCTTTTGCTACTCTACCCAGCTGTTCTACCCTGTCTCTCTCTTGCTATCTCCACGCCCAGGTAAGATCTATGATGGCTTTTTTCTTTGCTTGTTTACTATCTGCTATCCCATGCATGCTAAGCCACCTATATAATTATAGGTTGATTCATCACCTTTCATGGAGACCGTTGCCCAGGTAGACCATCGCCAGCCTACTAGGTAAGAGGGGATGATGGGTAAGTATGAAGAGAAGGAAAAAGAGAGCCCTCACTAATGCTGTTTAAATTGAACAGCCCCACCAGGTCTTCCAGATCGTCACATTCAAGACAAGGGAAGCCTTCAAGAAGGAGCCGCTCAAGCCACAGGCAGAGTCGCTCAGAGCGCGGCAGAAGTCGCTCAAGTCGCAGAAGCCGCTAAAGTCGCAGGAGGAGCAGATCAAGTCGCAGGAGAAGCCGATCAAGATCAAGGCATAGTCGCTCCCACCACAAAAAATCCCCTGCGCGCAGGAAATCTCCTGTCACCCAGCCTTCCTGTCCACCCGGGAACTCCTGCTGGATTTGCGGTGCTACAGCACTTCCAGACAAACTGGCCTGTCGCACATGCTTCATTGAGGCAACTAAGGACAGAGAAACAGAGGCAAGAGAACCAATTGATCCATCACCACAAGTCGCAGAGCCAGAAGCCAGCAGACCTATACAAAGTACCTCATCCACTGCCCCATCATCATCAAAGACGTCAGACCCTCTCTCTGACACTGATGATCTAGAGGCATCCACCGGCTTCGACTTCTCATTGATCGACCCATTCGTGAAGTCAGTAAAAGAGGCGATCGACTGGGTGGAAGAAAAAGAAACTCCTCAAAAAGTGAGGAAATACTTTCCAAATCTTAAAAAAGACCCAGAGAACTTCCCGTTCATTGAGGAACTTGAGGATCTAATTAAGGATGAGTGGCAAAAGCCAGAGAAAAAAACTGGCCTCAGCAACAGATTATCAAAACTCTATCCACTTAAAGAGCCTAACGTCAACCCACTAATATCTCCTCCAGTGGTCGACTCCTCCCTAATGCACCTCGCCAGGCACGTAACACTTCCAATAGAGGATGCAGTCACATTCAAAGACGTCCTGGATAGAAAGATCGATCTGGATCTTAAGAGAACCTACCTCTCGGCAGGTGGCGCTTGCAGGCCAGCAATAGCATTGGCTGCCGTCGGTAAGGCTATCTCAAGCTGGTCCACGATGGCCGAGAAGCTGGTATCGGAAGGAATAGAGCAGGAGAAAGTTATCTCAGCACTCCAAGAACTTAGTCTTGCAGGCGACTTTGTCGCAGAAGCCTCTGTGGATATAATTAAAACCACTTCAAGAGCAATGTTAAGCTCAGTAATGGCCAGAAGGGCGCTCTGGTTAAAACCCTGGTCGGCAGATCCGTCCTCAAAATCCAATTGGTGCAAAATACCCTTTGATGGCGTAAACCTTTTTGGAGAAAAACTGGACGTGGCTATTTCTAAAGTCACGGGGGGAAAATCGGGACTCATCCCTTCAGATAGGAGGCCCAGGCAGCAGAGACCACCGGTTTCTAGAAGAAATCTGCCAGATAAATACAGAGAGGCAAGATCCTACAGGCCCGGAAAAGAGTATAGGAGGAACTGGAAGAATCCCCAGTCATCATTCCTCAAGCTCAAAGTCTAAGACCCCTGCGTCAGGGGAACAAAAGTCTTTTTGAAGGTGCGTCCGCCCAACCAGCTTTAGTGGGGGCCAGACTCATGAGTTTCAAGCAGGTCTGGGCGGATACAATAAAGGACCCATGGACGATAGACACTGTCCAGTCCGGCCACAAATGGAAATTCAAGACACGGGCTCCAAGAGACCAATTCTCTGTAACCAGATTACCTGCATCTCGGGAAAAAAGGATGCTACTGACAAAGTACGTCCAAGACCTGTTACAAAAGGAAGCCATAGTGGAAGTTCCAATATCCCAAAGGTCAACGGGATTCTACTCCCCGTTGTTTCTGGTGAAGAAGAAATCAGGGAATCTACGCCCTGTCTTAGATCTAAAGAATCTCAATCGCTCAATCTTAATCGAGACATTCAAAATGGAGAGCCTCCAGTCAATTCTTCGGGCCATGAATATCGGGGATTGGATGCTTTCCGTCGATTTACAAGACGCCTATCTGCACGTCCCCATTCACATCTCATTCCAAAAATTTCTCCGCTTTGCGGTAGGTCTACATCATTTTCAATTCCGAAGCCTCCCGTTCGGGATCTCCACCGCTCCAAGGACATTCACAAAAATCTTACTGCCAGTAATAGCCTTACTAAGAGAACAAGGATTGAGGGTCCATCATTACCTGGACGACATCCTTTTGCTAGCAGACAATCAGGATTCCCTTCTACTGCATCGATCCATTCTGATTACCACCCTACAAAACTTCGGCTGGATCATAAACTGGGGGAAAAGCAATCTGCAGCCCACTCAGAGAATGATATTCCTGGGGGCGGAACTAGACACCCGTCTCAATACGGTGAAACTTCCGCAGGAAAAAATTCCCAGCCTCATTCAGAAGGCAAGAAAGTTATTAGCCTCTACCACACTACCAGCCCGGGAGTACCTCAGCATACTGGGGTCATTCTCAGCAACCATCCCAATGGTACAATGGGCCAATGGAACACCAGACCTCTGCAAGCATCATTGTTAAAACAATGGAACGGGGTATCATTGTCTCAGCCGATCGTAGTCCAGAAAGAAATAAAACAATCACTCTGGTGGTGGACCAGATTGAACAATCTGAAGAGATGCAGGCATATAGTCCCTCTTCCTCAGGAAATAATCACTTCAGACGCCAGCCTGAAGGGCTGGGGGGCACACTACCGCCATCACGCAGTCCAGGGCCTTTGGACATTCAGAACACAGAACGTGGTTTCAAATATATTGGAGATGAAAGCAGCTTTCCAAGCTCTGTTAGCCTTCAGCCCCCTCCTCAGGGGGAAAGAGGTCCTGCTAAAATTGGACAACAGAGTGGCAGTTGCCTATATCAACAGGCAGGGGGGCACCAGGAGTCGCTCCATGATGCGGGAAGTCCGTCCAGTCTTCGAGTGGGCACAGCTGAACCTGTCGGGATTAACGGCAGCGTATGTCCCAGGAGTCCAAAATCAACTAGCCGACTCTCTAAGTCGGACCTTTGTATCAAACAACGAGTAGCCCTTAAGTCACCAAGCCTTTACCCTCATAACCCAGACCTGGGGGATACCGGATATAGACCTGGCGGCAACACCGGTCAACACGAAATGCCAGAGATATCTAGCCAGAATTCCTTTCCCATCGGCAGAAGGCACGGATTGCCTACAACACGACTGGAACTTCCGTTTGGTTTACATATTTCCGCCAACACCACTCATTCCGAGATTCTTACTCAGACTCAAGAGGTCGAAAGCCACAGTGCTAGCAGTCCTCCCATTTTCTCCGAGACGACCATGGTTTACGACGCTCCTCCAATTGAGCACAGCAGAACCACTGACACTCCCAATGACAGCGGATATACTGTCGCAGGGGCAACTCCTTCACCCATTTCCGGAGAGGCTGCATCTAACAGCATGGAGATTGAAAGGACTAGGTTCTTAGTCCAAGGTTGCTCCCAGAAAGTGATAGACACTCTCCTCCAGGCCAGAAAATCCACGACCAATAAAACCTATAAAAGGGTCTGGGAGAGTTTTCTCTTAGTCGCACAACAGCAATGCTGGAACCCGGCATCTCCATCAGTTCCTCAGATCCTCGAGTTTCTCCAGTTAAGTCTAGATAAAGGTCTTAGGTCTAGTACCCTGAAGGTACATGTATCAGCCCTATCCGCTATGACAGGAGTGAAATGGGCTCAAGAACCTCTCATCATCCAATTTCAGAAGGCTTGCCTAAAGCTGAGACCACCTAGGAAACCTTCCTTCCCGACATGGGATCTTTCAATAGTGTTGGAAGCCTTATCCCATGAGCCATTTTTTCCGTTAGAGAATGTTTCCCTGTGGGACCTAACTCTCAAAGTCACTTTCCTAATAGCAATTACATCAGCTAAAAGGGTATCGGAAATTCAGGCCTTACAGGCTAAGGAACCATACTTGATGTTCTATCCAGACAAAGTAGTCTTAAAACCATCGGATCGCTTCATCCCGAAAGTGTCATCATCTTTCCACTTTAACCAAGAACTATGTCTCCCCACCCTATCCACAGAACAGGGTGATCCACATCCGCTTGACATAAAGTCGAATATCCAGGCCTACCTCCTGGCAACCAGCAATTTAAGGAAGACAGAGGACCTACTGGTCATTCCTCATGGGTTTAGAAGAGGACAAGCAGCAACCTCTCGCACCATCGCAGCATGGTTGGTGAAGATCATTAAGAGAGCTTACGCATCTAACAATGCACGAGTATCTGAGGGCTTAAGGGCACACTCCACAAGGGCAATGGCGACCTCCTGGGCGGCCTACTGCAGGGTATCAGCCGAAACCATCTGCAAAGCAGCCACTTGGTCTTCGAAAACCACTTTTATCTCTCATTATAAAGTGGACTCCGCTAGATTGTCCACGGTAGAATTTGGGAGAGCAATTATTCAGGCTAACTCCTCAATACCTTCTAAATAAAAAACGTATCTTTTGCTCATACCCACCCAGTTTGCGAGTTATTCCCCATAGGTGTATGCTGCCATGATGCAACAGGAAAACGGAAAATTGTATACTCACCTTTCCGTAATTTTCCTTTCCTGTCGCATCTCATGGCAGCATACAAATGCCCACCCATCTGAGGTGAGGTATATATACACGGAGATTGCTGGGGCAGGGGCTCTCTCAGACTTTAATAGCTACGCGGTCCTATCAGGTTGCGGGGGCGGAGCCACAACCCATAGGTGTATGCTGCCATGAGATGCGACAGGAAAGGAAAATTACGGAAAGGTGAGTATACAATTTTCCGTTTTTTCTCCTTCGCCCGTCTGCCCAATGCTTCCGTCTCCGACGCCCGTGTCTTCTATTTTCGTCTGCTCCAATATCAGTGTCTTTTATGTCTTTGTCTCCAACACAAATCCCTCCTCAAGCCTGAGGCTCCTCCCTGTTAGAATCCAAAGCTTTGTATTATAAAAGGCATCAGTGAGATTCGAACTTGTGACTTCACAGGCTGGAACCTGAAGCACTAACCATTGTGCTATGAGGGAGGGAAGGTGCCTATATTTTTACTTTGGTTATTAGTTGTCTTTATCTATATATTTGTAAAAATCTTCATTCTATTTTATACCAGAAATATAATTTTAGTGTGATGATGAACTTTAGATTAGAGCTTCCCCTCTGTAGTAACTGCATGTTTTTCTCCAGTTGATCACTGGTCACATTGGAGAAAGGGACAATTTTCTGTTTATTACTTTTTGCTTTTAAAATTTATAGTATATGAAATAAATGTAAAAAAACAAGGCGAGGGGTGCCTCTGAGTATATATCAACAATAATTTATTAAGAAAAGCAATATCCACTCACATGAAAAACTGTAATGTAGAGTTCAGACATGTCTCTGGGCTGAAGAGAGGGTGGAGGACTACAGGTCACTTCAATTATTGTTGATATACTCAGAGGCGCCCCTCTCCTTGTTTTTCTCCTAGCTTATTGGACCTTGCTTCTGGTCTTTTTGGTGGCAGCCCTGACAGACTCTTCTACATGTATATTATATATATATATATATATATATACACCTCTGCCATTGGACTATTAGGAACAGTTTATCAAGGTTTTCTTACAACGCACCTTTTTGATTTGGAAAATGTTTCATGAAACAAATGTGAATGTGGAAGCGATGGGTTAGGTTTTAATGGCTCACATGCGAGAGTTGAGGTCACCCAACTTTAAAGTTGAGATTTCATCCTGAATGTCACATCTATACTTCCTTCTCTTCACCAGGTTGCCCAGCTGGTTGAAGTAATTCTCCGTATCATGGGATGCTTCTTGCTCCAAATTTTCCTGCATCTTTAGGGTCGGTTTTCTGATACGTTCTGAGCGTCTTAGTTCATTTGTTTGGGATATATTTGTTTGGGCCATGGCTAATGCTGCATCAGACTTTTCTACCTCAGACAGGTTCACTTGCTCTTCAGATTCTATCTCATCTATCTTTGTATCCTCTAACAATGGCATAACAATACTAGACTTAGACATTTTACTTTAAGTGCTATAACAATCAATATGACTATTAAGGAGACTTTCACTTTAAATGCAATAGCAACAGGTGCAGGCAGTAAAATGACTTTCACTTTAAATGCAATCACAATAGGTACAGGCAGTAAAATGACTTTCACTTTAAATACTTTAGAGTCCTTGCACTACAAACTGTCCCTTGTTTTTTACTTACAGTCCTTTTATTTCTGAACACGAAAATATCTCTTTCTTGTCAAGCCTATGTGCAATGATAGCAATAAAGGAAAGTTCTGACCTTATTCTGAAGAGCAGGATACTGTGATCTGTAGGTTACTGGGACAAATATCAGTCTTAAAGGAGACTTGTCTTTCTTGATCTGATGCTCTATTATTATTTGCGATACTTTGTGCTGACTTGCGATGCTTTGTGCTGCAGGCTTTGGGCCTAGTGGTGGGAAACTAGCTGGCTGCAGTACGGGCCTCTTCGTGCGTAGCGGTGTAGGCGCTCTAGCTCTGGACTTTGGTCTCCCACCATGCGTATCTTTCTCTCTCTAGTGATCGCAGGAAGGTTGGCGCTCTTTCTGTAACTATCTTGCCTTTGCCGTTCCGCCACTTTAGGAGTCGGCTGCAGATTGACTAAAACATGCTTTCTTTGGCCTCTATGGTAGCTCCGCTGCTCAAATGCGCTCTTTTCTATGCAAGTTGAGGAGCACTATTGCTTCACCCTCAAAGACAACTAATAGTTCCACTGTGGCAGGCGCAGCACTATGGAGTGCCTTATGCGCTGTGGCATTAGAAGAATTTTAGTTTCTGACCTTTTAGTCCAAACAAGACTATCTCTTACTCTATAATTCCTCTAGCACCGTTCTATGGAAGCAGTAGGTTTAAAGAGCACACCAAACCTCTATGATATCTTCTTTATTAACTTCAGCTTTTCTTCATGTATAACACTGACAATTTCACAGCAGACAGTGCATGTACAAAACATGTGTTGAATAAAGTATAACAAAATGGCGGTTCAACTGTTCGATCTTGTCATTCTACATAAAATGGTAAATGTATTTCTCTCTTCAGTATCTGTACTTTCACTTTAAAGTACCTTAGACACTTTATGATCTCTCTGAGAGGTATATCTCAGACTTAAGAAATAGTTTTACTTGTTTGATATTGCAGTTTGCACGCTTGTTTGAACATTTGCTATGATGTTTGTTTGAACGTTTGTTTGGTGGAACTATAAGTGAACACATAACTAGTTCAGTATATAGTTCTAATCACATTATTCAACAATAGTAACATATATAACTGTATTAAATACCTATTTTGGCCACTTGCTTCCATAAAACTGAACTCTGGCTGGATCTGCAATCTGTTCAGGCCCCCTCTCTCTGATATAGTGAGATCTAGCAATGTGCTGGGTAATTTCCAGACAAAATAATAGGTGTAAGGCTGGCTGTGATTGGCCAAGACACTTGCTCAGTGTGAGATTGGCTGTGACTGGCCAAAACTCCTGAGAGTCACAAAGGCTTAACTCTATGCTTTCTGGCTTCAATTCTGCTGTGTCTTTGAGCTTACCTTTGCTGTCATATAAGGAATCTTAAAAGGCAAATTTTTTCTTGTTTGCTTCTGTGAACACAATGTACAACTGTTATATGACATCCATATATAAAGTCACAGTAAATAACTCTGCTTTTTATCTCTCACTTGTGAGCATATAAACTGTATTAAGTTTATTAGCATGTCTAGTTGTATATGCATGTAAGTCACATTAGCAACCTAGGATAGGTCTTAGCTGGCCCGCTACAGGCGCCAGACACTTCTTGAATGCAAAAGGGATTTTATTTCTCTTAAGGGAACTTTGGGAGAGATGGTTAGGGCCAGGACATCCTTAGGTAGTTGCAAGATCAATTGGCAGACTCCAAGACTTCAACAGGAGGACAGCCATGCAGGGAAAGGCATCCAACCAGACGCCACATCTGCATTTGGAAGGAGACTGTCTCCTAGGGCAACAGTCTTTAATAATTCCTAACCCAAACTATAACAGTCCCTTCGTTTTCACTACAATCACTTCTTGTAGTTCCTCAGCCACCTCAGCTCCCAGTTCCTCATTAGACTAGATGATCCACTGCCACCGAATCACTTGAGCTCCTCAAATCTTCACGGTAGTATCTTCCTCAAGCGT
This sequence comes from Lithobates clamitans, assembly GCA_037952925.1. Classification (NCBI taxonomy): domain Eukaryota; kingdom Metazoa; phylum Chordata; class Amphibia; order Anura; family Ranidae; genus Lithobates; species Lithobates clamitans. Next base: position 235,629 of record JBBGZY010002426.1, read on the forward strand.
CACCCCCACATCTCTGCTTGGGTCCCTAGCTTGGCACTCAGGATACTTCTCAAGCTTCACCCCCACTGGCCTGCTCGGTCCCTGGCTTGACACACAAGGCTGCTCTGCAAGCTTCACCTCCGCTCGCTGGGTCCCTGGCTTGATACCCACTGAAGTTTCCCTATTCTTCACCGTCCCCGGTTGGTGAGAATACTGCTCCGGTACTTTCTTCAGCTACTCACTGTTGTCCCTGTTAATAATGTGGTTGGTCCCGTAGTGGCGACAGATTCCCCTCTACCTCCGACCACAACAAATTCTCTGGCCACTTCTGGTTGGACTGCAAGCCGCAATGCCAACCCTGCGCTGCTCTCTTACTTCTGGATAGGCCCTCAGACAGCCTAGCAGCCAGATGTGTCCGGGATAGGCCAATCTTCCGGCATAGGAGCCCAGGCAATACAACACACGTCCACCCAGACAGCCATTCAGGTGGCACTGAACCCGATCACCTGACTCCACCCGAATATATAAGCTCTCCCAGCAGGCCAAGGGATTCAAGAAAACCCATACCCATTGGCTGACACCCCATATGCCCATAATCCGACCTTGCATTTCCCTTCTCGTATCTAATGCCAGACACCCGGCCACCTAGCGGCAGAAGAGAAAAGTGCAACCATGCCAGACTTAGGGAGAAATCAAATGATCCCTAACAATTAGCCAAGGTAGTTACTCCTGGCAGCTAAATTCAGGAGCAAGTCTGCCTAAACTTCAGAGTGCTACATATATTTACTCTGGTTATCTTTGTGTAATATGAAAATTAGTTTGATGATCTGAATCATTTAGGTGTGACAAATAAAGAAAAATAACAAAAAATCAGGAAGGGGGCAAATGCTTTTTCACACAGTCTACAGTGTATATTTTACAGTGGTCAGGACTCTATAGTGTATATAGTAAAATGGTCAGTCCTCTATAGTGTATACAGTGCAGTAATCAGCCCTCTATAGTGTATATAGTACAGTGGTCAGTCCTCTATAGTGTATATAGTACAGTGATCAGCCCTCTATAGTGTATATAGTACAGTGGTCAGTCCTCTATAGTGTATATAGTACAGTGATCAGCCCTCTATAGTGTATATAGTACAGTGGTCAGTCCTCTATAGTGTATATAGTACAGTGGTCAGTCCTCTATAGTGTATACAGTGCAGCGGTTAGGCCTCTGTAATGTATACAGCTCTCTGTTCTGGCCTCAGTATTGTATACATAGCAATTATATGAAAACTATTTTTACATTTTTTTATTCAATCATCTATTGTAGCACTGGTGCAAAAATAAAAACAGTACAATTTGTTCTTTTTTTTTTTTTTTTTAATTATTTCATTCAAAAAGTTTTTTCTTCTCGCTTTGACACACCAGCATAGGGATGATAGAATCTTTAGCAGGAAGCGTGTCTGGGGTCTTTCAATCTTGCTTTTTATGCACCGGTGTTGGGATGATGGATTCTCATGCCCTGAATAGAGGTTTGGATGGACCTCTCCCTCTTTCTCTCTCTTTCGGTGGGAAATTATTCTTGCTGGCCCGGTAAGTAAAAGTATCCAGGGAGTTCTTCAGCAGGACAGCTGATGTTCTTTTGGTGCTCCCGGCATACGGAGCTGATAAGCCGCAGGCACTGAAGATGGAAGCGATGCGATTAAGGTTTATTGGCTCTCATGTGAGAGTTGAGATAATTCATCATAATGAGAAACGTTTCAATTTCATTTTCAATGAAACATCTATCCTCCCCTTTCTCCGTCAGGTTCCCCAGCTCTTTCATGTAATCGGCAATTTGCTGGATCACGGGGTGCTCGTCGTCTTCTTGTACACATGAGAGAGACTGACATCGGTCATACAGATGTCCCATCATCTTCCTCCACTTCTCCTCTTTATAGAGGAGCTGTTGGTGGTGGAGCTGAAGAAATGTGTGGAGTTGGTTGGCGATTTCCAATGCAGCAATGGCCAACTCGGAGTCTTTGAGTCGCTCGATGTCAGGAAACTGTGGTAGGTGATAGTCCTGGCTGGGTAGACAGGCGCTGTCAGGTCTCATTCCTTTGTATTCCTGGAGGAGCTCTCTGCTGCCCTCTGGTGTCATTGTGCAGTCATTGCAACTCGCACACAGACTGATCAGCAATGTTGAGCACACTACGACGAGGATCCAAGAAGGGCGGAGTTTGTTCATATCTCAGCGTAAGGTAATCACAGCTCTTCAGCTCTGTCCAAGGTATACCCAACCCGAGCACATCCACGTTAATATTCCATTTTTGTTCGGTGCTCACCGACGAGAAGAAGGGACCCATGCCGACAAAGTTTTTGGTAAAGTTTTGTACTATCGACGGCATCACTGAGACTTGTACTTGCAACTTCACACACCATAGCTTGCAGCTCTAACCATTGTGTTATGAAGGATGGAGGGCAGCGGGCCAAATCTACTCAGAGTAAATCTATTAAACTGCACTCTATTCACATCAAGGCCTGCACCCCTCTCCTCCAATGAAGGTAAGGGGAACTCTGTTTTTTTTCTCCTGACATGTATCCTGGCCTCCATATTGTATAGATAACATTTGTATGAAACCTTTTTTTTTATTTGAATACATTAATTTTATGCAGCACTGGTGTAAGAAGAAAAAAAGTACAATTTGTTCTTTTTATAAATGTCTTTACTTTATTTCAAAATGCCATCTACATACAGAGTTTATCTTTAGCAGGGAGCGTGTCTGGGCTCTTTCAATCTTGCTTTCCATGCTCCGGTGTTGGGATGATGGATTCTCATGCCCTGAATAGAGATTTGGATGGACCTCTCCCTCTTTCTCTCTCTCTCGGTGGGAAATTCTTCTTGCTGGCCCGGTAAGTAAATGCATCCGGAGGGTTCTTCAGCAGGACGGCTGATGTTCTTTCGGTGCTCCCGGCATACGGAGCTGATAAACCGCAGGCACTGAAGACGGAAGCGATGCAGTTAAGGTTTAACGGCCCTCATGCGAGAGTTGAGATAATTCATCATAATAAGAAACGTTTCAATTTCATTTTCAATGAAACATCTATCCTCCCCTTTCTCCATCAGGTTCCCCAGCTCTTTCATGTAATCGTCAATTTGCTGGATCACGGGGTGCTCGTCGTCTTCTTGTACACAACATGAGAGAGACTGACATCGGTCATACAGAAGTCCCATCATCTTCCTCCACTTCTCCTCTTTATAGAGGGGCTGTTGGTGGTGGAGTTGAAGAAATGTGTGGACTTGTTTGGTGATTTCCAATGCAGCAATGGCCAACTCGGAGTCTTTGAGTTGCTCGATGTCAGGAAGCTGTGGTAGGTGATAGTCCTGGCTGGGCAGACAGGCGCTGTCAGGTCTCATTCCATTGTATATCTGGAGGAGCTCTCTGCAGACCTCTGGTGTCATTGTGCAGTCATTGCAACTCGCACACGGATTGAACAGCAGCAACGAACATCCAACGGCGACGACCCAAGAGAATCGGAGTTTGTTCATATTTCGGCGTAACATAGTTGGAGCTCTTTATGTCAAGCCAAATGATAACCATTCTGAGCACATCAATGTTAATAAGGGCTTTTTTATACAAACAGCTAGGGTGTGGTAACATTGAGCTGCTAAGTCTACAGTTTACCTCCCCGAAGCCAACTAACCTAATTCTTACCTTATGGCCTAACAGGGCAGTACGCATGCCGTGGTAGTGATGCTTTGCTTCATAGCCATGGCAATTTTAACTTGGGCTGTAGAGTTCCTGTGTGCCCGACAACGGTGTGCCCGATGACTTTTACTGCTTTGTTTCTCCGATGCTTGTCTGCCCGATGCCGATGTCTCTGATGCTTGTCTACCCATTTCTGGTGTCTCCGATGCCCATAAGCCCGATGCCTTTTCCTCCTATGCCCGTGTGTCTCAAATGCTTTTGTCTCTGATTCCTGTCGATGCCGGTGTCTGCGATGTTTGTCTGCCCGGTGTCTCTGATGCTTGTCTGCCCAATTCCATTGTCTCCGATGCTGGTCTGCGATGTTTGTCTGTCCATGGTGGTGTCTGCGATGATTTTCTGCTCAATGCCGGTGTCTGTGATGGCCGATGCCTGTGTCTCCGCTGCTTGTCTGCCCGATGCCTTTTGCTCCTATGCTTGTGTGTCTCTGATTCCTGTCTGCCCGATGCTGGTGTCTCCTCTGCCATTGTCTGCTATGCTTTTCAGCCCAATGCTGGTGTCTGCGATGCCCGATGCTGGTGTCTGCGATGCCCGATGCATGTGACGCTGTTTGTCCGTTACCTGTGTCTCTGATTCTTTTCTGCCCGATACCTTTAAGCCTGGTGTCTTTTCCTCCTATGCTCTCTGATTCCTGTCTGCCCCGATGTCTTTGTCTCCGCTGCCAGTGACTGTAATGTTTGTCTGCCTGATGTCACTATCTCCGCTGCTTTTAAGCCCGATGCCTTTTTCTCCTATGCTTTTGTGTCTCTGATTCCTGTCTGCCTGATGCTGGTGTCTGCGATGCCCGATGTCCCTGATGCTTGTCTGTCCAATGCCAGTGTTTTTCTACCCGATGCATTCTTTCTCCTATGCTCGTGTGTCTCCGCTGCAGTTGTCTGCCTGATGTCGTTGTCTGCTGTGCTTTTCTGCCCGATGCTGATGTCTCTGATGCTTTTCTGCTCGATACCCGATGCCTGTGATGTTGTTTGCCCGATACCTGTATCTCTGATTCTTTTCTGCCCGATACCTTTAAGCCTGGTGTCTTTTCCTCCTATGCTCTCTGATTCCTGTCTGCCCCGATGTCGGTGTCTCCGCTGCTTTTCTGCCCGATGCCTTTTTCTCCTATATATATATATATATACCTCTGCCATTGGACTATTAGGAACAGTTTATCAAGGTTTTCTAGCAATGCGCCTTTTTGATTTGGAAAATGTTTCATGAAACAAATGTGAATGTGGAAGGGATGGGTAAGGTTTTAATGGCTCTCATGCGAGAGTTGAGGTCACCCAACTTTAAAAGACAAGTGGAGATTTTATCCTGAATGTCACATCTATACTTCCTTCTCTTCACCAGGTTGCCCAGCTGGTTGAAGTAATTCTCCATATCATGGGATGCTTCTTGCTCCAAATTTTCCTGCATCTTTAGGGTCGGTTTTCTGATACGTTCTGAGCGTCTTAGTTCATTTGTTGGGATATATTTGTTTGGGCCATGGCTAATGCTGCATCAGACTTTTCTACTTCAGACAGGTTCACTTGCTCTTCAGATTCTATCTCATCTATCTTTGTATCCTCTAACAATGGCATAATACTAGACTTAGACATTTTACTTTAAGTGCTATAACAATAAATATGACTATTAGGGAGACTTTCACTTTAAATGCAATAGCAACAGGTGCAGGCAGTAAAATGACTTTCACTTTAAATACTTTAGAGTCCTTGCACTACAAACTGTTCCTTGTTTTTTACTTACAGTCCTTTTATTTCTGAACACGAAAATATCTCTTTCTTGTCAAGCCTATGTGCAATGATAGTAATAAAGGAAAGTTCTGACCTTATTCTGAAGAGCAGGATACCGTGATCTGTAGGTTACTGGGACAAATATCAGTCTTAAGGGAGACTTGTCTTTCTTGATCTGATGCTCTATTCTGACTTGCGATGCTTTGTGCTGACTTGCGATGCTTTGTGCTGCAGGCTTTGGGCCTAGTGGTGGGAAACTAGCTGGCTGCAGTACGTGGCCTCTTCGTGCGTAGCGGTGTAGGCGCTCTGGACTTTGGTCTCCCACCATGCGTATCTTTCTCTCTCTAGTGTTCGCAGGAAGGTTGGCGCTCTTTCTGTACCTATCTTGCCTTTGCCGTTCTGCCACTTTAAGAGTCGGCTGCAGATTTAATAAAACACGCGTTCTATGGCCTCTATGGTAGCTCCGCTGCTCAAATGCGCTCTTTTCTTTGCAAGTTGAGGAGTACTATCGCTTCACCCTCAAAGGCAACTAATAGTTCCACTGTGGCAGGCGCAGCACTAATTTCTGACCTTTTAGTCCAAACAAGACTATCTCTTACTCTAAAATTCCTCTAGCACCGTTCTATGGAAGCAGTAGGTTTAAAGAGCACACCAAACCTCTATGATATCTTCTTTATTAACTTCAGCTTTTATTCATATATAACACTGACAATTTCGCAGCAGACAGTGCATGTACAAAACATGTGTTGAATAAAGTATACTAAAATGGCGGTTCAACTGTTCGATCTTGTCATTCTACATAAAATGGTAGATGTATTTCTCTCTTCAGTATCTGTAATTTCACTTTAAAGTACCTTAGACACTTTATGATCTCTCTGAGAGGTATATCTCAGACTTAAGAAATAGTTTTACTTGTTTGATATTGCAGTTTGCACGCTTGTTTGAACATTTGCTATGATGTTTGTTTGAAGGTTTGTTTGGTGGAACTATAAGCGAACACATAACTAGTTCAGTATATAGTTCTAATCACATTATTCAACAATAGTAACATATATAACTGTATTAAATACCTATTTTGGCCACTTGCTTCCATAAAACTGAACTCTGGCTGGATCTGCAATCTGTTCAGGCCCCCTCTCTCTGATATAGTGAGATCTAGCAATGTGCTGGGTAATTTCCAGACAAAATAATAGGTGTGAGGCTGGCTGTGATTGGCCAAGACACTTGCTCAGTGTGAGATTGGCTGTGACTGGCCAAAACTCCTGAGAGTCACAAAGGCTTAACTCTATGCTTTCTGGCTTCAATTCTGCTGTGTCTTTGAGCTTACCTTTGCTGTCATATAAGGCAAATTTTTTCTTGTTTGCTTCTGTGAACACAATGTACAACTGTTATATGACATCCATATATAAAGTCACAGTAAATAACTCTGCTTTTTATCTCTCACTTGTGAGCATATAAACTGTATTAAGGTTATTAGCATGTCTAGTTGTATATGCATGTAAGTCACATTAGCAACCTAGGATAGGTCTTAGCTGGCCCGCTACAGGCGCCAGACACTTCTTGAATGCAAAAGGGATTTTATTTCTCTTAAGGGAACTTTGGGAGAGATGGTTAGGGCCAGGACATCCTTAGGTAGTTGCAAGATCAATAGGCAGACTCCAAGACTTCAACAGGAGGACAGCCATGCAGGGAAAGGCATCCAACCAGACGCCACATCTGCATGTGTAAGAATGCTGTCTCCTATGGCAACAGTCTTTAATAATTCCTAACCCAAACTATAACAGTCCCTTCGTTTTCACTACAATCACTTCTTGTAGTTCCTCAGCCACCTGAGCTCCCAGTTTCTCATTAGACTAGATGATCCACTGCCACCGAATCACTTGAGCTCCTCAAATCTTCACGGTAGTATCTTCCTCAAGCGTCACCCCCACATCTCTGCTTGGGTCCCTAGCTTGGCACTCAGGATACTTCTCAAGCTTCACCCCCACTGGCCTGCTCGGTCCCTGGCTTGACACACAAGGCTGCTCTGCAAGCTTCACCTCCACTCGCTGGGTCCCTGGCTTGATACCCACTGAAGTTTCCCTATTCTTCACCGTCCCCGGTTGGTGAGAATACTGCTCCGGTACTTTCTTCAGCTACTCACTGTTGTCCCTGTTAATAATGTGGTTGGTCCCGTAGTGGCGACAGATTCCCCTCTACCTCCGACCACAACAAATTCTCTGGCCACTTCTGGTTGGACTGCAAGCCGCAATGCCAACCCTGCGCTGCTCTCTTACTTCTGGATAGGCCCTCATATAGCCTAGCAGCCAGATGTGCCCGGGATAGGCCAATCTTCCGGCATAGGAGCCCAGGCAATACAACACACGTCCACCCAGACAGCCATTCAGGTGGCACTGAACCCGATCACCTGACTCCACCCGAATATATAAGCTCTCCCAGCAGGCCAAGGGATTCAAGAAAACCCCTACCCATTGGCTGACACCCCATATGCCCATAATCCGACCTTGCATTTCCCTTCTCGTATCTAATGCCAGACACCCGGCCACCTAGCGGCAGAAGAGAAAAGTGCAACCATGCCAGACTTAGGGAGAAATCAAATGATCCCTAACAATTAGCCAAGGTAGTTACTCCTGGCAGCTAAATTCAGGAGCAAGTCTGCCTAAACTTCAGAGTGCTACATATATTTACTCTGGTTATCTTTGTGTAATATGAAAATTAGTTTGATGATCTGAATCATTTAAGTGTGACAAATAAAGAAAATTAACAAAAAATCAGGAAGGGGGCAAATGCTTTTTCACACAGTCTACAGTGTATATTTTACAGTGGTCAGGACTCTATAGTGTATATAGTACAGTGGTCAGGACTCTATAGTGTATATAGTAAAAAGGTCAGTCCTCTATAGTGTATACAGTGCAGTAATCAGCCCTCTATAGTGTATATAGTACAGTAATCAGCCCTCTATAGTGTATATAGTACAGTGGTCAGTCCTCTATAGTGTATATAGTACAGTGATCAGCCCTCTATAGTGTATATATAGTACAGTGATCAGCCCTCTATAGTGTATATAGTACAGTGGTCAGTCCTCTATAGTGTATATAGTACAGTGGTCAGTCCTCTATAGTGTATGCAGTGCAGCAGTTAGGCCTCTGTAATGTATACAGCTCTCTGTTCTGGCCTCAGTATTGTATACATAGCAATTATATGAAAACTCTTTTTACATTTTTTTATTCAATCATTTATTGTAGCACTGGTGCAAAAATAAAAACAGTACAATTTGTTCTTTTTTTTTTTTTTTTTTAATTATTTCATTCAAAAAGTTTTTTCTTCTCGCTTTGACACACCAGCATAGGGATGATAGAATCTTTAGCAGGAAGCGTGTCTGGGCTCTTTCAATCTTGCTTTTTATGCACCGGTGTTGGGATGATGGATTCTCATGCCCTGAATAGAGGTTTGGATGGACCTCTCCTTCTTTCTCTCTCTTTCCGTGGGAAATTATTCTTGCTCGCCCGGTAAGTAAAAGTATCCAGGGAGTTCTTCAGCAGGACATCTGATGTTCTTTTGGTGCTCCCGGCATACGGAGCTGATTAGCCGCAGGCACTGAAGATGGAAGCGATGCGGTTAAGGTTTATTGGCTCTCATGTGAGAGTTGAGATAATTCATCATAATGAGAAACGTTTCAATTTCATTTTCAATGAAACATCTATCCTCCCCTTTCTCCGTCAGGTTCCCCAGCTCTTTCATGTAATCGGCAATTTGCTGGATCACGGGGTGCTCGTCGGATTCTTGTACACATGAGAGAGACTGACATCGGTCATACAGATGTCCCATCATCTTCCTCCACTTTTCCTCTTTATAGAGGAGCTGTTGGTGGTGGAGCTGAAGAAATGTGTGGACTTGGTTGGCGATTTCCAATGCAGCAATGGCCAACTCGAAGTCTTTGAGTCGCTCGATGTCAGGAAACTGTGGTAGGTGATAGTCCTGGCTGGGTAGACAGGCGCTGTCAGGTCTCATTCCATTGTATTCCTGGAGGAGCTCTCTGCTGCCCTCTGGTGTCATTGTGCAGTCATTGCAACTCGCACACAGACTGATCAGCAATGTTGAGCACACTATGAAGAGGATCCAAAGGGGGCGGAGTTTGTTCATATCTCAGCGTAAGGTAATCACAGCTCTTCAGCTCTGTCCAAGGTATACCCAACCCGAGCACATCCACGTTAATATTCCATTTTTGTTCGGTGCTCACCGACGAGAAGAAGGGACCCATGCCGACAAAGTTTTTGGTAAAGTTTTGTACTATCGACGGCATCACTGAGACTTGAACTTGCAACTTCACACACCATAGCTTGCAGCTCTAACCAGTGTGTTATGAAGGATGGAGGGCGGCGGGCCAAATCTACTCAGAGTAAAATTATCATACTGCACTCTATTCACATCAAGGCCTGCAGCCCTCTCCTCCAATGAAGGTAAAGGGGAACTCTGTTTTTTTTCTCCTGACATGTATCCTGGCCTCCATATTGTATAGATAACAATTGTATGAAACCTTTTTTTTATTTGAATACATTAATTTTATGCAGCACTGGTGTAAAAAGAAAAAAAGTACAATTTGTTCTTTGTATAAATGTCTTTATTTTATTTCAAAATGCAATCTAAAGATTCTCATGCCTTGAATTGAGATTTGGATGGATCTCTCCCTCTTTCTCTCTCTTTCGGTGGGAAATTATTCTTGCTGGCCCGGTAAGTAAAAGTATCCGGAGGGTTCTTCAGCAGGACAGATGATGTTCTTTCGGTGCTCCCGGCATACGGAGCTGATAAGCCGCAGGCACTGAAGACGGAAGCGATGCGGTTAAGGTTTAACGGCCCTCATGCGAGAGTTGAGATAATTCATCATAATAAGAAACGTTTCAATTTCATTTTCAATGAAACATCTATCCTTCCCTTTCTCTGTCAGGTTCCCCAGCTCTTTCATGTAATCGTCTAATTGCTGGATCACGGGGTGCTCGTCGTCTTCTTGTACACAACATGAGAGAGACTGACATTGGTCATACAGAAGTCCCATCATCTTCCTCCACTTCTCCTCTTTATAGAGGAGCTGTTGGTGGTGGAGCTGAAGAAATGTGTGGACTTGTTTGGCGATTTCCAATCCAGCTATGGCCAACTCGGAGTCTTTGAGTCGCTTGATGTCAGGAAACTGTGGTAGGTGATAGTCCTGGCTGGGCAGACAGGCGCTGCTAGGTCTCATGCTACTGAGTATCAAACAGAGCTCTCTGCTGCCCTCTGGTGTCATTGTGCAGTCATTGTGACTCGCACACGGACTGATCACCAATGTTGAGTACACTACGACGAGGATTCAAGAGGGGTGGAGTTTGTTCATATCTCAGCATAACATAATAGGCGCTCTTTACCTCAAGAGAAATGATACCCAGCCCAAGCACATTGTTATTAACAAAGACTTTTTTATGCAGACGGCCTGGTGGTGGTAACAGTGAGAGACTAAGGCGCCGATTTACTGCCCCCAAGCCGACCATCCAAATTTTGACATTATGGCCTGACAGGACTGTACACATGCCGTGGTCATGATGCTTTGCTTCGTGGCCATGGCAATTTTAACCTGGGCTGCAGAGTTTACCTGCCAGTGTCGATTCTTATATTCACCCATTGGGATCATTGAGGCCGCTCCTCAACAGCGAGCCAAATGTTTGCAAGTGTGAAGCCGGCCGATAAACCCAGAACTAAGAGACGAGGAGAAAGAGTGTTAAGGAGGCCGAGAGACACAGAGTTCTGACCGATGGAAAGGAAGAGTGTGAAGGTGGCCGAGATACAAAGAGCTGGAAGATTCGGAGGGAGAGTGTGAAGGTGGTCCAGAGACACACAGCTCGAGGAGAATGAGAGGAAGTTTGTGAAACTGACCGAGAGATACAGAGCTCAGAAAGAAGGAGGGGAAGTATGAAGATCGCCGACAGACAAAGAACTTGGAGAGAAGGAGGAGATGGTGACTCCGAGACTTGACTTCTTTCTGCTAGAACATAGGTTGCTGGAAGCGGTTACGGGGGCATCTATTGGTGATATGACGTTTTCTGATCATGCACCGGTGAGCTTACAAATAAAAATAGGTGAAACTTATATACAGGGTTCAGGGTGGAGATTGAACGAAGATCTGTTACAAGATAAAGATACCTTAAAGAGAATCAAGGAAGAACTGGATTGGTACTTTAAAATTAATGTGCCCGGGGAGGTAAACGAGGCTACAATCTGGGAGGCCCACAAAGCATACATCAGGGGCATACTTATGAAGGTAGGTGCGGAAAAAAAAAAGAGAGTTAGAAAAAAGAAAGGCTAACCCTGATTAAAGAAATCCAAGAACTAGAGCAACAACATAAAACATCGGGAGGGAGGGAGGCTTGGATAAATCTACAAAAAAAGAAGAGAAGAGCTGAGGTCTTGTACAGAACAGGAAATGCGTAAAACCTATAACCTGGTTAAAAAAGATAGATACATCAACGGTAACAAACCGGGCAAGCTCCTTGCCAGAGCCCTGAAAAAAAAGAAAACGAGCAACTTTATAGAAAAAATTAAGCCCAATTAGGTGAAATTAAATACAAAACATGTGACAATGCGAAAGCATTTCAAGAGTTTTACGGCGAGTTGTATGCAATAAACTCAAATAACTCACATGAGTCAAATAGACGTAAGCGAGAGGACAGTAAAACTTTTTTAAAAGAGGCGAATTTAACAAAAATTGCGGAAGACGATAAAGCCATGCTGGATGCCCCTATAACTGTACAGGAACTTAGGAAAGACCTACAGGATACTCCAAATGGGAAAAGTCCAGGCTCAGACGGGCTGACTGTCCTTTATTATAAAAAACTACAGGAACCATTGATTCCCATAATGTGTTCATACATAAATGGGATAGGGGAAAACTGGGAGATGAGGAAAGAAGCATTAGAAGCAAGTATCGCCATCATTAGGAAAGAAGGGAGGGATAGCACGTTATGTTCTAGCTACAGGCCCATTTCCCTCTTGAACGTCGGCAAAGATCTTAGCCGACAGACTGAAAAAGATAATAAACAAGATTGTCCACTCTGACCAAGTGGGCTTTGTACCGGGTAGGGAAGGGAGAGATAATGGCATTAAAACGTTAATGGTGTCCCAGATAATGAAGGATAGGGGAGCCCCAGGACTACTCCTGTCGATGGATGCTGAAAAAGCTTTCGACAGGGTAGACTGGGGCTTCATGTGGGTCACTCTTGAGGAGTTTGGCATAGGCAATAAAATGCTCAGTAGGATAAAAGCCTTATACACTTCCCCCACTGCAAGAGTTAAGACAAACGGCACCCTTTCCGAACCTATCATAATGCATAACGGTACTAGACAGGGGTGCCCACTTTCCCCGCTGCTTTTCGTGCTGACGTTGGAACCTTTACTGGCTAAGATAAGACTCAGCCCGGACATCAGTGGGGTTAAAATTGGTGAAGAAGAGTACAAAATAGCTGCCTTTACGGACGACGTCTTATTGTACGTCACCCGCCCGAGGATCACCCTTCCGAACCTGCTTGAGACCGTCAAGACCTATGGTAGATTATCTAATTTCCGGGTTAATTCAACTAATTCGGAAATATTGGAAATTGTGGAAGACAAATTTGGGGATAAGGCTTATCAAAAGAGCCTCCCATTTAAATGGGGATAAAGGAGCTTAATTATCTAGGAGTCAAAATTTCTCCAGTAAAAGAGACACTGTTCCAAGCCAACTACGTGTCACTCCTTAATGAGATCAGGTCTGAGTTGAATAGATTCCCGCGTAACCAACTCTCATGGGGAGGCAGAATAAACCTACTCAAAATGTCAGTTCTCCCAAAAATCACATATAAAATCCAAATGCTCCCAATTTCAATACCGCAGAGCTTTCTGAATAAATTGCACACTTTGTTTGTAAGGTTCATATGGAGGGGGAAAAAAAACACAAATTAAGTTTGCACAATTAGTGAATGATAAGAAGAGGGGGGGGTGGGGGGCACCTGATATCAAAAAATATTATGTAGCTATAGTTATATCACGTATTTTAGATTGGGCGAATAATAATAAAGAAAAACAATGGGTGAAAATAGAGAATATAACGAGTGGGGTGGACTTGGGTAAAAATGTGTGGATACCACCACACTATAGAAAACTGAGCACGAAAACACTGGACATCACCAAACACGCTTTAATTTTGTGGGATAAAATACATGAAAGGGAGAAATGGGGATACAATTCACCATTAATACCGATTAAGGACACAGATTATTTTTTGCCTGGGAGGGAAAATCTGTTTGGGAGATGGATATTAAAGGAAGAGACCCAACTAAAAGATATCACGAGTCAGGGCAAGGTGTGTACCTACCAGGAGCTAAAAGCTAAAGATAAATGGTTCACTATGGACAATTGGAAGTGCAGGCAGTTGAAACATTTTGTTGATTCACTCCCACAGCCAATAAGGAAGACCTTCGCCCCCTCGAAAAAGCGTTTCTGGAGAAAAAAGGGAGGGGAGGAGTGTCTAGGATCTATAGAATTTTGATCAAAATGGGAGAAGTGGAGCGTCCATTATTTCTTAGGAAATGGGAGGAGGAATTGGGAAACAAGATCAGTGAAAGGGAGGTTGGGCTGGTCCTGAGTAGAGTGAACACTACTTCAGTGAACTATAGGGTAGCTGAAATTCCGGTCTGCCCCGATGTCGGTGTCTCCGCTGCTTTTTTGCCCGATGCCTTTTTCTCCTATGCTCGTGTGTCTCTGATTCCTGTCTGCCCGATGCTGGTGTCTGCAATGCCTGTGTCTCTGGTGCTTTTCTGTCCGATGCCTGAGTGCCTTTTTTTCCTATGCTCTCTGATTCCTGTCTGCGACATTTATCTGCCGGATGCATTTTTCTTGCCCGGTGTCTGCAATGTACGATGCCTGTGATGTGATGTTGTCTGCCCAATGCTTGTGTCTCTGCTTCCTTGTCTGCCCGATGCCGCTGTCTTCGATGCTTTTCTGCCCGATGCCTTTTTCTCCTATGTTATTGTGTATGATTCCTGTCTGCGATGCCCGTCTACCGGATGCCTGTGTCTCTGGTGCTTTTCTGTCCGACGCCTGGTGCCTTTTTCTCCTATGCTCTCTGATTCCTGTCTGCCCACGCCGGTGTCTCCGATGCTTTTCTGCCCCCGATCCTGGTGTTTCAGATTCCTTTTTCTCCTATGCCCGTCTGCCCAATGCTGCCGTCTCCGACGCCCGTGTCTTCTATTTTCGTCTGCTCCAATATCTGGGTCTTTTATGTCTTTGTCTCCAACACAAATCCCTCCTCAAGCTCCCCCCTGTTAGAAAGGTTTGTATGATAAAAGGCATCACTGAGATTCAAAATTGTGACTTCACAGGTTATAACTTGCAGCACTAACCATTGTGCTATGAGAGAAGGAGGGTGCCTTTATTTTACTTTAGTTAATTAGTTGTCTTTAGCTATTTATTTGTAAAAATCTTCATTCTATTTTATACCAGAAATATAATATTAGTGTGATGATGAACTTTACATTAGAACTTTCCCTCAGTAGTAACTGCATATTTTTCTCTAGTTGATCAGTGGTCACATTAGAGAAAGGGACATTTTTCTGTTTATTACTTTTTGCTTTTAAAATTCATAGTATATGAAATAAATGTAAAATAACAAGGAGAGGGGCACCTCTGAGTATATATCAACAAAAATTTATTAGGAAAAGCAATATCCACTCACATGAAAAACTGTAATGAGAAGTTCAGACATGTCTCTGGACTGAAGAGAGGGTGGAGAACTACAGGTCACTTTGATATACTCAGAGGCACGCTCTCATTGTTTTTCTCATAGCTTATTGGACCTTGCTTCTGGTCTTTTTGGTGGCAGCCCTGACAGACTCTTCTACATATATATTATATATACAGTGAGGACGGAAAATATTCAGACTCCCTTAAATTTTTCACTCTTTGTTATGTTGCAGCCATTTGCTAAAATCATTTAAGTTCATTTTTTTCCTCATTAATGTACACACAGCACCCCATATTGACAGAAAAACACAGAATTGTTGACATTTTTGCAGATTTATTAAAAAAGAAAAACTGAAATATCACATGGTCCTAAGTATTCAGACCCTTTGCTGTGATACTCATACATTTAACTCAGGTGCTGTCCATTTCATCTGATCATCCTTGAGATGGTTCTACACCTTCATTTAAGTCCAGCTGTGTTTGATTATACTGATTGGACTTGATTAGGAAAGCCACACACCTGTCTATATAAGACCTTACAGCTCACAGTGCATGTCAGAGCAAATGAGAATCATGAGGTCAAAGGAACTGCCTGAAGAGCTGAGAGACAGAATTGTGGCAAGGTACAAAAAAATTTCTGCTGCACTTAAGGTTCCTAAGAGCACAGTGGCCTCCATAATCCTTGAATGGAAGATGTTTGGGACGACCAGAACCCTTCCTAGAGCTGGCCGTCCGGCCAAACTGAGCTATCGGGGGAGAAGAGCCTTGGTGAGAGAGGTAATGAAGAACCCAAAGATCACTGTGGCTGAGCTCCAGAGATGCAGTCGGGAGATGAGAGAAAGTTGTAGAAAGTCAACCATCACTGCAGCCCTCCACCAGTCGGGGCTTTATGGCAGAGTGGCCCGATGGAAGCCTCTCCTCAGTGCAAGACACATGAAAGCCTGCATGGAGTTTGCTAAAAAAAAACACCCGAAGGACTCCAAGATGGTGAGAAACAAGATTCTTTGGTCTGATGAGACTAAGCTAGAACTTTTTGGCCTTAATTCTAAGTGGTATGTGTGTAGAAAACCAGGCACTGCTCATCACCTGTCCAATACAGTTCCAACAGTGAAACATGGTGATGGCAGCATCATGCTGTGGGGGTGTTTTTCAGCTGCAGGGACAGGACGACTGGTTGCAATCGAGGGAAAGATGAATGTGGCCAAGTACAGGAATATCCTGGACGAAAACCTTCTCCAGAGTGCTCAGGACCTCTGACTGGGCCGAAGGTTTACCTTCCAACAAGACATTGACCCTAAGCACACAGCTAAAATAATGAAGGAGTGGCTTCACAACAACTCCGTGACTGTTCTTGAATGGCCCAGCCAGAGCCCTGACTTAAACCCAATTGAGCATCTCTTGAGAGACCTAAAAATGGCTGTCCACCAACGTTTACCATCCAACCTGACAGAACTGGAGAGGATCTGTAAGGAGGAATGGCAAAGAATCCCCAAATCCAGGTGTGAAAAATTCTTGCATCTTTCCCAAAAAGACTCATGGCTGTATTAGATCAAAAGGGTGCTTCTACTAAATACTGAGCAAAGGGTCTGAATACTTAGGACCATGTGATATTTCAGTTTTTCTTTTTTAATAAATCTGCAAAAATGTCAACAATTCTGTGTTTTTCTGTCAATATGAGGTGCTGTAGGTACATTAATGAGGAAAAAAATGAACTTAAATGATTTTAGCAAATGGCTGCAATATAACAAAGAGTGAAAAATTGAAGGGGGTCTGAATACTTTCCGTCCCCACTATATATCTATCTGCCTCTGCCATTGGACTATTAGGAACAGTTTATCGAGGTTTTCTTGCAATGCGCCTTTTTGATATGTAAAATGTTTCATGAAATAAATGTGAATGTGGAAGCGATGGGTTAGGTTTTAATGGCTCTCATGCGAGAGTTGAGGTCACCGAACTTTACAAGACAAGTGGAGATTTCTTCCTTCTCTTCACCAAGTTCCCCAGCTGGTTGAAGTAATCTGCAATTCACCATATCATGGGATGCGTCTTCTTGTACACAACGTGAGAGAGACTGACATCGGTCATACAGAAGACCCGTCATCTTCCTCCACTTCTCCCGTTTATAGTGGAGCTGTTGGCGGTAGAGGTGAAGAAACTTGTGGACTTGGTTGGTGATTTCCAGGGCAGCAATGGCCAATTCGGAGTCATTAATTTGCTCGATGTCAGGAAGCTGTGGTAGGTAATAGTGCTGGCTGGGTAGATAGGTGCTGGCAGGTCTCATGCCTTTATATATCAGAAGGGGCTCTCTGCTGCCCTCTGGTGTCATTATGTAGTCATTGCTGCTCACATGTGGACTGATCAACAGCGGGGAACACCCTACGATGGCGATCCAGTAGTAACAGAGTTGGTTCATATCTCAGTGTAACATCATCACAGCTCTTTACCTCTAGCGCCAGGGATCTCCAAACTATGGCTCTCCAGTTGTTCAGGAACTACAATTCCCTTCATGCCCAGTCATGTCTGTGAATGTCAGAGTCTTACAATGCCTCATGGGACATGTAGTTCTGCAATAACTGGAGGGCCGTAGTTTGGAGATCCCTGCGAGTCTAGCCCAAAGGTGCCCATCTTTTACATATCCAAAATCTGAACATGTTAGTGGTCCATTTATGTTCAGTGCTCACTGAGGAGAAGAAGGGACCCATACTGACAAAGAGTCTGCTAAAGTTTTGTGCTATCAACGACATCACTGAGATCTGACATGTGGTAGCTTGCAGCTCTTACCATTATGCGATGGAGGATGGAGGTGGTGGGCCAAACCGTCAATCCACACTCTATTCATATCAAGGCCTGCACCCCACTCCTCCATTGAAGGTAAAGGGGAACGCCGGGCTTTTCTCCTGAGATGTGTCCTGGCATAGGTTGGAAACCTATGCTTTCCCATTGACACACTACTTTGTTTTAGATATCATGTGGATTCTATCTTGATAATCCTTCTGTGAAATGATTTACTACAGCATGAGAGTGTCCTTTCTCTTTGAGCTGTACACATTGATGAGTGCATGAGGCCGCTGTTTCCGAGAGGATATCTACAGGTAGCTGAACCCGACATTCAATTGCTGGGTGATCCTCTACGCTGTTTGACTCTTTGTAATAATGGTCAATCATATTTGGTAAGAGGGTGTGGGGTTGATTTACTAAAGGCAATTCCACTCTGCACTACAAGTGCACTGAAAGTGCAGTCGCTGTAAATCCGAGGGGTAGATCTGAAATCAGGGGAAGCTCTGCTGATTTTATCATCCAATCACGTACAAGCAAAATGCTGTTTTTTATTTAACTTGCATGTCCCCCTCGGATCTACAGCACTTGTAGTGCAAAGTGGATTTGCCTTTAGTAAATAAACCCCCCTGTGTGTCACTGGGAGCGGTGGAAGATCTTCTCTTTTGATCACACTCATTTTTTATTGCCTATTTCACCTGGATTTAACATGGACTTTACATCCACCCGGATTTGATCTACATGTAATAAGCGCTACACTTTTCTACTTTTTTAAATGTATTTGTGTTTGCAGCCAGCAATATTGTTTTAGCGACTATTTTGTTCTTGGACTATTATTTTAGTGTGGGTCATTTTAATATATTTTCTCACTCTATTCTATATCAAGCAGATCTCTCTACTGCCCTCTGATGTCATTGTTCAGTCATTGCAACTCGCACACGAACTGATCAGCAATATTGAGCACACTACGACGAGGATCCAAGAGGGGCGGAGTTTGTTCATATCTCAGTGTAATGTTATCACAGCTCTTCACCTCCGGCCAAAGGATACCCAACCCGAGCACATCCGTGTTAATGTTCCATGTTTGTTTGGTGCTCACCAATATGAAGAAGGCACCCATGCCGATAAAGTTTTCAGTAAAGTGTTGTACTATCGACAGCATCACTGAGATTGGAATTTTCAACTTCACACACAGTAGCTTGCAGCTCTAACCATTGTGCTGTGGAGGATGGAGGGCGGCGGGCCAAATCTACTCGGAGTAAGATGATCAAACCGCACTCCATTCACATGAAGGCCTGCACCCCTCTCCTCCAGTGAAGGTAAAGGGGAACTCCGCTCTTTTCTCCTGAGATGTGTCCTGGCCTACATATTGTATAGATAACGTTTGTATGAAAACTTTTTTTTTTTACATTTGAATGCATTCCTTTTTTGCAGCACTGGTATAAAAAGAAAAAAAAGTACAATTTGTTCTTTTTATAAATGTCTTTATTTTATTTCAATATGCCATCTACATACAGAATTTATCTTTAGCAGGGAGCGTGTCTGGGCTCTTTCAATCTTGCTTTCCATGCACCGGTGTTGGTATGATGGTTTCTTATGCCTTGAATAGGGATTTGGATGGATCTCTCCCTCTTTCTCTATCGGTGGGAAATTATTCTTGATGGCCCAGTAATTTAAAGTATCCGGAGGATTCTGCAGCAGGACGGCTCTCCCGTCATACGGAGCTGATTAGCTGCAGGCACTGAATGTGGAAGCGGCGCGGTTAGGTTTTATTGGCCCTCATGCGAGAGTTGAGATAACCCAACTTTCTAAGACAAGTGGAGATTTGTTCTTGAATGACACATCTGTACTTCCTTCTCTTTAGCAGGTTTCCCAGCCGGTTGAAATAATCTGCAATGTGCCCTTTCAGAAGGTGTTTGTCATCTCCTTGCACGCAACGTTTGAGAGATTGATATCGGTCATGAAGAAGACCCATCATCTTCCTCCACTTCTCCCTTTCATCGTGGGGCTGTCTGTGGTACAGGTTAAGAATCTTGTAGTATCGGTGAAGAAGTTTGTGGACTTGGTTGGTGATTTCCAATGCAGCAACGGCCAACTCGGAGTCTTTGAGTTGCTTGATGTCAGGAAGCTGTGGTAGGTGATAGTGCTGGCTGGGCAGACAGGCGCTGTCAGGTCGCATTCCATTGTATATCTGGAGGAGCTCTCTGCTGACCTCTGTTGTCATTGTGCAGTCATTGCAACTCGCACATGGATTGAACAGCAGCAACGAACATGCAACGGCGACGACCCAAGAGAATCGGAGTTTGTTCATATTTCGGCGTAACATAGTTGGAGCTCTTTATGTCAAGCCAAATGATAATGAGTCTGAGCACATCAATGTTAGTAAGGGCTTTTTTATACAAACGGCAAGGGGGTGGTAACATTGAGCTGCTAAGTCTACAGCTTACCTCCCCCAGGCCAACCAACCTAATTCTTACCTTATGGCCTAACAGGGCAGTACGCATGCCGTGGTTGTGATGCTTTGCTTCATAGCCATGGCAATTTTAACTTGGGCTGTAGAGTTCCTGTGTGCCCGACAACGGTGTGCCCGATGACTTTTTCTGATTTTTTTCTCCGATGCTTGTCTGCCCGATGCCGATGTCTCTGATGCTCGTCTACCCATTTCTGGTGTCTCCAATGCCTATAAGCCCGATGCCTTTTCCTCCTATGCCCGTGTGTCTCAAATGCTTTTGTCTCTGATTCCTGTCGATGCCGGTGTCTGCGATTTTTGTCTGTCCGGTGTCCCTGATGCTTGTCTGCCCAATACCATTGTCTCCGATGCTGGTCTGCGATGTTTGTCTGCCCATGGTGGTGTCTGCAATGTTTTTCTGCTCAATGCCGGTGTCTGTGATGCCCGATGCCTGTGTCTCCGCTGCTTGTCTGCCCAATGCCTTTTGCTCCTATGCTTGTGTGTCTCTGATTCCTGTCTGCCCGATGCTGGTGTCTCCTCTGCCGTTGTCTGCTATGCTTTTCAGCCCGATGCCGGTGTCTGCGATGCCCGATGCATGAGACGCTGTTTGTCCGTTACCTGTGTTTCTAAATCTTTTCTGCCCGATACCTTTAAGCCTGGTGTCTTTTCCTCCTATGCTCTCTGATTCCTGTCTGCCCCGATGTCTTTGTCTCCGCTGCCGGTGTCTGTGATGTTTGTATGCCTGATGTCACTATCTCCGCTGCTTTTCAGCCCGATGCCTTTTTCGCCTATGCTTTTGTGTCTCTGATTCCTGTCTGCCCGATGCTGGTGTCTGCGATGCACAATGACGCTGTCTGCGATGTTTGTCTGTCCTATGTCGGTGTCTGCGATGCCCGATGTCCCTGATGCTTGTCTGTCCAATGCCAGTGTCTAAGATGTTTTTCTACCCGATGCATTCTTTCTCCTATGCTCGTGTGTCTCCGCTGCCGTTGTCTGCCTGATGTCGTTGTCTGCTGTGCTTTTCTGCCCGATGCCGGTGTCTGCGATACCCGATGCCTGTGATGTTGTTTCCCCGATACCTGTATCTCTGATTCTTTTCTGCCCGATACCTTTAAGCCTGGTGTCTTTTCCTCCTATGCTCTCTGATTCCTGTCTGCCCCGATGTCGGTGTCTCTGCTGCTTTTCTGCCCGATGCCTTTTTCTCCTATGCTCGTGTGTCTCTGATTCCTGTCCGCCCGATGCTGGTGTCTGCGATGCCTGTGTCTATGGTGCTTTTCTGTCCGATGCCTGAGTGCCTTTTTCTCCTATGCTCTCTGATTCCTGTCTGTGATGTTTGTCTGCCGGATGCCTTTTTCTTGTATGCTCGTGTGTCTGCTCGATGCCGGTGTCTCCGATGCTTTTCTGCCCCCGATGCTGGTGTTTCAGATGCCTTTTTCTCCTTCGCCTGTCTGCCCAATGCTGCCGTCTCCGACGCCCGTGTCTTCTATTTTTGTCTGCTCCAATATCAGTGTCTTTTATGTCTTTGTCTCCGACACAACTCCCTCCTCAAGCCTGAGGCTCCTCCCTGTTAGAATCCAAAGCTTTGTATTATAAAAGGCATCAGTGAGATTTGAACTTGTGACTTCACAGACTGGAACCGGCAGCACTAACCATTGTGCTATGAGGGGAGGAGGGTGCCTATATTTTTAGTTTGGTTAATTAGTTGTCTTTATCTATATATTTGTAAAAATCTTCATTCTATTTTATAACAGAAATATAATTTTAGTGTGATGATGAACTTTAGATTAGAGCTTTCCCTCTGTAGTAACTGCATGTTTTTCTCTAGTTGATCACTGGTCACATTGGAGAAAGGGACATTTTTCTGTTTATTACTTTTTGCTTTTAAAATTTATAGTATATGAAATAAATGTAAAAAAAAACAAGGAGAGGGGTGCCTCTGAGTATATATCAACAATAATTTATTAAGAAAAGCAATATCCACTCACATGAAAAACTGTAATGTAGAGTTCAGACATGTCTCTGGGCTGAAGAGAGGGTGGAGGTCTACAGGTCACTTCAATTATTGTTGATATACTCAGAGGCACCCCTCTCCTTGTTTTTCTCCTACCTTTTTGGACCTTGCTTCTGGTCTTTTTGGTGGCAGCCCTGACAGACTCTTATATATATATATATATATATATATATATATATATATATATATACATATACCTCTGCTATTGGACTATTAGGAACAGTTTATCAAGGTTTTCTTGCAATGCGCCTTTTTGATTTGTAAAATGTTTTATGAAACAAATGTGAATGTGGAAGCGATGGGTTAGGTTTTAATGGCTCCCATGCGAGAGTTGAGGTCACCCAACTTTAAAAGACAAGTTGAGATTTCATCTTGAATGTCACATCTATACTTCCTTCTCTTCACCAGGTTGCCCAGCTGGTTGAAGTAATTCTCCGTATCATGGGATGCTTCTTGCTCCAAATTTTCCTGCATCTTTAGGGTCAGTTTTCTGCTACGTTCTGAGCGTCTTAGTTAAATTGTTTGGGATATATTTGTTTGGGCCATGGCTAATGCTGCATCAGACTCTTCTACCTAATAAAGTATAACAAAATGGCGGTTCAACTGTTTAATCTTGTCTTTGAGTCGCTCGATGTCAGGAAACTGTGGTAGGTGATAGTCCTGGCTGGGCAGACAGGCGCTGTCAGGTCTCATTCCATTGTATTCCTGGAGGAGCTCTCTGCTGCCCTCTGATGTCATTGTGCAGTCATAGCAACTCGCACACAGACTGATCAGCAATGTTGAGCACACTACGACGAGGATCCAAGAAGGGCGGAGTTTGTTCATATCTCAGCGTAAGGTAATCACAGCTCTTCAGCTCTGTCCAAGGTATACCCAACCCGAGCACATCCACGTTAATATTCCATTTTTGTTCGGTGCTCCCCGACGAGAAGAAGGGACCCATGCCGACAAAGTTTTTGGTAAAGTTTTGTACTATCGACGGCATCACTGAGACTTGAACTTGCAACTTCACACACCATAGCTTGCAGCTCTAACCATTGTGTTATGAAGGATGGAGGGCGGCGGGCCAAATCTACTCAGAGTAAATCTATCAAACTGCACTCTATTCACATCAAGGCCTGCACCCCTCTCCTCCAATGAAGGTAAAGGGGAACTCTGTTTTTTTTCTCCTGACATGTATCCTGGCCTCCATATTGTATAGATAACATTTGTATGAAACCTTTTTTTTTATTTGAATACATTAATTTTATGCAGCACTGGTGTAAAAAGAAAAAAAGTACAATTTGTTCTTTTTATAAATGTCTTTACTTTATTTCAAAATGCCATCTACATACAGAGTTTATCTTTAGCAGGGAGCGTGTCTGGGCTCTTTTAATCTTGTTTTCCATGCAGCGGTGTTGGGATGATGGATTCTCATGCCTTGAATTGAGATTTGGATGGATCTTTCCCTCTTTCTCTCTCTTTCGGTGGGAAATTATTCTTGCTGGCCCGGTAAGTAAAAGTATCCAGAGGGTTCTTCAGCAGGACAGATGATGTTCTTTCGGTGCTCCCGGCATACGGAGCTGATAAGCCGCAGGCACTGAAGACAGAAGCGATGCGGTTAAGGTTTAACGGCCCTCATGCGAGAGTTGAGATAATTCATCATAATAAGAAACGTTTCAATTTCATTTTCAATGAAACATCTATCCTCCCCTTTCTCCGTCAGGTTCCCCAGCTCTTTCATGTAATCGTCAATTTGCTGGATCACGGGGTGTTCGTCGTCTTCTTGTACACAACATGAGAGAGACTGACATCGGTCATACAGAAGCCTCATCATCTTCCTCCACTTCTCCTCTTTATAGCGGAGCTGTTGGTGGTGGAGTTGAAGAAATGTGTAGACTTGTTTGGCGATTTCCAATGCAGCAACGGCCAACTCGGTGTCTTTGAGTTGCTCGATGTCAGGAAACTGTGGTAAGTGATAGTCCTGGCTGGGCAGACAGGCGCTGTCAGGTCTCAATCCATTGTATATCTGGAGGAGCTCTCTGCAGACCTCTGGTGTCATTGTGCAGTCATTGCAACTCGCACACGGATTGAACAGCAGCAACGAGCATCCAACGGCGACGAGCCAAAAGAATCGGACTTTGTTCATATTTCGGCGTAACATAGTTGGAGCTCTTTATGTCAAGCCAAATGATAACCATTCTGAGCACATCAATGTTAATAAGGGCTTTTTTATACAAACAGCTAGGGGGTGGTAACATTGAGCTGCTAAGTCTACAGCTTACCTCCCCCAGGCCAACCAACCTAATTCTTACCTTATGGCCTAACAGGGCAGTACGCATGCCGTGGTTGTGATGCTTTGCCTTATAGCCATGGCAATTTTAACTTGGGCTGTAGAGTTCCTGTGTGCCCGACAACGGTGTGCCCAATGACTTTTTCTGCTTTGTTTCTCCGATGCTTGTCTGCCCGATGCCGATGTCTCTGATGCTCGTCTACCCATTTCTGGTGTCTCCGATGCCCATAAGCCCGATGCCTTTTCCTCCTATGCCCGTGTGTCTCAAATGCTTTTGTCTCTGATTCCTGTCGATGCCCAGCTGGTTGAAGTAATTCTCCGTATCATGGGATGCTTCTTGCTCCAAATTTTGCTGCATCTTTAGGGTCGGTTTTCTGATACGTTCTGAGCGTCTTAGTTCATTTGTTGGGACATATTTGTTTGGGCCATGGCTAATGCTGCATCAGACTTTTCTACTTCAGACAGGTTCACTTGCTCTTCAGATTCTATCTCATCTATCTTTGTATCCTCTAACAATGGCATAACAATACTAGACATTTTACTTTAAGTGCTATAACAATCAATATGACTATTAAGGAGACTTTCACTTTAAATGCAATAGCAACAGGTGCAGGCAGTAAAATGACTTTCACTTTAAATGCAATCACAATAGGTACAGGCAGTAAAATGACTTTCACTTTAAATACTTTAGAGTCCTTGCACTAGAAACTGTCCCTTGTTTTTTACTTACAGTCCTTTTATTTCTGAACACGAAAATATCTCTTTCTTGTCAAGCCTATGTGCAATGATAGCAATAAAGGAAAGTTCTGACCTTATTCTGAAGAGCAGGATACTGTGATCTGTAGGTTACTGGGACAAATATCAGTTTTAAAGGAGACTTGTCTTTCTTGATCTGATGCTCTATTATTATTTGCGATACTTTGTGCTGACTTGCGATGCTTTGTGCTGCAGGCTTTGGGCCTAGTGGTGGGAAACTAGCTGGCTGCAGTACGGGGCCTCTTCGTGCGTAGCGGTGTAGGCGCTCTAGCTCTGGACTTTGGTCTCCCACCACGCGTATCTTTCTCTCTCTAGGGATCGCAGGAGGGTTGGCGCTCTTTCTGTAACTATCTTGCCTTTGCCGTTCTGCCACTTTAAGAGTTGGCTGCAGATTTACTAAAGCACGCGTTCTATGGTAGCTCCGCTGCTCAAATGCGCTCTTTTCTATGCAAGTTGAGGAGTACTATCGCTTCACCCTCAAAGGCAACTAATAGTTCCACTGTGGCAGGCGCAGCACTAATTTCTGACCTTTTAGTCCAAACAAGACTATCTCTTACTCTATAATTCCTCTAGCACCGTTCTATGGAAGCAGTAGGTTTAAAGAGCACACCACACCTCTATGATATCTTCTTTATTAAATTCAGCTTTTCTTCATATATAACACTGACAATTTCACAGCAGACAGTGCATGTACAAAACATGTGTTGAATAAAGTATAACAAAATGGCGGTTCAACTGTTCGATCTTGTCATTCTACATACAATGATAGATGTATTTCTCGCTTCAGTATCTGTACTTTCACTTTAAAGTACCTTAGACACTTTATGACCTCTCTGAGAGGTATATCTCAGACTTAAGAAATAGTGTTACTTGTTTGATATTGCAGTTTGCACGCTTGTTTGAACGTTTGCTATGATGTTTGTTGGAACGTTTGTTTGGTGGAACTATAAGTGAACACATAACTAGTTCAGTATATAGTTCTAATCACATTATTTAACAATAGTAACATATATAACTGTATTAAATACCTATTTTGGCCACTTGCTTCCATAAAACTGAACTCTGGCTGGATCTGCAATCTGTTCAGGTCACCTCTCTCTGATGTAGTGAGATCTAGCAATGTGCTGGGTAATTTCCAGACAAAATAATAGGTGTAAGGCTGGCTGTGATTGGCCAAGACACTTGCTCAGTGTGAGATTGGCTGTGACTGGCCAAAACTCTGAGAGTCACAAAGGCTTAACTCTATGCTTTCTGGCTTCAATTCTGCTGTGTCTTTGAGCTTACCTTTACTGTCATATAATGAATCTTAAAAGACACATTTTTTCTCGTTTGCTTCTGTGAACACAATATACAACTGTTATATGACATCCGTATATAAAGTCATAGTAAATAACTCTGCTTTTTATCTCTCACATGTGAGCATATAAACTGTATTAAGGTTATTAGCAGGTCTAGCTGTATACGCATGTAAGTCACATTAGCAACCTAGGATAGGTCTTAGCTGGCCCGCTACAGGCGCCAGACACTTCTTGAATGCAAAAGGGATTTTATTTCTCTTAAGGGGACTTTGGGAGAGATGGTTAGGGCCAGGACATCCTTAGGTAGTTGCAAGATCAATTGGCAGGCTCCGAGACTTCAACAGGAGGACAGCCATGCAGGGAAAGGCATCCAACCAGACGCCACATCTGCATGTGTAAGAATGCTGTCTCCTATAGCAACAGTCTTTAATCATTCCTAACCCAAACTATAACAGTTCCTTCGTTTTCACTACAATCACTTCTTGTAGTTCTTCAGCCACCTGAGCTCCCAGTCTCTCATTAGACTAGATGATCCACTGCCAATGAATCCCTTGAGCTCCTCGAATCTTCACGGTAGTATCTTCCTCAAGCGTCACCCCCACATCTCTGCTGGGTCCCTAGCTTGGCACTAAAGATACTTCTAAAGCTTCACCCCCACTGGCCTGCTCGGTCCCTGGCTTGACACACAAGGGTGCTCTGCAAGCTTCACCTCCACTGGCTGGGTCCCTGGCTTGATACCCACTGAAGTTTCCCGATTCTTCACCGTCCCCGGTTGGTGAGAATACTGCTCCGGTACTTTCTTCAGCTACTCACTGTGGTCCCTGGTAATAATGTGGTTGGTCCCTTAGTGGTAAAGGGGAACTCTGTTGTTTTTCTCCTGACATGTATCCTGGCCTCCATATTGTATAGATAACATTTGTATGAAACCTTTTTTTTTTTTATTTGAATACATTAATTTTATGCAGCACTGGTGTAAAAAGAAAAAAAGTACAATTTGTTCTTTTTATAAATGTCTTATTTTATTTCAAAATGACATCTACATACAGGGTTTATCTTTAGCAGGAAGCGTGTCTGGGCTCTTTCAATCTTGCTTTCCATGCATCGGTGTTGGGATGATAGATTCTCATGTCTTGAATAGAGATTTGGATGGATCTCTCCCTCTTTCTCTCTCTTTCGGTGGGAAATTATTCTTGCTGACCCGGTAAGTAAAAGTATCCGGAGGGTTCTTCAGCAGGACAGCTGATGTTCTTTCGGTGCTCCCGGCATACGGAGCTGATAAGCCGCAGGCACTGAAGACGGAAGCGATGCGGTTAAGGTTTAATGGCTCTCATGTGAGAGTTGAGATAATTCATCATAATAAGAAACGTTTCAATTTCATTTTCAATGAAACATCTATCCTCCCCTTTCTCCGTCAGGTTCCCCAGCTCTTTCATGTAATCGTCAATTTGCTGGATCTCGGGTTGCTCGTCGTCTTCTTGTACGCAACATGAGAGAGACTGACATCGGTCATACAGAAGTCCCATCATCTTCCTCCACTTCTCCTCTTTATAGCAGAGCTGTTGGTGGTGGAGTTGAAGAAATGTGTAGACTTGTTTGGTGATTTCCAATGCAGCAACGGCCAACTCGGAGCCTTTGAGTTGCTCGATGTCAGGAAGCTGTGGTAGGTGATAGTGCTGGCTGGGCAGACAGGCGCTGTCAGGTCGCATTCCATTGTATATCTGGAGGAGCTCTCTGCTGACCTCTCGTGTCATTGTGCAGTCATTGCAACTCGCACACGGATTGAACAGCAGCAATGAACATGCAACGGCGACGACCCAAGAGAATCGGAGTTTGTTCATATTTTGGCGTAACATAGTTGGAGCTCTTTATGTCAAGCCAAATGATAACCAGTCTGAGCACATTAATGTTAATAAGGGCTTTTTTATACAAACAGCTAGGGTGTGGTAACATTGAGCTGCTAAGTCTACAGTTTACCTCCCCGAAGCCAACTAACCTAATTCTTACCTTATGGCCTAACAGGGCAGTACGCATGCCGTGGTTGTGATGCTTTGCTTCATAGCTATGGCAATTTTAACTTGGGCTGTAGAGTTTCTGTGTGCCCGACAACAGTGTGCCCGATGACTTTTTCTGCTTTGTTTTTCCCAAGCTTGTCTGCCCGATGCCGATGTCTCTGATGCTTGTCTACCCATTTCTGGTGTCTCCGATGCCCATAAGCCCGATGCCTTTTCCTCCTATGCCCGTGTGTCTCAAATGCTTTTGTCTCTGATTCCTGTTGATGCCGGTGTCTGCGATGTTTGTCTGCCCGGTGTCTCTGATGCTTGTCTGCCCAATTCCATTGTCTCCGATGCTGGTCTGCGATGTTTGTCTGTCCATGGTGGTGTCTGCGATGTTTTTCTGCTCAATGCCGGTGTCTGTGATGCCCGATGCCTGTGTCTCCGCTGCTTGTCTGCCCGATGCATTTTTCTCCTATGCTTGTGTGTCTCTGATTCCTGTCTGCCCGATGCTGGTGTCTCCTCTGCCGTTGTCTGCTATGCTTTTCAGCCCGGTGCCGGTGTCTGCGATGCCCGATGCATGTGACGCTGTTTGTCCGTTACCTGTGTCTTTGATTCTTTTCTGCCCGATACCTTTAAGCCTGGTGTTTTTATCTCCTATGCTCTCCGATTCCTGTCTGCCCCAATGTCGGTATCTCCACTGCTTTTCTGCCCGATGCCTTTTTCTCCTATGCTTCAGTGTCACTGATTCCTGTCTGCCCGATGCCGGTGTCTGCGATGCACAATGATGCTGTCTGCGATGTTTGTCTGCCCGATGTCGGTGTCTGCGATGCACGATGTCCTTGAAGCTTGTCTGCCGATGCCAGTGTCTAAGATGTTTTTCTACCCGATGCATTCTTTCTCCTATGCTCGTGTGTCTGCTGCCAATGTCTGCCTGATGTCGTTGTCTGCTGTGCTTTTCTGCCCGATGCTGATGTCTCCGATGCTTCTCTGCTCGATGCCGGTGTCTGCGATACCCGATGCCTGTGATGTTGTTTGCCCGATACCTGTATCTCTGATTCTTTTCTGCCCTTTAAGCCTGGTGTCTTTTCCTCCTATGCTCTCTGATTTCTGTCTGCCCCGATGTCGGTGTCTCCACTGCTTTTCTGCCCAATGACTTTTTTTCCTATGCTCGTGTCTCTGATTCCTGTCTGCCTGATGCCGGTTTCTGCGATGCGCAATGCCTGTAATGTTGTCTGCCCGATGTCTCTGATGCTTATCTGCCCGATGCTGTTGTCTGTGATGCACAATGCCGGTGTCTCCACTGCCTTTGTCTGTCGTGCTTTTCTGCCCAATGCCTTTTCCTCCTATGCTCGTGTGTCTCTGATTCCTGTCTGCCCGATGCTGGTGTCTCCTCTGCCGTTATCTGCTATGCTTTTCAGCCCGATGCCGATGTCTGTGATGTCCGATGCATGTGACGCTGTTTGCCCATTACCTGTATCTCTGATTCCGATACCTTTAAGCCTGGTGTTTTTTCCTCCTATGCTCTCTGATTTCTGTCTGCCCCAATGTCGGTATCTCCACTGCTTTTCTGCCCGATGCCTTTTTCTCCTATGCTTCAGTATCTCTGATTCCTGTCTTCCCGATGCCAGTGTCTGCGATGCACAATGATGCTGTCTGCGATGTTTGTCTGCCCGATGTCAGTGTCTGCGATGCCCGATGTCCTTGAAGCTTGTCTGCCCGATGCCAGTGTCTAAGATGTTTTTCTACCCGATGTATTCTTTCTCCTATGCTCGTGTGTCTCCGCTGCCGTTGTCTGCCTGATGTCGTTGTCTGCTGTGCTTTTCTGCCCGATGCTGAAGTCTCCGATGCTTTTCTGCTCGATGCCGGTGTCTGCGATATCCAATGCCTGTGATGTTGTTTGCCCGATACCTGTATCTCTGATTCTTTTCTGCCCGATACCTTTAAGCCTGGTGTCTTTTCCTCCTATGCTTTCTGATTCCTGTCTGCCCCGATGTCGGTGTCTCCGCTGCTTTTCTGCCCAATGCCTTTTTTTCCCTATGCTCGTGTGTCTCTGATTCCTGTCTGCCTGATGCCGGTTTCTGCGATGCGCAATGCCTGTAATGTTGTCTGCCCGATGCTGATGTCTCTGATGCTTTTCTGCCCGATGCTGGTGTCTGTGATGCACAATGCCGGTGTCTCCACTGCCTTTGTCTGTGGTGCTTTTCTGCCCGATGCCTTTTTCTCCTAAGCTCGTGTGTCTCTGATTCCTGTCCGCCCGATGCTGGTGTCTATGGTGCTTTTCTGTCCGATGCCTGAGTGCCTTTTTCTCCTATGCTCTCTGATTCCTGTCTGTGACGTTTGTCTGCCAGATGCCTTTTTCTTGTATGCTCGTGTGTCTGCTCGATGCCGGTGTCTCCGATGCTTTTCTGCCCCGATGCTGGTGTTCCAGATGCATTTTTCCCCTATGCCCGTCTGCCTAATGCTGCTGTCTCCGACGCCCGTGTCTTCTATTTTCGTCTGCTCCAATATCTGTGTCTTTTATGTCTTTGTCTCCGACACAACTCCTCCTCAAGCCCGAGGCTCCTCCCTGTTAGAATCCAAAGCTTTGTATTATAAAAGGCATCAGTGAGATTCGAACTTGTGACTTCACAGGCTGGAACTTGCAGCACTAACCATTGTGCTTTGAGGGAAGGAGGGTGCCTAAATTTTTACTTTAGTTAATTAGTTGTCTTTAGCTACATATTTGTAAAAATCTTCATTCTATTTTATACCAGAAATATAATTTTAGTGTGATGATGAACTTTAGATTAGAGCTTTCCCTCTGTAGTAACTGCATAGTTTTCTCTAGTTGATCACTGGTCACATTGGAGAAAGGGACATTTTTCTGTTTATTACTTTTTGCTTTTAAAATTTATAGTATATGAAATAAATGTAAAAAAAAAACAAGGAGAGGGGTGCCTCTGAGTACCGTATTTATCGGCGTATAACACGCACCCAAGTTAAGGAGGGAATTTTAAGGAAAAAAACTTTTAGGAGTAAAGTTTAAGGAAGAAAGACTTACATTAAAATGCCCATCAATGCAGCGTTATCGGTGTCCATCTGCAGCCTTGTCAGTGTCAGTGCAGCCTTGCCCCAGTGTCCAGTGCAGCCTTGTCAGTGCAGCTTTGCCCCAGTGCAGCCATGTCAGTGCAGCAATGTCAGTGCAGCCATGTCAGTGCAGCTTTTCTCCAGTGCAGCTTTGCCCCAGTGCAGCTTTGCCCCAGTGCAGCTTTGCCTCCATGCAGCCTTGCCCCCCCGTGCAGCCTTGCCCCCGTCCAGCTTTGTGGGATCGCCGCGATCCCTGCCGTCATACACAGCCCTGTGTAAATTTAAATATGGCGCCGAGACTGCAGTGTCTCGGCGGAGCGCTGATACACATAGCCGAGAGTCTTCGGGTTTTCTCGGCGCCGCTTACAGTCCCGCCCAGTTCCGCCCTATGGGCGGGACTGTAAGCGGCGCCGAGAAAACCCGAAGACTCTCGGCTATGTGTAGCTCCGCTCCGCCGAGACACTGCAGTCTCGGCGCCCTATTTGAATTTCCACACGGCTGTGTATGTCGGCGGCGATCGCGGCAATTGCCGCGATCGCTCCGATCACACACAATTGGGGGGGGATCGGCCTATAACACGCACCCACGATTTTCCCCTGATTTTCAGGGGAAAAAAGTGCGTGTTATATGCCGATAAATACGGTATATATCAACAATAATTTATTAAGAAAAGCAATATCCACTCACATGAAAAACTGTAATGAAGAGTTCAGACATGTCTCTGGGCTGAAGAGAGGGTGGAGGACTACAGGTCACTTCAATTATTGTTGATATACTCAGAGGCGCCCCTCTCCTTGTTTTTCTCCTAGCTTATTGGACCTTGCTTCTGGTCTTTTTGGTGGCAGCCCTGACAGACTCTTCTACATGTATATTGTATATATATATATATATATATATATATATATATATATATATATATATATATATATATATATATATCTACCTCTGCCATTGGACTAATAGGAACAGTTTATCAAGGTTTTCTTACAACGCATCTTTTTGATTTGAAAAATGTTTAATGAAACAAATGTGAATGTGGAAGCGATGGGTTAGGTTTTAATGGCTCTCATGTGAGAGTTGACGTCACCCAACTTTAAAAGACAAGTGGAGATTTCATCTTGAATGTCACATCTATACTTCCTTCTCTTCACCAGGTTGCCCAGCTGGTTGAAGTAATTCTCCGTATCATGGGATGCTTCTTGCTCCAAATTTTCCTGCATCTTTAGGGTCGGTTTTCTGCTACGTTCTGAGCGTCTTAGTTCATTTGTTGGGATATATTTGTTTGGGCCATGGCTAATGCTGCATCAGACTCTTCTACCTCAGACAGGTTCACTTGCTCTTCAGATTCTATCTCATCTATCTTTGTATCCTCTAACAATGGCATAACAATACTAGACATTTTACTTTAAGTGCTATAACAATCAATATGACTATTAAGGAGACTTTCACTTTAAATGCAATAGCAACAGGTGCAGGCTGTAAAATGACTTTCACTTTAAATACTTTAGAGTCCTTGCACTAGAAACTGTCCCTTGTTTTTTACTTACAGTCCTTTTATTTCTGAACACAAAAATATCTCTTTCTTGTCAAGCCTATGTGCAATGATAGTAATAAAGGAAAGTTCTGACCTTATTCTGAAGAGCAGGATACTGTGATCTGTAGGTTACTGGGACAAATATCAGTCTTAAAGGAGACTTGTCTTTCTTGATCTGATGCTCTATTATTATTTGTGATGCTTTGTGCTGACTTGCGATGTTTTGTGCTGCAGGTTTTGGGCCTAGTGGTGGGAAACTAGCTGGCTGCAGTACGTGACCTCTTCGTGCGTAGCGGTGTAGGCGCTCTAGCTCTGGACTTTGGTCTCCCACCATGCGTATCTTTCTCTCTCTAGTGATCGCAGGAGGGTTGGCGCTCTTTCTGTAACTATCTTGCCTTTGCCGTTCTGCCACTTTAAGAGTCGGCTGCAGATTGACTAAAACACGCGTTCTATGGCCTCTGTGGTAGCTCCGCTGCTCAAATGCGCTCTTTTCTATACAAGTTGAGGAGTACTATCGCTTTGCCCTCAAAGGCAACTAATAGTTCCACTGTGGCAGGCGCAGCACTATGAAGTGCCTTATGCGCTGTGGCATTAGAAGAATTTTAATTTCTGACCTTTTAGTCCAAACAAGACTATCTCTTACTCTATAATTCCTCTAGCACTGTTCTATGGAAGCAGTAGGTTTAAAGAGCACACCAAACCTCTATGATATCTTCTTTATTAACTTCAGCTTTTCTTCTTGTATAACACTGACAATTTCGGCAGCAGACAGTAAATGTACAAAACATGTGTTGAATAAAGGATAATAAAATGGCGGTTCAACTGTTCGATCTTGTCATTCTACATAAAATGTTAGATGTATTTCTCTCTTCAGTATCTGTACTTTCACTTTAAAGTACCTTAGACACTTTATGATCTCTCTGAGAGGTATATCTCAGACTTAAGAAATAGTTTTACTTGTTTGACATTGCAGTTTGTACGCTTGTTTGAACAATCAGGAAGGGGGCAAATGCTTTTTCACACAGTCTACAGTGTATATTTTACAGTGGTCAGGACTCTATAGTGTATATAATACAGTGGTCAGTCCTCTATAGTGTATACAGTATAGTGGTCAGTCCTCTATAGTGTGTACAGTGCAGTAATCGGCCCACTATAGTGTACATAGTACAGTAATCAGCCCTCTATAGTGTATACAGTATAGTGGTCAGTCCTCTATAGTGTATATAGTACAGTGATCAGCCCTCTATAGTGTATATAGTACAGTGGTCAGTCCTCTATAGTGTATATAGTACAGTGGTCAGGACTCTATAGTGTATATAGTACAGTGGTCAGTCCTCTATAGTGTATATAGTACAGTGGTCAGTCCTCTATAGTGTATATAGTACAGTGGTCAGGACTCTATAGTGTATATAGTACAGTGGTCAGGACTCTATAGTGTATATAGTACAGTGGTCAGTCCTCCATAGTGTATACAGTGCAGCAATCAGCCCTCTATAGTGTATATAGTACAGTAATCAGCCCTCTATAGTGTATACAGTACAGTGGTCAGTCCTCTATAGTGTATATAGTACAGTGATCAGCCCTCTATAATGTATATAGTACAGTGGTCAGTCCTCTATAGTGTATACAGTGCAGCGGTTAGACCTCTGTAATGTATACAGCTCTCTGTTCTGGCCTCAGTATTGTATACATAGCAATCATATGAAAACTCTTTTTACATTTTTTAATTCAATCATTTATTGTAGCACTGGTGCAAAAAACAGTAGAATTTGTTCTTTTTTTTTTTTTTTTTTTTAATTATTTCATTCAAAACATTTTTTCCTCTCGCTTTGGCACACCAGTATAGGGATGATAGAATCTTTAGCAGGAAGCGTGTCTGGGCTCTTTCAATCTTGCTTTTCATGCACCGGTGTTGAGATGATGGATTCTCATGCCCTGAATAGAGATTTGGATGGACCTCTCCCTCTTTCTCTCTCTTTCGGTGGAAAATTATTCTTGCTGACCCGGTAAGTAAAAGTATCCGGAGGGTTCTTCAGCAGGACAGCTGATGTTCTTTTGGTGCTCCCGGCATACGGAGCTGATTAGCCGCAGGCACTGAAGATGGAAGCGATGCGGTTAAGGTTTATTGGCTCTCATGTGAGAGTTGAGATAATTCATCATAATGAGAAACGTTTCAATTTCATTTTCAATGAAACATCTATCCTCCCCTTTCTCCGTCAGGTTCCCCAGCTTTTTCATGTAATCGGCAATTTGCTGGATCACGGGGTGCTCGTCGTCTTCTTGTACACGTGAGAGAGACTGACATCGGTCATACAGATGTCCCATCATCTTCCTCCACTTTTCCTCTTTATAGAGGAGCTGTTGGTGGTGGAGCTGAAGAAATGTGTGGACTTGGTTGGCGATTTCCAATGCAGCGATGGCCAACTCGGAGTCTTTGAGTCGCTCGATGTCAGGAAACTGTGGTAGGTGATAGTCCTGGCTGGGTAGACAGGCGCTGTCAGGTCTCATTCCATTGTATTCCTGGAGGAGCTCTCTGCTGCCCTCTGGTGTCATTGTGCAGTCATTGCAACTCGCACACAGACTGATCAACAATGTTGAGCACACTACGACGAGGATCCAAGAGGGGCAGAGTTTGTTCATATCTCAGCGTAAGGAAATCACAGCTCTTCAGCTCTGTCCAAGGTATACCCAACCCGAGCACATCCACGTTAATATTCCATTTTTGTTCGGTGCTCACCGACGAGAAGAAGGGACCCATGCCGACAAAGTTTTTGGTAAAGTTTTGTACTATCGACGGCATCACTGAGACTTGAACTTGCAACTTCACACACCATAGCTTGCAGCTCTAACCAGTGTGTTATGAAGGATGGAGGGCGGCGGGCCAAATCTACTCAGAGTAAAATTATCATACTGCACTCTATTCACATCAAGGCCTGCAGCCCTCTCCTCCAATGAAGGTAAAGGGGAACTCTGTTTTTTTTCTCCTGACATGTATCCTGGCCTCCATTTTGTATAGATAACATTTGTATGAAACCTTTTTTTTATTTGAATACATTCATTTTCTGCAGCACTGGTGTAAAAAGAAAAAAAGTACAATTTGTTCTTTGTATATATGTCTTTACTTTATTTCAAAATGCAATCTAAATACAGAGTTTATCTTTAGCAGGGAGCGTGTCTGGGCTCTTTTAATCTTGTTTTCCATGCAGCGGTGTTGGGATGATGGATTGTCATGCCTTGAATTGAGATTTGGATGGATCTCTCCCTCTTTCTCTCTCTTTCGGTGGGAAATTATTCTTGCTGGCCCGGTAAGTAAAGGTATCCGGAGGGTTCTTCAGCAGGACAGATGATGTTCTTTCGGTGCTCCCGGCATACGGAGCTGATAAGCCGCAGGCACTGAAGACGGAAGCGATGCGGTTAAGGTTTAACGGCCCTCATGCGAGAGTTGAGATATTTCATCATAATAAGAAACGTTTCAATTTCATTTTCAATGAAACATCTATCCTTCCCTTTCTCCGTCAGGTTCCCCAGCTCTTTCATGTAATCGTCAATTTGCTGGATCACGGGGTGCTCGTCGTCTTCTTGTACACAACATGAGAGAGACTGACATTGGTCATACAGAAGTCCCATCATCTTCCTCCACTTCTCCTCTTTATAGAGGAGCTGTTGGTGGTGGAGCTGAAGAAATGTGTTGACTTGTTTGGCGATTTCCAATCCAGCTATGGCCAACTCAGAGTCTTTGAGTCGCTCGATGTCAGGAAACTGTGGTAGGTGATAGTCCTGGCTGGGCAGACAGGCGCTGTCAGGTCTCATTCCATTGTATATCTGGAGGAGCTCTCTGCTGCCCTCTGGTGTCATTGTGCAGTCATTGTGACTCGCACACGGACTGATCACCAATGTTGAGTACACTACGACGAGGATTCAAGAGGGGTGGAGTTTGTTCATATCTCAGCATAACATAATAGGCGCTCTTTACCTCAAGAGAAATGATACCCAGCCCGAGCACATTGTTATTAACAAAGACTTTTTTATACAGACGGCCTGGTGGTGGTAACAGTGAGAGACTAAGGCGACGATTTACTGCCCCCAAGCCGACCATCCAAATTTTGACATTATGGCCTGACAGGACTGTACACATGCCGTGGTCATGATGCTTTGCTTCGTGGCCATGGCAATTTTAACCTGGGCTGCAGAGTTTACCTGCCAGTGTCGATTCTTATATTCGCCCATTGGGATCATTGAGGCCGCTCCTCAACAGCGAGCCAAATGTTTGCAAGTGTGAAGCCGGCCGATAAACCCAGAACTAAGAGACGAGGAGAAAGAGTGTTAAGGAGGCCGAGAGACACAGAGTTCTGACCGATGGAAAGGAAGAGTGTGAAGGTGGCCGAGATACAAAGAGCTGGAAGATTCGGAGGGAGAGTGTGAAGGTGG
Organism: Lithobates clamitans; assembly: GCA_037952925.1. Taxonomy (NCBI): domain Eukaryota; kingdom Metazoa; phylum Chordata; class Amphibia; order Anura; family Ranidae; genus Lithobates; species Lithobates clamitans. Next base: position 273,377 of record JBBGZY010002426.1, read on the forward strand.
TCCAGAGACACACAGCTCGAGGAGAATGAGAGGAAGTTTGTGAAACTGACCGAGAGATACAGAGCTCAGAAAGAAGGAGGGGAAGTATGAAGATCGCCGACAGACAAAGAACTTGGAGAGAAGGAGGAGATGGTGACTCCGAGACTTGACTTCTTTCTGGTAGAACATAGGTTGCTGGAAGCGGTTACAGGGGCATCTATTGGTGATATGACGTTTTCTGATCATGCACCGGTGAGCTTACAAATAAAAATAGGTGAAACTCATATACAGGGTTCAGGGTGGAGATTGAACGAAGATCTGTTACAAGATAAAGATACCTTAAAGAGAATCAAGGAAGAACTGGATTGGTACTTTAAAATTAATGTGCCCGGGGAGGTAAACGAGGCTACAATCTGGGAGGCCCACAAAGCATACATCAGGGGCATACTTATGAAGGTAGGTGCGGAAAAAAAAAAGAGAGTTAGAAAAAAGAAAGGCTAACCCTGATTAAAGAAATCCAAGAACTAGAGCAACAACATAAAACATCGGGAGGGAGGGAGGCTTGGATAAATCTACAAAAAAAGAAGAGAAGAGCTGAGGTCTTGTACAGAACAGGAAATGCGTAAAACCTATAACCTGGTTAAAAAAGATAGATACATCAACGGTAACAAACCGGGCAAGCTCCTTGCCAGAGCCCTGAAAAAAAAGAAAACGAGCAACTTTATAGAAAAAATTAAGACCAAATCAGGTGAAATTAAATACAAAACATGTGACAATGCGAAAGCATTTCAAGAGTTTTACGGCGAGTTGTATGCAATAAACTCAAATAACTCACATGAGTCAAATAGACGTAAGCGAGAGGACAGTAAAACTTTTTTAAAAGAGGCGAATTTAACAAAAATTGCGGAAGACGATAAAGCCATGCTGGATGCCCCTATAACTGTACAGGAACTTAGGAAAGCCCTACAGGATACTCCAAATGGGAAAAGTCCAGGCTCAGACGGGCTGACTGTCCTTTATTATAAAAAACTACAGGAACCATTGATTCCCATAATGTGTTCATACATGAATGGGATAGGGGAAAACTGGGAGATGAGGAAAGAAGCATTAGAAGCAAGTATCGCCATCATTAGGAAAGAAGGGAGGGATAGCACGTTATGTTCTAGCTACAGGCCCATTTCCCTCTTGAACGTCGACACGAAGCTCTTTGCAAAGATCTTAGCCGACAGACTGAAAAAGATAATAAACAAGATTGTCCACTCTGACCAAGTGGGCTTTGTACCGGGTAGGGAAGGGAGAGATAATGGCATTAAAACGTTAATGGTGTCCCAGATAATGAAGGATAGGGGAGCCCCAGGACTACTCCTGTCGATGGATGCTGAAAAAGCTTTCGACAGGGTAGACTGGGGCTTCATGTGGGTCACTCTTGAGGAGTTTGGCATAGGCAATAAAATGCTCAGTAGGATAAAAGCCTTATACGCTTCCCCCACTGCAAGAGTTAAGACAAACGGCACCCTTTCCGAACCTATCATAATGCATAACGGTACTAGACAGGGGTGCCCACTTTCCCCGCTGCTTTTTGTGCTGACGTTGGAACCTTTACTGGCTAAGATAAGACTCAGCCCGGACATCAGTGGGGTTAAAATTGGTGAAGAAGAGTACAAAATAGCTGCCTTTACGGACGACGTCTTATTGTACGTCACCCGCCCGAGGATCACCCTTCCGAACCTGCTTGAGACCGTCAAGACCTATGGTAGATTATCTAATTTCTGGGTTAATTCAACTAATTCGGAAATATTGGAAATTGTGGAAGAAAAATTTGGGGATAAGGCTTATCAAAAGAGCCTCCCATTTAAATGGGGATAAAGGAGCTTAATTATCTAGGAGTCAAAATTTCTCCAGTAAAAGAGACACTGTTCCAAGCCAACTACGTGTCACTCCTTAATGAGATCAGGTCTGAGTTGAATAGATTCCCGCGTAACCAACTCTCATGGGGAGGCAGAATAAACCTACTCAAAATGTCAGTTCTCCCAAAAATCACATATAAAATCCAAATGCTCCCAATTTCAATACCGCAGAGCTTTCTGAATAAATTGCACACTTTGTTTGTAAGGTTCATATGGAGGGGGAAAAAAAACACAAATTAAGTTTGCACAATTAGTGAATGATAAGAAGAGGGGGGGGGTGGTGGGGAACCTGATATCAAAAAATATTATGTAGCTATAGTTATATCACGTATTTTAGATTGGGCGAATAATAATAAAGAAAAACAATGGGTGAAAATAGAGAATATAACGAGTGGGGTGGACTTGGGTAAAAATGTGTGGATACCACCACACTATAGAAAACTGAGCACGAAAACACTGGACATCACCAAATACGCTTTAATTTTGTGGGATAAAATACATGAAAGGGAGAAATGGGGATACAATTCACCATTAATACCGATTAAGGACACAGATTATTTTGTGCCTGGGAGGGAAGATCTGTTTGGGAGATGGATATTAAAGGAAGAGACCCAACTAAAAGATATCACGAGTCAGGGCAAGGTGTGTACCTACCAGGAGCTAAAAGCTAAAGATAAATGGTTCACTATGGACAATTGGAAGTGCAGGCAGTTGAAACATTTTGTTGATTCACTCCCACAGCCAATAAGGAAGACCTTCGCCCCCTCAAAAAAGCGTTTCTGGAGAAAAAAGGGAGGGCAGGAGTGTCTAGGATCTATAGAATTTTGATCAAAATGGGAGAAGTGGAGCGTCCATTATTTCTTAGGAAATGGGAGGAGGAATTGGGAAACAAGATCAGTGAAAGGGAGGTTGGGCTGGTCCTAAGTAGAGTGAACACTACTTCAGTGAACTATAGGGTAGCTGAAATTCCGGTCTGCCCCGATGTCGGTGTCTCCGCTGCTTTTTTGCCCGATGCCTTTTTCTCCTATGCTCGTGTGTCTCTGATTCCTGTCTGCCCGATGCTGGTGTCTGCAATGCCTGTGTCTCTGGTGCTTTTCTGTCCGATGCCTGAGTGCCTTTTTCTCCTATGCTCTCTGATTCCTGTCTGCGACGTTTATCTGCCGGATGCATTTTTCTTGCCCGGTGTCTGCAATGTACGATGCCTGTGATGTGATGTTGTCTGCCCAATGCTTGTGTCTCTGCTTCCTTGTCTGCCCGGTGCCGCTGTCTTCGATGCTTTTCTGCCCGATGCCTTTTTCTCCTATGTTATTGTGTGTGATTCCTGTCTGCGATGCCCGTCTACCGGATGCCTGTGTCTCTGGTGCTTTTCTGTCTGACGCCTGGTGCCTTTTTCTCCTATGCTCTCTGATTCCTGTCTGCCCGCGCCGGTGTCTCCGATGCTTTTCTGCCCCCGATCCTGGTGTTTCAGATTCCTTTTTCTCCTATGCCCGTCTGCCCAATGCTGCCGTCTCCGACGCCCGTGTCTTCTATTTTCGTCTGCTCCAATATCTGGGTCTTTTATGTCTTTGTCTCCAACACAAATCCCTCCTCAAGCTCCCCCCTGTTAGAAAGGTTTGTATGATAAAAGGCATCACTGAGATTCAAAATTGTGACTTCACAGGTTATAACTTGCAGCACTAACCATTGTGCTATGAGAGAAGGAGGGTGCCTTTATTTTACTTTAGTTAATTAGTTGTCTTTAGCTATTTATTTGTAAAAATCTTCATTCTATTTTATACCAGAAATATAATATTAGTGTGATGATGAACTTTACATTAGAACTTTCCCTCTGTAGTAACTGCATATTTTTCTCTAGTTGATCAGTGGTCACATTAGAGAAAGGGACATTTTTCTGTTTATTACTTTTTGCTTTTAAAATTCATAGTATATGAAATAAATGTAAAATAACAAGGAGAGGGGCACCTCTGAGTATATATCAACAAAAATTTATTAGGAAAAGCAATATCCACTCACATGAAAAACTGTAATGAGAAGTTCAGACATGTCTCTGGACTGAAGAGAGGGTGGAGGACTACAGGTCACTTTGATATACTCAGAGGCACGCTCTCATTGTTTTTCTCATAGCTTATTGGACCTTGCTTCTGGTCTTTTTGGTGGCAGCCCTGACAGACTCTTCTACATATATATTATATATACAGTGGGGACGGAAAATATTCAGACTCCCTTAAATTTTTCACTCTTTGTTATGTTGCAGCCATTTGCTAAAATCATTTAAGTTCATTTTTTTCCTCATTAATGTACACACAGCACCCCATATTGACAGAAAAACACAGAATTGTTGACATTTTTGCAGATTTATTAAAAAAGAAAAACTGAAATATCACATGGTCCTAAGTATTCAGACCCTTTGCTGTGATACTCATACATTTAACTCAGGTGCTGTCCATTTCATCTGATCATCCTTGAGATGGTTCTACACGTTCATTTGAGTCCAGCTGTGTTTGATTATACTGATTGGACTTGATTAGGAAAGCCACACACCTGTCTATATAAGACCTTACAGCTCACAGTGCATGTCAGAGCAAATGAGAATCATGAGGTCAAAGGAACTGCCTGAAGAGCTGAGAGACAGAATTGTGGCAAGGTACAAAAAAAATTTCTGCTGCACTTAAGGTTCCTAAGAGCACAGTGGCCTCCATAATCCTTGAATGGAAGATGTTTGGGACGACCAGAACCCTCCCTAGAGCTGGCCGTCCGGCCAAACTGAGCTATCGGGGGAGAAGAGCCTTGGTGAGAGAGGTAATGAAGAACCCAAAGATCACTGTGGCTGAGCTCCAGAGATGCAGTCGGGAGATGAGAGAAAGTTGTAGAAAGTCAACCATCACTGCAGCCCTCCACCAGTCGGGGCTTTATGGCAGAGTGGCCCGATGGAAGCCTCTCCTCAGTGCAAGACACATGAAAGCCTGCATGGAGTTTGCTAAAAAAAAACACCCGAAGGACTCCAAGATGGTGAGAAACAAGATTCTTTGGTCTGATGAGACTAAGCTAGAACTTTTTGGCCTTAATTCTAAGTGGTATGTGTGTAGAAAACCAGGCACTGCTCATCACCTGTCCAATACAGTTCCAACAGTGAAACATGGTGATGGCAGCATCATGCTGTGGGGGTGTTTTTCAGCTGCAGGGACAGGACGACTGGTTGCAATCGAGGGAAAGATGAATGTGGCCAAGTACAGGAATATCCTGGACGAAAACCTTCTCCAGAGTGCTCAGGACCTCTGACTGGGCCGAAGGTTTACCTTCCAACAAGACATTGACCCTAAGCACACAGCTAAAATAATGAAGGAGTGGCTTCACAACAACTCCGTGACTGTTCTTGAATGGCCCAGCCAGAGCCCTGACTTAAACCCAATTGAGCATCTCTTGAGAGACCTAAACATGGCTGTCCACCAACGTTTACCATCCAACCTGACAGAACTGGAGAGGATCTGTAAGGAGAAATGGCAAAGAATCCCCAAATCCAGGTGTGAAAAATTCTTGCATCTTTCCCAAAAAGACTCATGGCTGTATTAGATCAAAAGGGTGCTTCTACTAAATACTGAGCAAAGGGTCTGAATACTTAGGACCATGTGATATTTCAGTTTTTCTTTTTTAATAAATCTGCAAAAATGTCAACAATTCTGTGTTTTTCTGTCAATATGGGGTGCTGTAGGTACATTAATGAGGAAAAAAATGAACTTAAATGATTTTAGCAAATGGCTGCAATATAACAAAGAGTGAAAAATTGAAGGGGGTCTGAATACTTTCCGTCCCCACTGTATATATATCTACCTCTGCCATTGGACTATTAGGAACAGTTTATCGAGGTTTTCTTGCAATGCGCCTTTTTGATATGTAAAATGTTTCATGAAATAAATGTGAATGTGGAAGCGATGGGTTAGGTTTTAATGGCTCTCATGCGAGAGTTGAGGTCACCCAACTTTACAAGACAAGTGGAGATTTCTTCCTTCTCTTCACCAAGTTCCCCAGCTGGTTGAAGTAATCTGCAATTCACCATATCATGGGATGCGTCTTCTTGTACACAACGTGAGAGAGACTGACATCGGTCATACAGAAGACCCGTCATCTTCCTCCACTTCTCCCGTTTATAGTGGAGCTGTTGGCGGTAGAGGTGAAGAAACTTGTGGACTTGGTTGGTGATTTCCAGGGCAGCAATGGCCAATTCGGAGTCATTAATTTGCTCGATGTCAGGAAGTTGTGGTAGGTAATAGTGCTGGCTGGGTAGACAGGTGCTGGCAGGTCTCATGCCCTTATATATCAGAAGGGGCTCTCTGCTGCCCTCTGGTGTCATTATGTAGTCATTGCTGCTCACATGTGGACTGATCAACAGCGGGGAACACCCTACGATGGCGATCCAGTAGTAACAGAGTTGGTTCATATCTCAGTGTAACATCATCACAGCTCTTTACCTCTAGCGCCAGGGATCTCCAAACTATGGCTCTCCAGTTGTTCAGGAACTACAATTCCCTTCATGCCCAGTCATGTCTGTGAATGTCAGAGTCTTACAATGCCTCATGGGACATGTAGTTCTGCAATAGCTGGAGGGCCGTAGTTTGGAGATCCCTGCGAGTCTAGCCCAAAGGTGCCCGTCTTTTACATATCCAAAATCTGAACATGTTAGTGGTCCATTTATGTTCAGTGCTCACTGAGGAGAAGAAGGGACCCATACTGACAAAGAGTCTGCTAAAGTTTTGTGCTATCAACGACATCACTGAGATCTGACATGTGGTAGCTTGCAGCTCTTACCATTATGCGATGGAGGATGGAGGTGGTGGGCCAAACCGTCAATCCACACTCTATTCATATCAAGGCCTGCACCCCACTCCTCCATTGAAGGTAAAGGGGAAGGTAAAGGGGAACTTCGGGCTTTTCTCCTGAGATGTGTCCTGGCATAGGTTGGAAACCTATGCTTTCCCATTGATACACTACTTTGTTTTAGATATCATGTGGATTCTATCTTGATAATCCTTCTGTGAAATGATTTACTACAGCATGAGAGTGTCCTTTCTCTTTGAGCTGTACACATTGATGAGTGCATGAGGCCGCTGTTTCCGAGAGGATATCTACAGGTAGCTGAACCCGACATTCGATTGCTGGGTGATCCTCTACGCTGTTTGACTCTTTGTAATAATGGTCAATCATATTTGGTAAGAGGGTGTGGGGTTGATTTACTAAAGGCAATTCCACTCTGCACTACAAGTGCACTGAAAGTGCAGTCGCTGTAAATCCGAGGGGTAGATCTGAAATCAGGGGAAGCTCTGCTGATTTTATCATCCAATCACGTACAAGCAAAATGCTGTTTTTTATTTAACTTGCATGTCCCCCTCGGATCTACAGCACTTGTAGTGCAAAGTGGATTTGCCTTTAGTAAATAAACCCCCCTGTGTGTCACTGGGAGCGGTGGAAGATCTTCTCTTTTGATCACACTCATTTTTTATTGCCTATTTCACCTGGATTTAACATGGACTTTACATCCACCCGGATTTGATCTACATGTAATAAGCGCTACACTTTTCTACTTTTTTTAATGTATTTGTGTTTGCAGCCAGCAATATTGTTTTAGCGACTATTTTGTTCTTGGACTATTATTTTAGCGTGGGTCATTTTAATATATTTTCTCACTCTATTCTATATCAAGCAGATCTTTCTACTGCCCTCTGATGTCATTGTTCAGTCATTGCAACTCGCACACGGACTGATCAGCAATATTGAGCACACTACGACGAGGATCCAAGAGGGGCGGAGTTTGTTCATATCTCAGTGTAATGTAATCACAGCTCTTCACCTCCGGCCAAAGGATACCCAACCCGAGCACATCCGTGTTAATGTTCCATGTTTGTTTGGTGCTCACCAATATGAAGAAGGCACCCATGCCGATAAAGTTTTCAGTAAAGCGTTGTACTATCGACAGCATCACTGAGATTGGAATTTTCAACTTCACACACAGTAGCTTGCAGCTCTAACCATTGTGCTGTGGAGGATGGAGGGCGGCGGGCCAAATCTACTCGGAGTAAGATGATCAAACCGCACTCCATTCACATGAAGGCCTGCACCCCTCTCCTCCAGTGAAGGTAAAGGGGAACTCCGTTCTTTTCTCCTGAGATGTGTCCTGGCCTACATATTGTATAGATAACGTTTGTATGAAAACTTTTTTTTTTACATTTGAATGCATTCCTTTTTTGCAGCACTGGTATAAAAAGAAAAAAAAGTACAATTTGTTCTTTTTATAAATGTCTTTATTTTATTTCAATATGCCATCTACATACAGAATTTATCTTTAGCAGGGAGCGTGTCTGGGCTCTTTCAATCTTGCTTTCCATGCACCGGTGTTGGTGTGATGGTTTCTTATGCCTTGAATAGGGATTTGGATGGATCTCTCCCTCTTTCTCTATCGGTGGGAAATTATTCTTGATGGCCCAGTAATTTAAAGTATCCGGAGGATTCTGCAGCAGGACGGCTCTCCCGTCATACGGAGCTGATTAGCCGCAGGCACTGAATGTGGAAGCGGCGCGGTTAGGTTTTATTGGCCCTCATGCGAGAGTTGAGATAACCCAACTTTCTAAGACAAGTGCAGATTTGTTCTTGAATGACACATCTGTACTTCCTTCTCTTTAGCAGGTTTCCCAGCCGGTTGAAATAATCTGCAATGTGCCCTTTCAGAAGGTGTTTGCCATCTCCTTGCACGCAACGTTTGAGAGATTGATATCGGTCATGAAGAAGACCCATCATCTTCCTCCACTTCTCCCTTTCATCGTGGGGCTGTCTGTGGTACAGGTTAAGAATCTTGTAGTATCGGTGAAGAAGTTTGTGGACTTGGTTGGTGATTTCCAATGCAGCAACGGCCAACTCGGAGTCTTTGAGTTGCTTGATGTCAGGAAGCTGTGGTAGGTGATAGTGCTGGCTGGGCAGACAGGCGCTGTCAGGTCGCATTCCATTGTATATCTGGAGGAGCTCTCTGCTGACCTCTCGTGTCATTGTGCAGTCATTGCAACTCGCACACGGATTGAACAGCAGCAACGAACATGCAACGGCGACAACCCAAGAGAATCGGAGTTTGTTCATATTTCGGCGTAACATAGTTGGAGCTCTTTATGTCAAGCCAAATGATAATGAGTCTGAGCACATCAATGTTAGTAAGGGCTTTTATATACAAACGGCAAGGGGGTGGTAACATTGAGCTGCTAAGTCTACAGCTTACCTCCCCCAGGCCAACCAACCTAATTCTTACCTTATGGCCTAACAGGGCAGTACGCATGCCGTGGTTGTGATGCTTTGCTTCATAGCCATGGCAATTTTAACTTGGGCTGTAGAGTTCCTGTGTGCCCGACAACGGTGTGCCCGATGACTTTTTCTGATTTTTTTCTCCGATGCTTGTCTGCCCGATGCCGATGTCTCTGATGCTTGTCTACCCATTTCCGGTGTCTCTGATGCCTATAAGCCCGATGCCTCCTATGCCCGTGTGTCTCAAATACTTTTGTCTCTGATTCCTGTTGATGCCGGTGTCTGCGATGTTTGTCTGCCCGGTGTCTCTGATGCTGGTCTGTGATGTTTGTCTGCCCATGGTGGTGTCTGCGATGTTTTTCTGCTCAATGCTGGTGTCTCCTCTGCCGTCGTCTGCTATGCTTTTCAGCCCGATGCCGGTGTCTGCGATGCCCGATGCCGGTGTCTGCGATGCCCGATGCATGTAACGCTGTTTGTCCGTTACCTGTGTCTCTGATTCTTTTCTACCTGATAACCTTTAAGCCTGGTGTCTTTTCCTCCTATGCTCTCTGATTCCTGTCTGCCCCGATGTCTGTGTCTCCGCTGCCGGTGTCTGTGATGCTTGTCTGCCCGATGTCACCATCTCCGCTGCTTTTCAGCCCGATGCCTTTTTCTCCTATGCTTTTGTGTCTCTGATTCCTGTCTGTCCAATGCCGGTGTCTGCGATGCACAATGACGCTGTCTGCGATGTTTGTTTGTCCTATGTCGGTGTCTGCGATGCCCGATGTCCCTGATGCTTGTCTGTCTAATGCCAGTGTCTAAGATGTTTTTCTACCCGATGCATTCTTTCTCCTATGCTCGTGTGTCTCCGCTGCTGTTGTCTGCTGTGCTTTTCTGCCCGATGCTGATGTCTCCGATGCTTTTCTGCTCGATGCCGGTGTCTGCGATACCCGATGCCTGTGATGTTGTTTGCCCGATACCTGTATCTCTGATTCTTTTCTGCCCGATACCTTTAAGCCTGGTGTCTTTTCCTCCTATGCTCTCTGATTCCTGTCTGCCCCGATGTCTGTGTCTCCACTGCCTTTCTGCCCAATGCCTTTTTCTCCTATTCTCGTGTGTCTCTGATTCCTGTCCGCCCGATGCCGGTTTCTACAATGCGCAATGCCTGTAATGTTGTCTGCCCGATGCCTCTGATGCTTTTCTGCCCAATACTGGTGTCTGCGATGCACAATGCCGGTGTCTCCACTGCCTTTGTCTGCGGTGCTTTTCTGCCAATGCCTTTTTCTCCTATGCTCGTGTGTCTCTGATTACTGTCCGCCCGATGCTGGTGTCTGCGATGCCTGAGTGCCTTTTTCTCCTATGCTCTCTGATTCCTGTCTGTGATGTTTGTCTGCCGGATGCCTTTTTCTTGTATGCTCGTGTGTCTGCTCGATGCCGGTGTCTCCGATGCTATTCTGCCCCCGATGCTGGTGTTTCCGATGCCTTTTTCTCCTACGTCCGTCTGCCCAATGCTGCCGTCTCCGACGCCCGTGTCTTCTATTTTCGTCTGCTCCAATATCAGTGTCTTTTATGTCTTTGTCTCCGACACAACTTCTCCTCAAGCCCGAGGCTCCTCCCTGCTAGAATCCAAAGCTTTGTATTATAAAAGGCATCAGTGAGATTCGAACTTGTGACTTCACAGACTGGAACCTGCAGCACTAACCATTGTGCTATGAGGGAGGGAAGGTGCCTATATTTTTACTTTAGTTAATTAGTTGTCTTTATCTATATATTTGTAAAAATCTTCATTCTATTTTATACCAGAAATATAATTTTAGTGTGATGATGAACTTTAGACTAGAGCTTTCCCTCTGTAGTAACTGCATATTTTTCTCTAGTTGATCACTGGTCACATTGGAGAAAGGGACATTTTTCTGTTTATTACTTTTTGCTTTTAAAATTTATAGTATATGAAATAAATGTAAAAAAACAAGGAGAGGGGCGCCTCTGAGTATATATCAACAATAATTTATTAAGAAAAGCAATATCCACTCACATGAAAAACTGTAATATAGAGTTCAGACATGTCTCTGGGCTGAAGAGAGGGTGGAGGACTACAGGTCACTTCAATTATTGTTGATATACTCAGAGGCGCCCCTCTCCTTGTTTTTCTCCTAGCTTATTGGACCTTGCTTCTGGTCTTTTTGGTGGCAGCCCTGACAGACTCTTCTACATATATATATATATACCTTTGCCATTGGACTATTAGGAACAGTTTATCAAGGTTTTCTTGCAATGCGCCTTTTTAATTTGTAAAATGTTTTATGAAACAAATGTGAATGTGGAAGCGATGGGTTAGGTTTTAATGGCTCTCATGCGAGAGTTGAGGTCACCCAACTTTAAAAGACAAGTGGAAATTTCATCTTGAATGTCACATCTATACTTCCTTCTCTTCACCAGGTTGCCCAGCTGGTTGAAGTAATTCTCCGTATCATGGGATGCTTCTTGCTCCAAATTTTCCTTCCTCTTTAGGGTCGGTTTTCTGATACGTTCTGAGCGTCTTAGTTCATTTGTTTGGGATATATTTGTTTGGGCCATGGCTAATGCTGCATCAGACTCTTCTACCTCAGACAGGTTCACTTGCTCTTCAGATTCTATCTCATCTATCTTTGTATCCTCTAACAATGGCATAACAATACTAGACTTAGACACTTTACTTTAAGTGCTATAACAATCAATATGACTTTTAAGGAGACTTTCACTTTAAATGCAATAGCAACAGGTATAGGCAGTAAAATGACTTTCACTTTAAATACTTTAGAGTCCTTGCACTACAAACTGTTCCTTGTTTTTTACTTACAGTCCTTTTATTTCTGAACACGAAAATATCTCTTTCTTGTCAAGCCTATGTGCAATGATAGTAATAAAGGAAAGTTCTGACCTTATTCTGAAGAGCAGGATACTGTGATCTGTAGGTTACTGGGACAAATATCAGTCTTAAAGGTGACTTGTCTTTCTTGATCTGATGCTCTATTATTATTTGCGATGCTTTGTGCTGACTTGCGATGTTTTGTGCTGCAGGCTTTGGGCCTAGTGGTGGGAAACTAGCTGGCTGCAGTACGTGGCCTCTTCGTGCGTAGCGGTGTAGGCGCTCTAGCTCTGGACTTTGGTCTCCCACCATGCGTACCTTTCTCTCTCTAGTGATCGCAGGAGGGTTGGCGCTCTTTCTGTAACTATCTTGCCTTTGCCGTTCTGCCACTTTAAGTGTCGGCTGCAGATTGACTAAAACACGTGTTCTATGGCCTCTGTGGTAGCTCCGCTGCTCAAATGCGCTCTTTTCTATACAAGTTGAGGAGTACTATCGCTTTGCCCTCAAAGGCAACTAATAGTTCCACTGTGGCAGGCGCAGCACTATGAAGTGCCTTATGCGCTGTGGCATTAGAAGAATTTTAATTTCTGACCTTTTAGTCCAAACAAGACTATCTCTTACTCTATAATTCCTCTAGCACCGTTCTATGGAAGCAGTAAGTTTAAAGAGCACACCAAACCTCTATGATATCTTCTTTATTAACTTCAGCTTTTCTTCTTGTATAACACTGACAATTTCGGCAGCAGACAGTAAATGTACAAAACATGTGTTGAATAAAGGATAATAAAATGGCGGTTCAACTGTTCGATCTTGTCATTCTACATAAAATGGTAGATGTATTTCTCTCTTCAGTATCTGTACTTTCACTTTAAAGTACCTTAGACACTTTATGATCTCTCTGAGAGGTATATCTCAGACTTAAGAAATAGTTTTACTTGTTTGACATTGCAGTTTGTACGCTTGTTTGGACAATCAGGAAGGGGGCAAATGCTTTTTCACACAGTCTACAGTGTATATTTTACAGTGGTCAGGACTCTATAGTGTATATAGTACAGTGGTCAGTCCTCTATAGTGTATACAGTGCAGTGGTCAGTCCTCTATAGTGTATACAGTGCAGTAATCGGCCCACTATAGTGCACATAGTACAGTAATCAGCCCTCTATAGTGTATACAGTATAATGGTCAGTCCTCTATAGTGTATATAGTACAGTGATCAGCCCTCTATAGTGTATATAGTACAGTGGTCAGGACTCTATAGTGTATATAGTACAGTGGTCAGTCCTCTATAGTGTATACAGTGCAGTAATCGGCCCACTATAGTGTACATAGTACAGTAATCAGCCCTCTATAGTGTATACAGTATAGTGGTCAGTCCTCTATAGTGTATATAGTACAGTGATCAGCCCTCTATAGTGTATATAGTACAGTGGTCAGGACTCTATAGTGTATATAGTACAGTGGTCAGTCCTCTATAGTGTATATAGTACAGTGGTCAGTCCTCTATAGTGTATATAGTACAGTGGTCAGTCCTCTATAGTGTATATAGTACAGTGGTCAGGACTCTATAGTGTATATAGTACAGTGGTCAGGACTCTATAGTGTATATAGTACAGTGGTCAGTCCTCCATAGTGTATACAGTGCAGCAATCAGCCCTCTATAGTGTATATAGTACAGTAATCAGCCCTCTATAGTGTATACAGTACAGTGGTCAGTCCTCTATAGTGTATATAGTACAGTGATCAGCCCTCTATAGTGTATATAGTACAGTGGTCAGTCCTCTATAGTGTATACAGTGCAGCGGTTAGACCTCTGTAATGTATACAGCTCTCTGTTCTGGCCTCAGTATTGTATACATAGCAATCATATGAAAACTCTTTTTACATTTTTTAATTCAATCATTTATTGTAGCACTGGTGCAAAAAACAGTAGAATTTGTTCTTTTTTTTTTTTTTTTTTTTAATTATTTCATTCAAAACATTTTTTCCTCTCGCTTTGGCACACCAGTATAGGGATGATAGAATCTTTAGCAGGAAGCGTGTCTGGGCTCTTTCAATCTTGCTTTTCATGTACCGGTGTTGGGATGATGGATTCTCATGCCCTGAATAGAGATTTGGATGGACCTCTCCCTCTTTCTCTCTCTTTCGGTGGAAAATTATTCTTGCTGACCCGGTAAGTAAAAGTATCCGGAGGGTTCTTCAGCAGGACAGCTGATGTTCTTTTGGTGCTCCCGGCATACAGAGCTGATTAGCCGCAGGCACTGAAGATGGAAGCGATGCTGTTAAGGTTTATTGGCTCTCATGTGAGAGTTGAGATAATTCATCATAATGAGAAACGTTTCAATTTCATTTTCAATGAAACATCTATCCTCCCCTTTCTCCGTCAGGTTCCCCAGCTTTTTCATGTAATCGGCAATTTGCTGGATCACGGGGTGCTCGTCGTCTTCTTGTACACGTGAGAGAGACTGACATCGGTCATACAGATGTCCCATCATCTTCCTCCACTTTTCCTCTTTATAGAGGAGCTGTTGGTGGTGGAGCTGAAGAAATGTGTGGACTTGGTTGGCGATTTCCAATGCAGCAATGGCCAACTCGAAGTCTTTGAGTCGCTCGATCTCAGGAAACTGTGGTAGGTGTTAGTCCTGGCTGGGCAGACAGGCGCTGTCAGGTCTCATTCCATTGTATTCCTGGAGGAGCTCTCTGCTGCCCTCTGGTGTCATTGTGTAGTCATTGCAACTCGCACACAGACTGATCAGCAATGTTGAGCACACTACGACGAGGATCCAAGAAGGGCGGAGTTTGTTCATATCTCAGCGTAAGGTAATCACAGCTCTTCAGCTCTGTCCAAGGTATACCCAACCCGAGCACATCCACGTTAATATTCCATTTTTGTTTGGTGCTCACCGACGAGAAGAAGGGACCCATGCCGACAAAGTTTTTGGTAAAGTTTTGTACTATCGACGGCATCACTGAGACTTGAACTTGCAACTTCACACACCATAGCTTGCAGCTCTAACCATTGTGTTATGAAGGATGGAGGGCGGCGGGCCAAATCTACTCACAGTAAATCTATCAAACTGCACTCTATTCTCATCAATGCCTGCACCCCTCTCCTCCAATGAAGGTAAAGGGGAACTCTGTTTTTTTTCTCCTGACATGTATCCTGGCCTCCATATTGTATAGATAACATTTGTATGAAACCTTTTTTTTATTTGAATACATTAATTTTATGCAGCACTGGTGTAAAAAGAAAAAAAGTACAATTTGTTCTTTTTATAAATGTCTTTACTTTATTTCAAAATGCCATCTACATACAGAGTTTATCTTTAGCAGGGAGCGTGTCTGGGCTCTTTTAATCTTGTTTTCCATGCAGCGGTGTTGGGATGATGGATTCTCATGCCTTGAATTGAGATTTGGATTGATCTCTCCCTCTTTCTCTCTCTTTCGGTGGGAAATTATTCTTGCTGGCCCGGTAAGTAAAAGTATCCGGAGGGTTCTTCAGCAGGACAGCTGATGTTCTTTTGGTGCTCCCGGCATACGGAGCTGATTAGCCGCAGGTACTGAAGATGGAAGCGATGCGGTTAAGGTTTAATGGCCCTCATGTGAGAGTTGAGATAATTCATCATAATAAGAAACGTTTCAATTTCATTTTCAATGAAACATCTATCCTCCCCTTTCTCCGTCAGGTTCCCCAGCTCTTTCATGTAATCGTCAATTTGCTGGATCACGGGGTGTTCGTCGTCTTCTTGTACACAACATGAGAGAGACTGACATCGGTCATACAGAAGTCCCATCATCTTCCTCCACTTCTCCTCTTTATAGCGGAGCTGTTGGTGGTGGAGTTGAAGAAATGTGTAGACTTGTTTGGTGATTTCCAATGCAGCAACGGCCAACTCGGAGTCTTTGAGTTGCTCGATGTCAGGAAACTGTGGTAAGTGATAGTCCTGGCTGGGCAGACAGGCGCTGTCAGGTCTCATTCCATTGTATATCTGGAGGAGCTCTCTGCAGACCTCTGATGTCATTGTGCAGTCATTGCAACTCGCACACGGATTGAACAGCAGCAACGAACATCCAATGGCGACGACCCAAGAGAATCGGAGTTTGTTCATATTTCGGCGTAACATAGTTGGAGCTCTTTATGTCAAGCCAAATGATAACCATTCTGAGCACATCAATGTTAATAAGGGCTTTTTTATACAAACAGCTAGGGGGTGGTAACATTGAGCTGCTAAGTCTACAGCTTACCTCCCCCAGGCCAACCAACCTAATTCTTACCTTATGGCCTAACAGGGCAGTACGCATGCCGTGGTTGTGATGCTTTGCTTCATAGCCATGGCAATTTTAACTTGGGCTGTAGAGTTCCTGTGTGCCCGACAACGGTGTGCCCGATGACTTTTTCTGCTTTGTTTCTCCGATGCTTGTCTGCCCGATGCCGATGTCTCTGATGCTTGTCTACCCATTTCTGGTGTCTCCGATGCCCATAAGCCCGATGCCTTTTCCTCCTATGCCCGTGTGTCTCAAATGCTTTTGTCTCTGATTCCTGTCGATGCCGGTGTCTGCGATGTTTGTCTGCCCGGTGTCTCTGATGCTTGTCTGCCCAATTCCATTGTCTCCGATGCTGGTCTGTGATGTTTGTCTGCCCATGGTGGTGTCTGCGATGTTTTTCTGCTCAATGCTGGTGTCTGTGATGGCCAATGTCGGTGTCTCCGCTGCTTGTCTGCCCGATGCCTTTTGCTCCTATGCTTGTGTGTCTCTGATTCCTGTCTGCCCGATGCTGGTGTCTCCTCTGCCGTTGTCTGCTATGCTTTTCAGTCCGATGCCGATGTCTGCGATGCCCGATGCATGTGACGCTGTTTGTCCGTTACCTGTGTCTCTGATTCTTTTCTGCCCGATACCTTTAAGCCTGGTGTCTTTTCCTCCTATGCTCTCTGATTCCTGTCTGCCCCGATGTCTTTGTCTCCGCTGCCGGTGTCTGTAATGTTTGTCTGCCTGATGTCACTATCTCCGCTGCTTTTCAGCCCGATGCCTTTTTCTCCTATGCTTTTGTGTCTCTGATTCCTGTCTGCCCGATGCTGGTGTCTGCAATGCACAATGACGCTGTCTGCGATGCCCGATGTCCCTGATGCTTGTCTGCCCAATGCCAGTGTCTAAGATGTTTTTCTACCCGATGTATTCTTTCTCCTATGCTCGTGTGTCTCTGCTGCAGTTGTCTGCCTGATGTCGTTGTCTGCTGTGCTTTTCTGCCCGATGCTGATGTCTCCGATGCTTTTCTGCTCGATGCCGGTGTCTGCGATACCCGATGCCTGTGATGTTGTTTGCCCGATACCTGTATCTCTGATTCTTTTCTGCCCGATACCTTTAAGCCTGGTGTCTTTTCCTCCTATGCTCTCTGATTCCTGTCTGCCCCGATGTCGGTGTCTGCGGTGCTTTTCTGCCCGATGCCTTTTTCTCCTATGCTCGTGTGTCTCTGATTCCTGTCCGCCCGATGCTGGTGTCTGCGATGCCTGTGTCTATGGTGCTTTTCTGTCCGATGCCTGAGTGCCTTTTTCTCCTATGCTCTCTGATTCCTGTCTGTGACGTTTGTCTGCCGGATGCCTTTTTCTTGTATCCTCGTGTGTCTGCTCGATGCCGGTGTCTCCGATGCTTTTCTGCCCCCGATGCTGGTATTTCCGATGCCTTTTTCTCCTGCGTCCGTCTGCCCAATGCTGCCGTCTCCGACGCCCGTGTCTTCTATTTCCGTCTGCTCCAATATCTGTGTCTTTTATGTCTTTGTCTCCGACACAACTCCTCCTCAAGCCCGAGGCTCCTCCCTGTTAGAATCCAAAGCTTTGTATTATAAAAGGCATCAGTAAGATTCAAACTTGTGACTTCACAGACTGGAACCGGCAGCACTAACCATTGTGCTATGAGGGAGGGAAGGTGCCTAAATTTTTACTTTGGTTAATTAGTTTTCTTTATCTATATATTTGTAAAAATCTTCATTCTATTTTATACCAGAAATATAATTTTAGCTTTCCCTCTGTAGTAACTGCATGTTTTTCTCCAGTTGATCACTGGTCACATTGGAGAAAGGGACAATTTTCTGTTTATTACTTTTTGCTTTTAAAATGTATAGTATATGAAATAAATGTAAAAAAAACAAGGAGAGGGGCGCCTCTGAGTATATATCAACAATAATTTATTAAGAAAAGCAATATCCACTCACATGAAAAACTGTAATGTAGAGTTCAGACATGTCTCTGGGCTGAAGAGAGGGTGGAGGTCTACAGGTCACTTTAATTATTGTTGATATACTCAGAGGCCCCCCTCTCCTTGCTTTTCTCCTAGCTTATTGGACCTTGCTTCTGGTCTTTTTGGTGGCAGCCCTGACAGACTCTTCTACATATATATTATATATATATATATATATATATATATACCTCTGCCATTGGACTATTAGGAACAGTTTATCAAGGTTTTCTTGCAATGCGCCTTTTTAATTTGTAAAATGTTTTATGAAACAAATGTGAATGTGGAAGCGATGGGTTAGGTTTTAATGGCTCTCATGTGAGAGTTGAGGTCACCCAACTTTAAAAGACAAGTGGAGATTTCATCTTGAATGTCACATCTATACTTCCTTCTCTTCACCAGGTTGACCAGCTGGTTGAAGTAATTCTCCGTATCATGGGATGCTTCTTGCTCCAAATTTTCCTGCATCTTTAGGGTCGGTTTTCTGCTACGTTCTGAGCGTCTTAGTTCATTTGTTTGGGATATATTTGTTTGGGCCATGCCTAATGCTGCATCAGACTCTTCTACCTCAGACAGGTTCACTTGCTCTTCCGATTCTATCTCATCTATCTTTGTATCCTCTAACAATGGCATAACAATACTAGACGTAGACATTTTACTTTAAGTGCTATAACAATCAATATGACTATTAGGGAGACTTTCACTTTAAATGCAATAGCAACAGGTGCAGGCAGTAAAATGACTTTCACTTTAAATGCAATCACAACAGGTACAGGCAGTAAAATGACTTTCACTTTAAATACTTTAGAGTCCTTGCACTACAAACTGTCCCTTGTTTTTTACTTACAGTCCTTTTATTTCTGAACACGAAAATATCTCTTTCTTGTCAAGCCTACGTGCAATGATAGTAATAAAGGGAAGTTCTGACCTTATTCTGAAGAGCGGGATATTGTGATCTGTAGGTTACTGGGACAAATATCAGTCTTAAAGGTGACTTGTCTTTCTTGATCTGATGCTCTATTATTATTTGCGATGCTTTGTGCTGACTTGCGATACTTTGTGCTGACTTGCGATGCTTTGTGCTGCAGGCTTTGGGCCTAGTGGTGAGAAACTAGCTGGCTGCAGTACGTGGCCTCTTTGTGCGTAGCGGTGTAGGCGCTCTAGCTCTGGACTTTGGTCTCCCACCATGCGTATCTTTCTCTCTCTAGTGATCGCAGGAGGGTTGGCACTCTTTCTGTAACTATCTTGCCTTTCCCGTTCTGCCACTTTAAGAGTCGGCTGCAGATTGACTAAAACACGCGTTCTATGGCCTCTATGGTAGCTCCGCTGCTCAAATGCGCTCTTTTCTATACAAGTTGAGGAGTACTATCGCTTTGCCCTCAAAGGCAACTAATAGTCCCACTGTGGCAGGCGCAGCACTATGAAGTGCCTTATGCGATGTGGCATTAGAAGAATTTTAATTTCTGACCTTTTAGTCCAAACAAGACTATCTCTTACTCTATAATTCCTCTAGCACCGTTCTATGGAAGCAGTAGGTTTAAAGAGCACACCAAACCTCTATGATATCTTCTTTATTAACTTCAGCTTTTCTTCATGTTTAACACTGACAATTTCGGCAGCAGACAGTGCATGTACAAAACATGTGTTGAATAAAGTATAACAAAATGGCGGTTCAACTGTTCGATCTTGTCATTCTACATAAAATGGTAGATGTATTTCTCTCTCCAGTATCTGTACTTTCACTTTAAAGTACCTTAGACACTTTATGATCTCTCTTAGAGGTATATCTGAGACTTAAGAAATAGTTTTACTTGTTTGACATTGCAGTTTGTACGCTTGTTTGAACAATCAGGAAGGGGACAAATGCTTTTTCACACAGTCTACAGTGTATATTTTACAGTGGTCAGGACTCTATAGTGTATATAGTACAGTGGTCAGGACTCTATAGTGTATATAGTACAGTGGTCAGGACTCTATAGTGTATATAGTACAGTGGTCAGTCCTCCATAGTGTATACAGTGCAGCAATCAGCCCTCTATAGTGTATATAGTACAGCAATCAGCCCTCTATAGTGTATACAGTGCAGTAATCAGCCCTCTATAGTGTATATAGTACAGTAATCAGCCCTCTATAGTGTATACAGTACAGTGGTCAGTCCTCTATAGTGTATATAGCACAGTGATCAGCCCTCTATAGTGTATATAGTACAGTGGTCATTCCTCTATAGTGTATATAGTACAGTGGTCAGTCCTCTATAGTGTATACAGTGCAGCAGTCAGGCCTCTGTAATGTATACAGCTCTCTGTTCTGGCCTCAGTATTGTATACATAGCAATCATATGAAAACTCTTTTTACATTTTTTTATTCATTCATTTATTATAGCACTGGTGCAAAGATAAAAACAGTACAATTTGTTATTTTTTTTTTAAATTATTTAATTCAAAACGTTTTTTCTGCTTTGGCACACCAGAATAGGGATGATAGAATCTTTAGCAGGAAGCATGTCTGGGCTCTTTCAATCTTGCTTTTTATGCACCGGTGTTGGGATGATGGATTCTCATGCCTTGAATAGAGATTTGGATGGACCTCTCCCTCTTTCTCTCTCTTTCGGTGGGAAATTATTCTTGCTGATCCGGTAGGGTCTCATTCCATTGTATTCCTGGAGGAGCTCTCTGCTGCCCTCTGCTGCCATTGTGCAGTCATTGCAACTCGCACACAGACTGATCAGCAATGTTGAGCACACTACGACGAGGATCCAAGAGGGGCAGAGTTTGTTCATATCTCAGCGTAAGGTAATCACAGCTCTTCAGCTCTGTCCAAGGTATACCCAACCCGAGCACATCCACGTTAATATTCCATGTTTGCTCGGTGCTCACCAACGAGAAGAAGGGATCCATGCCGATAAAGTTTTTGGTAAAGTTTTGTACTATCGACGGCATCACTGAGACTTGAACTTGCAACTTCACACACCATAGCTTGCAGCTCTAACCATTGTGTTATGAAGGATGGAGGACGGCGGGCCAAATCTACTCAGAGTAAATCTATCATACTGCACTCTATTCACATCAAGGCCTGCACCCCTCTCCTCCACTGAAGGTAAAGGGGAACTCTGTTTTTTTTCTCCTGACATGTATCCTGGCCTCCATATTGTATAGATAACATTTGTATGAAACCTTTTTTTTTATTTGAATACATTAATTTTATGCAGCACAGGTGTAAAAAGAAAAAAAGTACAATTTGTTCTTTTTATAAATGTATTTACTTTATTTCAAAATGCCATCTACATACAGATAGCAGGGAGCGTGTCTGGGCTCTTTTAATCTTGCTTTCCATGCAGCGGTGTTGGGATGATGGATTCTCATGCCTTGAATTGAGATTTGGATGGACCTCTCCCTCTTTCTCTCTCTTTCGGTGGGAAATTATTCTTGCTGGCCCGGTAAGTAAAAGTATCCATAGGGTTCTTCAGCAGGACAGCTGATGTTCTTTCGGTGCTCCCGGCATACGGAGCTGATAAGCCGCAGGCACTGAAGACGGAAGCGATGCGGTTAAGGTTTAATGGCCCTCATGCGAGAGTTGAGATAATTCATCATAATAAGAAACGTTTCAATTTCATTTTCAATGAAACATCTATCCTCCCCTTTCTCCGTCAGGTTCCCCAGCTCTTTCATGTAATCGTCAATTTGCTGGATCACGGGGTGCTCGTTGTCTTCTTGTACACAACATGAGAGAGACTGACATCGGTCATACAGAAGTCCCATCATCTTCCTCCACTTCTCCTCTTTATAGCGGAGCTGTTGGTGGTGGAGTTGAAGAAATGTGTAGACTTGTTTGGCGATTTCCAATGCAGCAACGGCCAACTCGGTGTCTTTGAGTTGCTCGATGTCAGGAAACTGTGGTAAGTGATAGTCCTGGCTGGGCAGACAGGCGCTGTCAGGTCTCAATCCATTGTATATCTGGAGGAGCTCTCTGCTGACCTCTGGTGTCATTGTGCAGTCATTGCAACTCGCACATGGATTGAACAGCAGCAACGAACATCCAACGGCGACAACCCAATAGAATCGGAGTTTGTTCATATTTCGGCGTAACATAGTTGGAGCTCTTTATGTCAAGCCAAATGATAACCACTCTGAGCACATCAATGTTAATAAGGGCTTTTTTATACAAACAGCTAGGGGGTGGTAACATTGAGCTGCTAAGTCTACAGCTTACCTCCCCAGGCCAACCAACCTAATTCTTACCTTATGGCCTAACAGGGCAGTACGCATGCCGTAGTTGTGATGCTTTGCTTCATAGCCATGTCAATTTTAACTTGGGCTGTAGAGTTCCTGTGTGCCCGACAACGGTGTGCCCGATGACTTTTTCTGCTTTGTTTCTCCGATGCTTGTCTGCCCCATGCCGATGTCTCTGATGCTTGTCTACCCATTTCTGGTGTCTCCGATGCCCATAAGCCCGATGCCTTTTCCTCCTATGCCCGTGTGTCTCAAATGCTTTTGTCTCTGATTCCTGTCGATGCCGGTGTCTGCGATGTTTGTCTGCCCGGTGTCTTTGATGCTTGTCTGCCCAATTCCATTGTCTCCGATGCTGGTCTGCGATATTTGTCTGTCCATGGTGGTGTCTGCGATGTTTTTCTGCTCAATGCTGGTGTCTGTGATGGCCGATGCCTGTGTCTCCGCTGCTTGTCTGCCCGATGCCTTTTGCTCCTATGCTTGTGTGTCTCTGATTCCTGTCTGCCCGATGCTGGTGTCTCCTCTGCCGTTGTCTGCTATGCTTTTCAGCCCGATGCTGGTGTCTGCGGTGCCCGATGCATGTGATGCTGTTTGTCCGTTACCTGTGTCTCTGATTCTTTTCTGCCCGATACCTTTAAGCCTGGTGTCTTTTCCTCCTATGCTCTCTGATTCCTGTCT
Source organism: Lithobates clamitans (assembly GCA_037952925.1). Taxonomy (NCBI): domain Eukaryota; kingdom Metazoa; phylum Chordata; class Amphibia; order Anura; family Ranidae; genus Lithobates; species Lithobates clamitans. The sequence continues at coordinate 296,497 of JBBGZY010002426.1, forward strand.
GCCCCGATGTCTTTGTCTCCGCTGCCGGTGTCTGTAATGTTTGTCTGCCTGATGTCACTATCTCCGCTGCTTTTCAGCCCGATGCCTTTTTCTCCTATGCTTTTGTGTCTCTGATTCCTGTCTGCCCGATGCTGGTGTCTGCGATGCACAATGACGCTGTCTGCGATGCCCGATGTCCCTGATGCTTGTCTGTCCAATGCCAGTGTCTAAGATGTTTTTCTACCCGATGCATTCTTTCTCCTATGCTCGTGTGTCTCCGCTGCAGTTGTCTGCCTGATGTCGTTGTCTGCTGTGCTTTTCTGCCCGATGCTGATGTCTCCGATGCTTTTATGCTCTATGTCAGTGTCTGCGATACCCGATGCCTGTGATGTTGTTTGCCCGATACCTGTATCTCTGATTCTTTTCTGCCTGATACCTTTAAGCCTGGTGTCTTTTCCTCCTATGCTCTCTGATTCCTGTCTGCCCCGATGTCTCCCCCGATGTGTCTCCGCTGCTTTTCTGCCCGATGCCTTTTTCTCCTATGCTCGTGTGTCTCTAATTCCTGTCCGCCCGATGCTGGTGTCTGCGATGCCTGTGTCTATGGTGCTTTTCTGTCCGATGCCTGAGTGCCTTTTTCTCCTATGCTCTCTGATTCCTGTCTGTGAGGTTTGTCTGCCGGATGCCTTTTTCTTGTATGCTCGTGTGTCTGCTCGATGCCGGTGTCTCCGATGCTATTCTGCCCCCGATGCTGGTGTTTCAGATGCCTTTTTCTCCTTCGCCCCTCTGCCCAATGCTGCCGTCTCCGACGCCCTTGTCTTCTATTTTTGTCTGCTCCAATATCAGTGTCTTTTATGTCTTTGTCTCCGACACAACTTCTCCTCAAGCCCGATGCTCCTCCCTGTTAGAATCCAAAGCTTTGTATTATAAAAGGCATCAGTAAGATTCGAACTTGTGACTTCACAGACTGGAACCGGCAACACTAACCATTGTGCTATGAGGGAGGGAAGGTGCCTAAATTTTTACTTTGGTTAATTAGTTTTCTTTATCTATATATTTGTAAAAATCTTCATTCTATTTTATACCAGAAATATAATTTTAGTGTGATGATGAACTTTAGATTAGAGCTTTCCCTCTGTAGTAACTGCATGTTTTTCTCTAGTTGATCACTGGTCACATTGGAGAAAGGGACATTTTTCTGTTTATTACTTTTTGCTTTTAAAATTTATAGTATATGAAATAAATGTAAAAAAACAAGGCGAGGGGCGCCTCTGAGTATATATCAACAATAATTTATTAAGACAAGCAATATCCACTCACATGAAAAACTGTAATGTAGAGTTCAGACATGTCTCTGGGCTGAAGAGAGGGTGGAGGTCTACAGGTCACTTCAATTATTGTTGATATACTCAGAGGCGCCACTCTCCTTGTTTTTCTCCTAGCTTATTGAACCTTGCTTCTGGTCTTTTTGGTGGCAGCCCTGACAGACTCTTCTACATATATATATATATATATATACCTACCTCTGCCATTGGACTATTAGGAACAGTTTATCAAGGTTTTCTTGCAATGCGCCTTTTTAATTTGTAAAATGTTTTATGAAACAAATGTGAATGTGGAAGCGATGGGTTAGGTTTTAATGGCTCTCATGTGAGAGTTGAGGTCACCCAACTTTAAAAGACAAGTGGAGATTTCATCTTGAATGTCACATCTGTACTTCCTTCTCTTCACCAGGTTGCCCAGCTGGTTGAAGTAATTCTCCGTATCATGGGATGCTTCTTGCTCCAAATTTTCCTGCATCTTTAGGGTCGGTTTTCTGCTACGTTCTGAGCGTCTTAGTTCATTTGTTGGGATATATTTGTTTGGGCCATGGCTAATGCTGCATCAGACTTTTCTACCTCAGACAGGTTCACTTGCTCTTCAGATTCTATCTCATCTATCTTTGTATCCTCTAACAATGGCATAACAATACTAGACATTTTACTTTAAGTGCTATAACAATCAATATGACTATTAAGGAGACTTTCACTTTAAATGCAATAGCAACAGGTACAGGCAGTAAAATGACTTTCACTTTAAATACTTTAGAGTCCTTGCACTAGAAACTGTCCCTTGTTTTTTACTTACAGTCCTTTTATTTCTGAACACAAAAATATCTCTTTCTTGTCAAGCCTATGTGCAATGATAGTAATAAGGGGAAGTTCTGACCTTATTCTGAAGAGCAGGATACTGTGATCTGTAGGTTACTGGGACAAATATCAGTCTTAAAGGAGACTTGTCTTTCTTGATCTGATGCTCTATTATTATTTGTGATGCTTTGTGCTGACTTGCGATGTTTTGTGCTGCAGGTTTTGGGCCTAGTGGTGGGAAACTAGCTGGCTGCAGTACGTGGCCTCTTCGTGCGTAGCGGTGTAGGCGCTCTAGCTCTGGACTTTGGTCTCCCACCATGCGTATCTTTCTCTCTCTAGTGATCGCAGGAGGGTTGGCGCTCTTTCTGTAACTATCTTGCCTTTGCCGTTCTGCCACTTTAAGTGTCGGCTGCAGATTGACTAAAACACGCGTTCTATGGCCTCTGTGGTAGCTCCGCTGCTCAAATGCGCTCTTTTCTATACAAGTTGAGGAGTACTATCGCTTTGCCCTCAAAGGCAACTAATAGTTCCACTGTGGCAGGCGCAGCACTATGAAGTGCCTTATGCGCTGTGGCATTAGAAGAATTTTAATTTCTGACCTTTTAGTCCAAACAAGACTATCTCTTACTCTATAATTCCTCTAGCACCGTTCTATGGAAGCAGTAGGTTTAAAGAGCACACCAAACCTCTATGATATCTACTTTATTAACTTCAGCTTTTCTTCATATATAACACTGACAATTTCGGCAGCAGACAGTGCATGTACAAAACATGTGTTGAATAAAGTATAACAAAATGGCGGTTCAACTGTTCGATCTTGTCATTCTACATACAATGGTAGATGTATTTCTCGCTTCAGTATCTGTACTTTCAGTACCTTAGACACTTTATGATCTCTCTGAGAGGTGTATCTGAGACTTAAGAAATAGTTTTACTTGTTTGACATTGCAGTTTATACGCTTGCTTGAACAATCAGGAAGGGGGCAAATGCTTTTTCACACAGTCTACAGTGTATATTTTACAGTGGTCAGGACTCTATAGTGTATATAATACAGTGGTCAGTCCTCTATAGTGTATACAGTGCAGTGGTCAGTCCTCTATAGTGTATACAGTGCAGCAATCAGCCCTCTATAGTGTATATAGTACAGTAATCAGCCCTCTATAGTGTATACAGTACAGTGGTCAGTCCTCTATAGTGTATATAGTACAGAGATCAGCCCTCTATAGTGTATATAGTACAGTAATCAGCCCTCTATAGTGTATATAGTACAGTGGTCAGTCCTCTATAGTGTATATAGTACAGTGGTCAGTCCTCTATAGTGTATACAGTGCAGTAATCAGCCCTCTATAGTGTATATAGTACAGTAATCAGCCCTCTATAGTGTATATAGTACAGTGGTCAGTCCTCTATAGTGTATATAGTACAGTAATCAGCCCTCTATAGTGTATATAGTACAGTGGTCAGTCCTCTATAGTGTATATAGTACAGTGGTCAGTCCTCTATAGTGTATACAGTGTAGCGGTTAGACCTCTGTAATGTATACAGCTCTCTGTTCTGGCCTCAGTATTGTATACATAGCAATCATATGAAAACTCTTTTTACATTTTTTAATTCAATTATTTATTGTAGCACTGGTGCAAAAATAAAAACAGTACAATTTGTTCTTTTTTTTTAATTATTTCATTCTTCTCGCTTTGACACACCAGTATAGGGATGATAGAATCTTTAGCAGGGAGCGTGTCTGGGCTCTTTCAATCTTGCTTTTCATGCACCAGTGTTGGGATGATGGATTCTCATGCCCTGAATAGAGATTTGGATGGATCTCTCCCTCTTTCTCTCTCTTTCGGTGGAAAATTATTCTTGCTGACCCGGTAAGTAAAAGTATCCAGGGAGTTCTTCAGCAGGACATCTGATGTTCTTTTGGTGCTCCCGGCATACGGAGCTGATTAGCCGCAGGCACTGAAGATGGAAGTGATACGGTTAAGGTTTATTGGCTCTCATGTGAGAGTTGAGATAATTCATCATAATGAGAAACGTTTCAATTTCATTTTCAATGAAACATCTATCCTCCCCTTTCTCCGTCAGGTTCCCCAGCTTTTTCATGTAATCAGCAATTTGCTGGATCACGGGGTGCTCGTCGTCTTCTTGTACACGTGAGGGAGACTGACATCGGTCATACAGATGTCCCATCATCTTCCTCCACTTTTCCTCTTTATAGAAGAGCTGTTGGTGGTGGAGCTGAAGAAATGTGTGGACTTTGTTGGCGATTTCCAATGCAGCGATGGCCAACTCGGAGTCTTTGAGTTGCTCGATGTCAGGAAACTGTGGTAGGTGATAGTCCTGGCTGGGTAGACAGGCGCTGTCAGGTCTCATTCCATTGTATTCCCGGAGGAGCTCTCTGCTGCCCTCTGGTGTCATTGTGCAGTCATTGCAACTCGCACACAGACTGATCAGCAACGTTGAGCACACTACGACGAGGATCCAAAGGGGGCGGAGTTTGTTCATATCTCAGCGTAAGGAAATCACAGCTCTTCAGCTCTGTCCAAGGTATACCCAACCCGAGCACATCCACGTTAATATTCCATTTTTGTTCGGTGCTCCCCGACGAGAAGAAGGGACCCATGCCGACAACGTTTTTGGTAAAGTTTTGTACTATCGTCGGGATCACTGAGACTTGAACTTGCAACTTCACACACCATAGCTTGCAGCTCTAACCATTGTGTTATGAAGGATGGAGGGCGGCGGGCCAAATCTACTCAGAGTAAATCTATCAAACTGCACTCTATTCATATCAAGGCCTGCACCCCTCTCCTCCAATGAAGGTAAAGGGGAACTCTGTTTTTTTTCTCCTGACATGTATCCTGGCCTCCATAATGTATAGATAACATTTGTATGAAACCTTTTTTTTTATTTGAATACATTCATTTTATGCAGCACTGGTGTAAAAAGAAAAAAAAGTACAATTTGTTCTTTTTATAAATGTCTTTACTTTATTTCAAAATACCATCTACATACAGAATTTATCTTTAGCAGGGAGCGTGTCTGGGCTCTTTTAATCTTGTTTTCCATGCAGCGGTGTTGGGATGATGGATTCTCATGACTTGAATTGAGATTTGGATGGATCTCTCCCTCTTTCTCTCTCTCTCGGTGGGAAATTCTTCTTGCTGGCCCGGTAAGTAAAAGTATCCGGAGGGTTCTTCAGCAGGACGGCTGATGTTCTTTCGGTGCTCCCGGCATACGGAGCTGATAAGCCGCAGGCACTGAAGACGGAAGCGATGTGGTTAAGGTTTAATGGCCCTCATGCGAGAGTTGAAATAATTCATCATAATCAGAAACGTTTCAATTTCATTTTCAATGAAACATCTATCCTCCTCTTTCTCCGTCAGGTTCCCCAGCTCTTTCATGTAATCGTCAACTTGCTGGATCACGGGGTGCTCGTTGTCTTCTTGTACACAACTTGAGAGAGACTGACATCGGTCATACAGAAGTCCCATCATCTTCCTCCACTTCTCCTCTTTATAGCGGAGCTGTTGGTGGTGGAGTTGAAGAAATGTGTAGACTTGGTTGGCGATTTCCAATGCAGCGATGGCCAACTCGGTGTCTTTGAGTTGCTCGATGTCAGGAAACTGTGGTAGGTGATAGTCCTGGCTGGGCAGACAGGCGCTGTCAGGTCGCATTCCATTGTATATCTGGAGAAGCTCTCTGCAGACCTCTGGTGTCATTGTGCAGTCATTGCAACTCGCACACGGATTGAACAGCAGCAACGAACATCCAATGGCGACGACCCAAGAGAATCGGAGTTTGTTCATATTTCGGCGTAACATAGTTGGAGCTCTTTATGTCAAGCCAAATGATAACCACTCTGAGCACATCAATGTTAGTAAGGGCTTTTTTATACAAACAGCTAGGGGGTGGTAACATTGAGCTGCTAAGTCTACAGCTTACCTCCCCAGGCCAACCAACCTAATTCTTACCTTATGGCCTAACAGGGCAGTACACATGCCGTGGTTGTGATGCTTTGCTTCATAGCCATGTCAATTTTAACTTGGGCTGTAGAGTTCCTGTGTGCCCGACAACGGTGTGCCCGATGACTTTTTCTGCTTTGTTTCTCCGATGCTTGTCTGCCCGATGCCGATGTCTCTGATGCTCGTCTACCCATTTCTGGTGTCTCCGATGCCCATAAGCCCGATGCCTTTTCCTCCTATGCCCGTGTGTCTCAAATGCTTTTGTCTCTGATTCCTGTCGATGCCGGTGTCTGCGATGTTTGTCTGCCCGGTGTCTCTGATGCTGGTCTGCCCAATTCCATTGTCTCCGATGCTGGTCTGCGATGTTTGTCTGTCCATGGTGGTGTCTGCGATGATTTTCTGCTCAATGCCGGTGTCTGTGATGGCCGATGCCTGTGTCTCCGCTGCTTGTCTGCCCGATGCCTTTTGCTCCTATGCTTGTGTGTCTCTGATTCCTGTCTGCCCGATGCTGGTGTCTCCTCTGCCGTTGTCTGCTATGCTTTTCAGCCCGATGCTGGTGTCTGCTATGCCCGATGTCCCTGATGCTTGTCTGTCCAATGCCAGTGTCTAAGATGTTTTTCTACCTGATGCATTCTTTCTCCTATGCTCGTGTGTCTCCGCTGCAGTTGTCTGCCTGATGTCGTTGTCTGCTGTGCTTTTCTGCCCGATGCTGATGTCTCCGATGCTTTTCTGCTCGATGCCGGTGTCTGCGATACCCGATGCCTGTGATGTTGTTTGCCCGATACCTGTATCTCTGATTCTTTTCTGCCCGATACCTTTAAGCCTGGTGTCTTTTCCTCCTATGCTCTCTGATTCCTGTCTGCCCCGATGTCGGTGTCTCCGCTGCTTTTCTGCCCGATGCCTTTTTCTCCTATGCTCGTGTGTCTCTGATTCCTGTCCGCCCGATGCTGGTGTCTGCGATGCCTGTGTCTCTGGTGCTTTTCTGTCCGATGCCTGAGTGCCTTTTTCTCCTATGCTCTCTGATTCCTGTCTGTGACGTTTGTCTGCCGGATGCCTTTTTCTTGTATGCTGGTGTGTCTGCTCGATGCCGTTGTCTCCGATGCTTTTCTGCCCCCGATGCTGGTATTTCAGATGTCTTTTTCTCCTTCGCCCGTCTGCCCAATGCTGCCGTCTCCGACGCCCGTGTCTTCTATTTTTGTCTGCTCCAATATCAGTGTCTTTTATGTCTTTGTCTCCGACACAACTCCTCCTCAAGCCCGAGGCTCCTCCCTGTTAGGATCCAAAGCTTTGTATTATAAAAGGCATCAGTGAGATTCGAACTTGTGACTTCACAGAGTGGAACCGGCAGCACTAACCATTGTGCTATGAGGGGAGGAGGGTGCCTATATTTTTAGTTTGGTTAATTAGTTGTCTTTAGCTATATATTTGTAAAAATCTTAATTCTATTTTATACCAGAAATATAATTTTAGTGTGATGATAAACTTTAGATTAGAGTTTTCCCTCTGTAGTAACTGGATATTTTTCTCTAGTTGATCACTGGTCACATTGGAGAAAGGGACATTTTTCTGTTTATTATAGTATATGAAATAAATGTAAAAAAACAAGGAGAGGGGTGCCTCTGAGTATATATCAACAATAATTTCTTAAGAAAAGCAATATCCACTCACATGAAAAACTGTAATGTAGAGTTCACACATGTCTCTGGGCTGAAGAGAGGGTGGAGGACTGCAGGTCACTTCAATTATTGTTGATATACTCAGAGGCGCCCCTCTCCTTGTTTTTCTCCTAGCTTATTGGACCTTTCTACTTCAGACAGGTTCACTTGCTCTGCAGATTCTATCTCATCTATCTTTGTATCCTCTAACAATGGCATAACAATACTAGACTTAGACATTTTACTTTAAGTGCTATAACAATCAATATGACTATTAGGGAGACTTTCACTTTAAATGCAATAGCAACAGGTGCAGGCAGTAAAATGACTTTCACTTTAAATACTTTAGAGTCCTTGCACTACAAACTGTTCCTTGTTTTTTACTTACAGTCCTTTTATTTCTGAACACGAAAATATCTCTTTCTTGTCAAGCCTATGTGCAATGATAGTAATAAAGGGAAGTTCTGACCTTATTCTGAAGAGCAGGATACTGTGATCTGTAGGTTACTGGGACAAATATCAGTCTTAAAGGAGACTTGTCTTTCTTGATCTGATGCTCTATTCTGACTTGCGATGCTTTGTGCTGACTTGCGATGCTTTGTGCTACAGGCTTTGGGCCTAGTGGTGGGAAACTAGCTGGCTGCAGTACGTGGCCTCTTCGTGCGTAGCGGTGTAGGCGCTCTAGCTCTGGACTTTGGTCTCCCACCATGCGTATCTTTCTCTCTCTAGGGATCGCAGGAGGGTTGGCGCTCTTTCTGTAACTATCTTGCCTTTGCCGTTCTGCCACTTTAAGAGTCGGCTGCAGATTTACTAAAACACGCGTTCTATGGTAGCTCCGCTGCTCAAATGCGCTCTTTTCTATGCAAGTTGAGGAGTACTCTCGCTTCACCCTCAAAGGCAACTAATAGTTCCACTGTGGCAGGCGCAGCACTAATTTCTGACCTTTTAGTCCAAACAAGACTATCTCTTACTCTAAAATTCCTCTAGCACCGTTCTATGGAAGCAGTAGGTTTAAAGAGCACACCAAACCTCTATGATATCTTCTTTATTAACTTCAGCTTTTCTTCATATATAACACTGACAATTTCACAGCAGACAGTGCATGTACAAAACATGTGTTGAATAAAGTATAACAAAATGGCGGTTCAACTGTTCGATCTTGTCATTCTACATAAAATGGTAAATGTATTTCTCTCTTCAGTATGTGTACTTTCACTTTAAAGTACCTTAGACACTTTATGATCTCTCTGAGAGGTATATCTCAGACTTAAGAAATAGTTTTACTTGTTTGATATTGCAGTTTGCACGCTTGTTTGAACATTTGCTATGATGTTTGTTTGAACGTTTGTTTGGTGGAACTATAAGTGAACACATAACTAGTTCAGTATATAGTTCTAATCACATTATTTAACAATAGTAACATATATAACTGTATTAAATACCTATTTTGGCCACTTGCTTCCATAAAACTGAACTCTGGCTGGATCTGCAATCTGTTCAGGCCCCCTCTCTCTGATATAGTGAGATCTAGCAATGTGCTGGGTAATTTCCATACAAAATAATAGGTGTAAGGCTGGCAGTGATTGGCCAAGACACTTGCTCAGTGTGAGATTGGCTCTGACTGGCCAAAACTCCTGAGAGTCACAAAGGCTTAACTCTATGCTTTCTGGCTTCAATTCTGCTGTGTCTTTGAGCTTACCTTTACTGTCATATAAGGAATCTTAAAAGGCACATTTTTTCTCGTTTGCTTCTGTGAACACAATATACAACTGTTATATGACATCCGTATATAAAGTCACAGTAAATAACTCTGCTTTTTATCTCTCACATGTGAGCATATAAACTGTATTAAGGTTATTAGCATGTCTAGTTGTATATGCATGTAAGTCACATTAGCAACCTAGGACAGGTCTTAGCTGGCCCGCTACAGGCGGGGGGTGTAGATGGGGAATTGGATCTTTTTTTTTTTTTCATTAAGTGCAGTGGTTGAACGAAAAAAAAAAAAAGATTCATGAATGGGCTTCCTTACCCACTGTAAAAAAATGTAGCACCGTCTGGTGGCCCCTTTAAGCGATCAACAGCACATTCCTTTCTGGCTGCATGGGTCTCTATAGTGTATAAAGCATGAATTCATTTTGTGTAGCACTGGTGCAAAAATAAAAGGAGTACAATATGTTCTTTCTTTAAATGTTTTTTATTTATTTTTATTCAAAATGTCAATTAAATGCAAACTTTATCTTTTTTTTTTTTCCTTATTATTAGCAGGATAAAAACCCAGATTTGCACAAAGCACTACGGAAGCATGTCTCGCCTTGGTCACATGCTGGCCACGTCCCCGTGAAGTTTATCTTTAGCAGGGAGCATGTCTGGGCTCTTTCAAGCTGGCTTTCGAGGCACCAGTGTTGGGATGATAGATTCTCATGTCTTGAATGGAGATTTGGATGGATCTCTCCCTCTCCCTTTCTGTGGTAAATTATTTCAGTCCAGTAAGTAAAAGTAGTTGGAGGGTTTTGCAGCAGGGCAGGTGATGTTCTTATGATGCTCCCCTCATACGGGGTTGTTTAGCCGCGGGCACTGAACACAGAAGAGCTGCGGTTAGGTTTTAATGGCTCTCATGCGAGAGTTGAGATCACCCAACTTTAAAAGACAAGTGGAGATTTCATCTCGAATGACACATCTGTACTTCCTTCTCGTCCTTTTCTTCCTTCTCTTCACCAGGTTCCCCAGCCGGTTGAAGTATTCTGCAATTTGCAATCTCAGAAGGTGCTTGCCATCTCCTTGCGCGCAACGTTTGAGAGACTGATATCGGTCATGCAGAAGTCCCATCATCTTCCTCCAGTCCTCCCGTTTATTGCGGGGCTGTTGGTGGTACAGGTGAAGATACTTGTAGTATCGGTGGAGAAATGTATGGACTTGCTTGGCGATTTCAAATGCAGCAACAGCCAACTTGGACTCGTTCAGATGCTTAATGTCAGGAAGCTGTGGTAGGTGATAGACCTTGCTGGGCAGACAGGTGTTCTTAGGTCTAATGCTGTCATATATCAGGCGGGGCTCTCTACTGCTCTCTGGTGTCGTTGTGCAGTCATCGCGGCTCACACACGGACTGATCAGCAACGTTGAGCACACTACGAGGAGGATCCAAGAGGGGCGGAGTTTGTTCATATCTCAGCGTAATGTAGTAGCAGCTCATACTCAGCCTAAACACATCCATGTTAATAGTCCTTTTTAGTTTGGTGATAACCACGGAGAAGAAGGGATTCATACCCCAGAAGTTCCCGGTAAAGTTTTGCACCATCGGCGGCATCACAGAGAGTTGAACTCGCAACCTCACACACCGTAGCTTGCAGCTTTAACCATTGTGCTATGGAGGCTGGAGGGAGACGGGCCAAATCTGCTCAGAGTTCATCCACAGCAGATAAAACTGAACACTACAACTGCACTCCATTCACACCAAGGCCTGCACCCCTCTCCTTCAATGAAGGTAAAGGGGAACTCTAGACTTTTCTCCTGGGAGAGATTTTGTCACTGAATTTGGACACATTTTTTTATCTTTCCTGCAAAAACATCTTTTACAATTTCGTTATTTTTGCTTTTTAATTTTTATGTATTTTTTTCATTTTTAAAAATTGTCATCAAGTTGTATCAGAAATATTATTTTAGTGCCATGATGAAGGCCCTTTTTTTGTGGCCCGCAGCCAATGTCCCCAGACTCACTTCAGCCACGGTCTCTGTTTAGACTTTGTCAGGTTACGGGACCTGCACTACAAACTCACCCCCGGGAGTGTGCAGCGAAGGTCTCACATCCCGATAAAGTCTGCCTCTCCCGTCTCTTCACTGTGTTATTGGTTGCTAGGACCGCCGACGTCCTAAGCAACCAATGAATTACTTCATATTACTTTATTGCGCACCAGCCGCAAATCCCGGCTTCCAAGTGTTGATGTAAGAGCCGGGCAGGAGCTGGGAAGCACAGCCAATCAAACCACCATTACAGTCACACTGCACAGGTAAAGAACATTGATGTAAATGGGAAATTTGAGGTGGACACAAATATGCAGGAAGACTGATAGGCACAGAAAGGGCAAGGAAAAGGGGGCAGAGGTCTGATGGGGAAACATGGGGAGTTGGGGCTGTGATGGAGACACATTTGTGCGGTGGCTCTAATGGGGACACGTGTGGGGGGCCTGATGGGGATACATCTGTAGGGGACTTTGGGACAAATGTGTGGGGGGGCCTTAATGGTAACACATGTGGGGGGCCCTGATTGGGACACATTGCAGGGGGCTCTGATGGGGACACGTGTGTGGGGGCCCCCATTGGAGACATGTGTGGGGGACCTGATAGGGACACGTGTGTTGGGGCTGTAATGGGGACATGTGTAGGCACCTTGAAGGTAACAGCTGTGTGTGGGGGCCCTCATGGGGATACGTCTGGTGGGACCCTGATGAGGACACATGTAGGGGGGGCCTAATGGGAACCTGTGTGGGGGAAATCTGATGGAGACATGTGTGTTGGGCCCTGATGGGGACATGTGTGGGGGACATCTGATGGAGACATGTGAGTTGGGCCCTGATGGCTCCTTCCAGCAGGATAATGCACCATGTCACAAAGCTCCAATCATCTCACCACTGGACAATGAGGTCCCTGTACTCCAATGTCCTCCACACTCACCACATCTCATCCAATAGAGCACCTTTGGGATGTGGTGGAATGGGAGATTTGCATCATGTATGTGCAGCCGACAAATTTGCAGCAACTGCGTGATGCTATCATGTCACTATGGAGCAAAATCTCTGAGGAATGTTTCCAACACTTTGTTGAATCTATGCCACCAAGAATGAAGGCAAAAGGGGGTCCAACCCGGTACTAGCGAGGTGTACCTAATAAAGTGGCCGGTGAGTGTATATGGTATACAGTATCTCACAAAAGTGAGTACACCCCTCACATTTTTGTAAATCTTTTATTCTATCTTTTCATGTGACAACACTGAAGAAATGACACTTTGCTACAATGTAAAGTAGTGAGTGTACAGCTTGTATAACAGTGTAAATTTGCTGTCCCCTCAAAATAACTCAACACACAGCCATTAATGTCTAAACCGCTGGCAACAAAAGTGAGTACACCCCTAAGTGAAAATGTCCAAATTTTGCCCAATTAGCCATTTTCCCTCCCCGGTGTCATGTGACTCATTTGTGTTACAAAGGTGTGAATGGGGAGCAGGTGTGTTAAATTTGGTGTTATCGCTCTCACTCTCTCATACTGGTCACTGGAAGTTCAACATGGCACCTCATGGCAAAGAACTCTCTGAGGATCTGAAAAAAAGAATTGTTGCTCCACATAAAGATGGCCTAGGCTATAAGAAGATTGCCAAGACCCTGAAACTGAGCTGCAGCACAGAGACCATACAGTATAACAGGACAGGTTCCACTCAGAACAGGCCTCGCCATGGTCCACCAAAGTTGAGGTCACGTGCTCAGCGTCATATCCAGAGGTTGTCTTTGGGAAATAGACGTATGAGTGCTGCCAGCATTGCTGCAGTATATATAGTATATCCACAACAACTCCATAATCTGATGAATATATAATGTATGAATCCATTGAAGTTGCCGGTCCGGGAATTTTTTTTAGGGGTTTTGAACAGATTTGAACTTGGGGGTCCACTGAGCTCATCTCTAACCCAAACTATGTTTTTTATTTTTTATACTCAAATCACCTGAAGAGAAGACCGGGTCATTATCGTGATCTGCAGTGTGGGGAATGACCCGTTCCTCTCTAGTCTTAAATGACATTAGTGGACTCAACATTTTTTCAGAATTGTGTGCAAACACCTAAACGTAAATCTAACCATGTATGGCTAACTTAAAGAGGAACTGCAGTCTGCTCACATAACTTGTAATAAAAACATCTTTGCCGTTCTGAAACTTTCCTCTAATCACTTTGCATATTATTTTATATATACTGTGATTCTGTACTTGCCAAATATGGTGCAGAAATCTCCCTCCACTGAGTCTGGCTGCAACCATTTTAACTGTGGGCAGCTGAAGCTGCTGCCTGTTCACTTCCTGGATTTATACAGACATACAGAGGCACACCTCCAGCTCTACAGTTCTCATTGGCCCTTTTATGACTCATCCCCCTCCCCTCCCTTTCTGGCAAACTCATGAGAGTGAGAGAGCTGTGCATGATGACATAAGCCTAGGCTAATGACCGGACAAGAAACAGGAAGTGGGCTGTATAAGGAATTTACTGGCAGGAAAAAAATGTTTTACTATCCAAAGGTAAAACAACAACAAGAGCAGAAGGTTTAATAGATGGAAAGATGAAAAAAATGACTGAAGTTCCGCTTTAAACTCAAAACCAATTTTATGACAGCTTTGTTGCCCTTTTTCCTCCGCCCACTGAGCTCATCTAACTCCCCCTCCCCAAGTATACTAAAGGCGGCCATGGATGGATCAAAATTTGGCCAGTTTAGTAGGGGCCGGCCCAATTTTAATCCATGTGTGAGTAGGCTGGTTGTACAGAAGTCCATCAACTACTGAACAACCAGCCTGTCAGGTTTTTCTGAACAATCAGTGCTGCCGGCTGTAGCCTGCAATACTGATCGATGTGTTCTGAGAGAGATTCCCCCATCCACACATTCATGGTGGATGGGGGAATTGGGTCATTTTTTTTGTTTAACCCAGGGGCATACCTACAGGGGTCACAATTACCCCCCCCCCCCATGCTCCAGGGGGCCCGTATGGATAGGAGGGGCGGTGACATATAGAGTAACCAGAGCTTCAGACGCTAAATATCCGCGTCTCCTCCTCTCCCTCCTGCAGGCATTTAGCAGCTACAGGAGGGAGGGCATCAGTTCCTCTATATGCCACCACTCCTGTCGCCTCTCCTATCCAGATTGTTAATGCCCCCCAGGCCTATGTCCTCTCTCCCTCCCCCACCTCATCCCCCCCCCACAGCTCTGCCAGGTATCCCCCTCCCATATGCCGCCGGCTGGGGCGGGGGATGCTGTCAGGATGGAGAGCAGGGAGGAGGACAGGAAATGATCATTTACTGGCCCCCTCCTTCTCTGAATAATTAGTCAGTGATCGGTACCGATCTCTGACTCTGTCCATTCATAACTGAAACATAGTAAACTGTGTTTATTATGTTTCAGTTTGTGAATCAATTTTTACAGCTGAGGCTGGAGATTGAGGACTGTGTCTTCAACCTCCTTTTTCTGTCTCAAAGGTGAAACATCAGAGGTATGTTTAGATCCCTGATATCTCACCAAAGCCCTCCAACTGGGCGATAAAAAAATTGTAAAAAAAATAAGAAAAAATAAATAAAATAAAAAATAAAAAAAATTAAAAAGAATACTGACACCAGTGGTGGAACTATCAGGGTCATAAAGGTCGCACTTGCAACCGGGCCCTGGCTTTCCACAACCAGGCTCGGAGGGAAGGGCACCCGGCCGAGGGTCAGGGGGAGCCCTTCATGGTTTCTTGCACTGGAGCCCTGAAGGTTTTAGTTACCCCCCTGGTTGAACAAAAAATAAATAAAAAATCAGAGGCAAAAAGGATAACAAAACTTTCAGAGAACTTTGCTGTGAAGTGGGTGAAATGCATATTTCTGCACAGACACCTTGAGACATGTTGGCTAGAGCTTGTTATTTTGTGAACACGATTTTCATTTTAGTGTGGATATCTTTCTCTGTACCCATCAATCTGGTCTTATCAGGACATAAAACAGCCAGAATCAGTAAAGATGTAGATGATGTTGAGCAAAGATGCCGCAAACTATCTGCACAGAATGACCTACTCCTTGCATAGCCCAATGTACAAAATGGGGGTTATTTACAAAAGGCAAATCCACTTTGCACTACAAGTGCACTTTCAAGTGCAGTCACTGTAGATCTGAGGGGGGACATGCAAGGAAAATAAAAAACAGCATTTTAGCTTGCACATGATTGGGTGATAAAATCAGCAGAGCTTCCCCTCATTTCAGATCTTCTCCTCAGATCTAGAGTGACTGCACTTCCAAATGCACTTACAAGTGCATTGCAGTGCACTTGTAGTGCAAAGTGAGTTTGCCTTTTGTAAATAACCCCCAATGTGTTCCTAACTCAGTTGGCCATTCTTATAATGCCCCATGCTATTAGGATTCTAATGCAATTTCCATGCCTAATAAAAAAAAATGGAAGAAGTTTTTTTTTATCTCCTATGAAGATAATTATCAATATTATACTGAAGACATTGCAAAATATATTTAGATTTAACATTAAAACAAAAACACAAATAAATTAAAAAAGAAAAATATTTATTAGGAAAAATATCAATTACCATATGTACAACAGACATCAAAGTAGAAAAAAAAAATTCCTAAAATAGTAAAATGTAGTTTGCTTGACGTGTTTGATGACCTGCAAAAAACACTGTACACTCTCCCTCATTATCCACTGTTTATGTCTTTTTTAAGTACTGTATTTAGTCCTTTTCTTCAGTGCTGCTCAGTCCAATATAATCACATGCAAGTCCTTATATTTTTAATGTTATACTGTCCTTACCCTAACTCTGCAATGATGACTATTCCCAAAATTCATATACAAGTCCCTCTGTAGTGAACACCATGCAGTCTTTAATCCACCTCTTCAATGGTAGGTCCGGGGTTGCAGCCCTGTCTGGCCTGAGTACTGCAGCTGGCTCCTGGCATCCCTCCTCCTGCTACCCCTTGGTACAATCTGGAGATGATAGGGTTACATACCCGCTCCAGCTCCTTCTGCTGGTGGACATACTCCTCTTTCTCACCCAGCTGGTTCTTGTCCAGCCATGACAGGACCTCATTACACTTATCCATAATGACCTTCTTATCTGATGCACTCATTTTGTCATTGATATTGTCATTCTCCACTGTGTTCTTTAGATTGAAGACATAGGCCTCCAGAGAGTTCTTAGCAGCAACCCTCTCCCTCTGGACATCATCGTCCGCCTTGTACCTTTCTGCCTCCTGCACCATATTCTCTATTTCCTCTTTGCTCAACCTGCCCTTGTCATTGGTGATGGTGATTTTGTTCTGCTTTCCTGAGCTTTTGTCCACAGCAGACACATTGAGGATTCCGTTGGCATCAATGTCAAAGGTGACTTCAATTTGTGGCACTCCGCGTGGAGCTGGAGGAATGCCACTCAGTTCAAACTTGCCCAGGAGGTTGTTGTCCTTTGTCATTGCTCTCTCACCCTCAAAGACCTGGATGAGTACACCTGGCTGGTTGTCGGAGTAGGTGCTGAAGATCTGTGTCTGCTTGGTGGGGATGGTGGTGTTACGTTTGATGAGTACAGTCATAACTCCTCCGGCTGTTTCTAGACCAAGAGAGAGCGGGGCCACATCCAGCAGGAGCAGATCCTGGACCTTCTCAGACTTGTCACCTGTCAGGATGGCAGCTTGTACAGCAGCTCCATAGGCGACAGCTTCATCAGGGTTAATGCTCTTGTTTAGCTCCTTCCCATTGAAGAAGTCTTGAAGGAGTTTCTGCACCTTGGGAATACGTGTAGAGCCTCCGACCAGAACAATGTCATGAATCTGAGACTTGTCCAGCTTGGCATCTCTCAGGGCCTTTTCAACAGGGTCAAGGGTTCCCCTGAAGAGGTCTGAACAGAGTTCCTCAAAACGAGCCCTGGTGATGGAAGTGTAGAAGTCAATGCCCTCATACAGAGAGTCAATCTCAATGCTGGCCTGAGTGCTGGAGGACAGGGTGCGCTTGGCTCTCTCACAGGCTGTTCTGAGCCGCCTCAGAGCTCTCTTATTCTGGCTGATGTCTTTCTTGTGCTTGCGCTTGAATTCCTCCACAAAGTGGTTTACCATTCGGTTGTCAAAGTCTTCTCCACCCAGATGTGTATCACCTGCTGTAGCCTTCACCTCAAAGACCCCATCATCAATTGTGAGGATGGAGATGTCAAATGTGCCACCTCCCAGGTCAAAAATCAGGATGTTGCGTTCACCTCGGCTTCCTTTATCCAAGCCATAAGCAATGGCAGCAGCTGTGGGCTCATTAATGATTCTCAGTACATTTAAACCAGCGATGACCCCGGCATCTTTAGTGGCTTGGCGCTGGGAGTCATTAAAATAGGCTGGCACGGTGACCACAGCATTTCTCACAGGATGACCCAGGTATGCCTCAGCTGTTTCCTTCATCTTCAACAAGACCATGGAGGAAATTTCCTCAGGTGCAAATGTCTTCTCTTCTCCTTTGTATTCCACCTTTACTTTGGGCTTCCCACAGTCACTCACCACCTGGAATGGCCAGTGCTTCATGTCAGACTGCACCACGGGGTCATCAAACTTCCTGCCAATAAGTCTCTTGGCATCAAAGACCGTGTTCTGTGGGTTCATGGCCACCTGGTTCTTGGCAGCATCTCCGATCAGTCTCTCTGTGTCGGTGAAGGCCACATAGCTTGGGGTGGTGCGGTTCCCCTGGTCATTGGCGATGATCTCCACCTTGCCATGCTGGAAGACGCCAACGCAGGAATAGGTTGTGCCCAGATCAATGCCAATTGCAACGTCTTTGGGAGCCATCTTCTTGCTGGTGGATGTGTAGATCTCTATAGAATGTCTTCTCGGGGGTCAGTAGATGAAGTTGGTTCTCCTCTGCTGTGTCAGAAGATACGTCTCCTCTGTGCTGTATCAGGAACGGAGTTGTGTTCTCCTCTATGAGCTGAGCTCTGTCTTCTCTCTGGGAGTTTTACTATCTGCCTCTCTCTGTGCAGCTCAGCTCTATTTATACTCAATGGCTCAGCTGTGAGAAAGTTCCTGACCAATCACGCACAGTCCTTAGGAAGCAGCTGGAACCTTCCAGACACTTCCTGAAAGCATTAGCCAATCAACACTGACCTGAGACAAACGTCATCAACTTTAGATGATTCCTGAATGTACAGGAATGTTGGGGACAGATCTCTGCTGTCTGGACTGAGTTAACCCTTTCATGACTTGCAGGTCCCCGGTGGTTGGGATTAACCCTTTCCATTTATAACCGCTACCTAGTGGCTGAACACAATTAACCATTTCTTGGCTAATTGCTCCCTGGTGGCCAGATAACATTAACACTCACATGACCAGTAGCTCCATTAAGCATAATACAGTTAACCTTTTCATGACTTGTGGTTATCTGGTGGCTAGACAGGATTAACCTGACTAACAGCTCTATGTTGGCTGCATATGATTAACCCTTTATGACCAGCATCTCCTTAGTGGCTGAACACGGGTCCACCAATTTATGACAAATGTCTCCTCAGTGGCTGGATAAGATTAACCCTTCCATGTCTATCAACTCCCTAGAGGCTGAATACCATTAACCCTTTCATGACTGATGTCCTTCCAGGTGGATTTTATTAACCCTTTCATGACTAACCGCTCCCTAATGGCTGGATGTGATTAACCCTTTCATTTCCTGTGGGTCTGTGTTGGCTGGATAGGATTTACCTATTTATATGGAGATGTTTCCTGATGGCTGGGAACTATTAACCCTATAATGACTGGTGGCTTCCAATGTCTGTATATGTTTGACCCTTTCACAGCTAGCAGCAGCTCATTGCTGGATGTTCATATTATCCTTGTCCACCCTGGTGGCAGCATTTAGGCACCCAGATATATTACCCCTTTCTTCACTATTAGCTTCCTCCCAATGTCTGTGTTTTTCACCATTTTATAAAAAAAGTTTCTTCTACCCTTCCTAATGAGCCAGCTGCAATGGCTCCCGATGGGCTGCAAAGTACCGTCTGCAAACCCACCAACATTCCAGCTGCTTTCCCCCACTAATGGAGTCCATTTTCCGTAGTGGTTACTAATTGTGAGGCCAGATTTAAAGTTCCTACAACCCTTCCAAACTATGTGCCACGCCCCAAACATTACAAAAAAACATCCAATGCTGCCTGAAATCCCTCCTTCTCATATATCTTTACAGCCCTGTATGCAGATATCTATGACCCCTGGGAAGAGCCTTTCTACAAGACAGCCCAGTATAGCATTTTATAAGTGCCTTCTGCTCTCCCAAACTAAGTGCAGGCTCCCAGGCACCCAGCGCTAATGTCTATAATGTTAATAAGTTGTACATGCATAAAACAAGTTTTTGGCCTTCAATTTGGAAGTTTTTTAGTCTGCAGTTTAGATTTGGTTTCTTCTATGGGAAATGATTCTTCTGGATGGGGGAGGTCTGGATAAACTGTAATGACATAATGGGGTTGGGGGGCTGTAGGTAGCACTGTGGTATGCAGGGAAGTCTAGATGATGATACATAATTTATCAGGGCAGCAGTCACTTTTGAAGCACTAATCCTGGATATGAAAGTCAGCACAGGGCAGCACAGTGGACAGTGGTGTAGTGGTTAGCACTTTCACCTAGCAGCAAAAAAAAGGTTGCTGATTCGAATCCCGACCACAACACCATCTGCATGGAGTTTGCATGTTCTCCCTGTGCCTGCATGGGTTTCCTCCGGGTACTCTGTTTTCCTCCCGCACTATAAAGATATGCTGGTAGGTGAATCAGATACTGTCAAAAGTGTCCCTAGTATGTATGAATGTGTGTGTTAGGGACCTTAGGTTGTAAGCTCCTTGAGGGCAGCGACTGATGTAAATGTTCAATGTATATGTAAAGCGCTGTGTAAACTGACGGCGCTATATAAGTACCTGAAATAAATAAATCAAATCTACTAGGTGTTATGATTCCCACTTTTGGGTGCAGGAGGATCCAAACATGTTTGCAGGCAGCACTGTGTGCTGTTAGGGAAGTGGGAGACGCTTTAGTAGTGGAAGGGTTAATATTGGGACTCCGTATTCATCAGGAAGGAAGAATTCACACAATTAAAGTCATTCAAGGGTTTGTAATTTCCCGCTTGTAGTGATCCCAGTGATTGGGCTTATCATATCCAGTCACCTTCCAGTCCTGAAATGGTTAAACAGCCATATACACCAGAAAAGTACCGCATAGGAAAGGGTGTAATATACAGATATAGGGGGTGGAGGGTTAATGTGTTACTTTGTATCAATAACATTGATTTGTAATCCATTCCATCCATGCATACACATGCACACTGCTGGGAGGGGACACAGTGTTCTTCCATGCTGAGTTCTGTCCATGATAATTTTATTATTTGCACAGTTATATAGAAAGACACAGCGGTGCTCTTCCATGTAACACCGGCATTCTGGAACCTTCGTGATACCACCCGGCATTCTGAGGTCACCAAACCCAACTCTAATTGGTGAGAGCCTAAGGAGTCCCTGAATATTCCTGTAGCTTCCTGAATCATCTGGGGATGACGTAGCCTTAGGTTAGTGCTGATTGGGTGATGCATCCAGGAAGTCTCCGGAAGGTTCCAGCTGGTTCCCTGGGAGACAACAAAGCGTGTGCCTAGATTGTCCGTGATTGGTCAGGAACTTTCTCACAGCTCAGCCAGCGAGTATAAATAGAGCTGAGCTGCACAGAGAGAGGCAGATAGTAAAACTCCCAGAGAGAAGACAGAGCTCAGCTCATAGAGGAGAACACACCTTCGTTCCTGATACAGCACACAGAAGACGTATCTTCTGACACAGCAGAGGAGAACCGGCTTCATCTACTGACCCCAGAGAAGACATTATTTAGAAAGCTACACATCCACGAGCAAGAAGATGGCTCCCAAAGACGTTGCAATTGGCATTGATCTAGGCACGACCTATTCCTGCGTTGGTGTCTTCCAGCATGGCAAGGTGGAGATCATCGCCAATGACCAGGGCAACCGCACCACCCCGAGCTATGTGGCCTTCACCGACACAGAGAGACTGATCGGAGATGCAGCAAAGAACCAGGTGGCCATGAACCCACAGAACACGGTCTTTGATGCCAAGAGACTGATTGGCAGGAAGTTTGATGACCCTGTGGTGCAATCTGATATGAAGCACTGGCCATTCCAGGTGGTGAGTGACTGTGGGAAGCCCAAAGTAAAGGTGGAATACAAAGGAGAAGAGAAGACCTTTTCACCTGAGGAAATTTCCTCTATG
The DNA here is from genome assembly GCA_037952925.1 of Lithobates clamitans. Lineage (NCBI taxonomy): Eukaryota > Metazoa > Chordata > Amphibia > Anura > Ranidae > Lithobates > Lithobates clamitans. Next base: position 318,220 of record JBBGZY010002426.1, read on the forward strand.
GTCTTGTTGAAGATGAAGGAAACAGCTGAGGCATACCTGGGTCATCCTGTGAGAAACGCTGTGATCACCGTGCCAGCCTATTTTAATGATTCCCAGCGCCAAGCCACTAAAGATGCCGGAGTCATCGCTGGTTTAAATGTGATGAGAATCGTTAATGAGCCCACAGCTGCTGCCATTGCTTATGGCTTGGATAAAGGAAGCCGAGGTGAACACAACGTTCTGATCTTTGACCTGGGAGGTGGCACATTTGACGTCTCCATCCTCACAATTGATGACGGTGTCTTTGAGGTGAAGGCTACAGCAGGTGACACCCATCTGGGTGGGGAAGACTTTGACAACAGAATGGTGACCCACTTTGTGGAAGAATTCAAGCGAAAGCACAAGAAGGATATCAGCCAGAATAAGAGAGCTCTGAGGAGGCTCAGAACAGCTTGTGAGAGAGCCAAGCGCACCCTGTCCTCCAGCACCCAGGCCAGCATTGAGATTGACTCTCTGTATGAGGGCATTGACTTCTACACTTCCATCACCAGGGCTCGTTTTGAGGAACTCTGTTCAGACCTCTTCAGGGGAACCCTTGACCCTGTTGAAAAGGCCCTGAGAGATGCCAAGCTGGACAAGTCTCAGATTCATGACATTGTTCTGGTCGGAGGCTCTACACGTATTCCCAAGGTGCAGAAACTCCTTCAAGACTTCTTCAATGGGAAGGAGCTAAACAAGAGCATTAACCCTGATGAAGCTGTCGCCTACGGAGCTGCTGTACAAGCTGCCATCCTGACAGGTGACAAGTCTGAGAAAGTCCAGGATCTGCTCCTGCTGGATGTGGCACCGCTCTCTCTTGGTCTAGAAACAGCCGGAGGAGTTATGACTGTACTCATCAAACGCAACACCACCATCCCCACTAAGCAGACACAGATTTTCAGCACCTACTCGGACAACCAGCCAGGTGTACTCATCCAGGTCTTTGAGGGTGAGAGAGCAATGACAAAGGACAACAACCTCCTGGGCAAGTTTGAACTCAGTGGCATTCCTCCAGCTCCACGCGGAGTGCCACAAATTGAAGTAACCTTTGATATTGATGCCAACGGAATCCTCAATGTGTCTGCTGTGGACAAAAGCTCAGGAAAGCAGAACAAAATCACCATCACCAATGACAAGGGCAGACTGAGCAAAGAGGAAATAGAGAACATGGTGCAGGAGGCAGAAAGGTACAAGGCGGATGATGATGTCCAGAGGGAGAGGGTTGCTGCTAAGAACTCTCTGGAGTCCTATGTCTTCAATCTGAAGAGCACAGTGGAGGATGACAATATCAAGGACAAAATGAGTGCATCAGATAAGAAGGCCATTGTGGATAAGTGTAATGAGGTCCTGTCATGGCTGGACAAGAACCAGCTGGCTGAGAAAGAGGAGTATGTCCACCAGCAGAAGGAGCTGGAGAGGGTATGTAACCCTATCATCTCCAGATTGTACCAAGGGGCATCAGGTGGTGGGATGCCAGGAGGCAGTTGCAGTTCTCAGGCCAGACAGGGCTGCAACCCCGGACCTACCATTGAAGAGGTGGATTAAAGACTGCATGGTGTTTACTTCACAAGGACTTGTATTTGGACTTTGGGACTGAGCACCACTACAACATTTAAAATATAAGCTCCTTTCTCATGTCTGAGCAAGACTCGCTTAGATGGGAATTATATTCCACACATTTTATTTTTGTGATGTGAACAATGCAAACAAATTGCTCTGTAAATACTGTATATTTATAATTGCGAGAAATTATTTTTATATGTTGTTGTACATAGGATTTTTTTTATTTCAATAAACATTTATTTTTTTATAAATAATGTGCCTCTGCGATGTGGTTTAATTTTTAATATCAGACAAATCTGTAATCCTGGTTAATAGTAGAATGCAGACACTTTGTACATATTTGTTGTATAGTATATCTAAAACGGCTTCTCTCCCCCCTCTCCAGTCATTTTTTATCACTCCTGCTTTATCTCTCTCACTGTCCCATGTCTGTGGAAGATCACCACCACCCCCAGCCTCCTGCAGAGCCTATTCCTCCTCTGTATAGTGACCCCCTCCCGTCCTGCTCCCTTCTCTCGGACCCCCTCCCCTCCTGCTCCCTTCTCTCGGACCCCCTCCCCTCCTGTGCCCTTCTCTCGGACCCCCTCCCCTCCTGTGCCCTTCTCTCGGACCCCCTAACCTCCTGTGCCCTTCTCTCAGACCCCCTCCCCTCCTGTGCCCTTCTCTCGGACCCCCTCCCCTCCTGTGCCCTTCTCTCGGACCCCCTAACCTCCTGTGCCCTTCTCTCTGAACCCCTCCCCTCCTGTGCCTTTCTCTCTGACCCCCTAACCTCCTGTGCCCTTCTCTCTGACCCCCTACCCTCCTGTGCCTTTTTCTCGGACCCCCTCCTGTGCCCTTCTCTCGGACCCCCTCCCCTCCTGTGCTCTTCTCTCAGTACAGACCCCCCATCAGCACAGACACCCCCCTATTACAGACCCCCCTCAGTGCAGACACCCCCCTCAGTGCAGGACCCCCCCAGCAGTACAGACACCCCCCAGTGCAGACCACCCCCCTCAGTACAGGCACTCCACCAGTTCAGACCCCCCAGCAGTACAGACACCCCCCAGTGCAGACCACCCCCCAGTGCAGACCACCCCCCAGTGCAGACACCCCCCCAGTGCAGACACCCCCCCAGTACAGACACCCCCCTCAATGCAGACATCCCCCTCAGTGCAGACCCCCCTCAGTAGTACAGACCACCCCAGCAGTGCAGACACCCCCCTTAGTACAGACACCCCCCTAGTGCAGATCCCCCCAGCATTACAGACCCCACCTCAGTGCAGACCCCCCCGCAATACAGACACCCCCCCTCAGTGCAGACCCCCGTCAGTACAGACCGCCCCATCAGTACAGACCCCCCACCCAAGTGCAGACCCCCCAGCAGTACAGACACCCCCCAGTAGTACAGACATCCCCCTATTACAGACCTCCCCTCAGTGCAGACACCCCCCTCAGTGCAGGACCCCCCCCAGCAGTGCAGACCCTCCTCAGTAGTGCAGACCCCCCTCAGTACAGACCCCACTCAGTAGTGCAGACCCCCCTCAGTGCAGACCCCCCTCAGTAGTACAGACCCCCCTCAGTAGTGCAGACCCCCTCTTAGTGCAGACCCCCATCAGTAGTGCAGACCCCCCTCAGTACAGACTCCCCCCTTCTTACATACCTCAGAACTGCGCTGACAGTCTCCAGATACACACAGCGGTGTGTGTCCCTCAAGGCTCGAGCGTAGGCTCCTCCTCCTCTGTGGATGTAAACAGAGAGAGGGGAGGCGGCTTCGGTCCACGACACTGAGGGACACAGTGGTGCGAGGCACAGTGAGCAGTGTTAGTGGTGCGGCTGCCGCTACCCAAGGGTGTCTCCCGGTGCGGCCCGCACCCACCTAGCAACACCACTCACCGGGCCCCAACTCGCCTGCCTTCCCCATAGCGCCTGCACTGTACTGGGACATGAGTCTGCATGGACACAGCCTCTGTATCCTAATATGACATGCAGGTGTCGGGTCCCAATAGAAGTGAATGGGACGCTGGCACAGTGATATGCACACAATGCCCGTACATCCCTGTGCTGATAAAAGAGAGCCCTGCACAGGACACACATGTCTGCTCCCCATGTGAATGGGCCCTAAAGATCTCCTGTACATGGAGGCTTAGTGAGCTCCCCAGGCATAAGAAAACAACAGGAGCTACTAAACCTGGCCATAGATGGATGGAAATGTAACTGGTCCAGCAAGAATCGGACAGGTTTCAATAGTCATTCTTGCTAAAGAGACATCAATTTAATGATCGACTTCTCTCAAACCAGCAGAAATGTTTCCTTAGATTTGCAGCGCCGACATCGATGTCTCAGCGGAAAGGATTCCCTCATCCACCTTAGTTGTGTGGATTGGGGGGGATCCATTCAATTTTTTTCGATCAGATGCTGATTGATAAAAAAAAATAAACACGATCCATCTATGGCCAGCCTCCAGCTTACCTTTACGTTATACAATCTGATTGTACAATAGCTTTTGGATCTACCACCAACTATGTAGCACAAAGGCCTGCTTGATTGGATACTACTTAAATAAATTGTTTAGGTTGTCCATATATTACAAAGTTTTCGTAAATCTAAAGGAGATTGTGCAGAGATTGTACAATCAGATTGTATAGTGTATGCTATACCTACATTATAAGTTCTTGTGCATAAGTACTAACAGTGACAAATGTTTTCCCGGTTATCCTTAATCTCACCTATGCAGATTTTTTTGCCCAGGAGCTTTGTCTTTGAGTTCATTAAACACCCTGACACATTGTCTAAAGCTGTTTACACACCAGGGTTGGACCAATACCTGTTTTGTACCAACAATAGCTCAAGTACTCGCTGATACCAGTTGCCAATACCTTTGCGGTGCGGTTTGAGCTCATACAAAATGAGTGGGATCAAATCGCACTGTAAAGAATCACATGTGATTTGAACTGGAATGTGGTGCGATTCCTGTCTGAATCACATGTGGTTTCCCGCACCGCTCGTGTGAACTCAGACTGAAGTCATTATGACAAGCCTGGGTTCACACAGGAGCGGTGTGGGAAACTGCATGTGATTCAGACAGGAATCGCACCACATTCCTGTTCAAATCACATGTTATTCTTCACAGTGCGCTTTGAGCCCACTCATTTTGTATGAGCTCAAATCGCACAGAAAGTATTGGTTTTAGATATTGGAGCATTTGCTAAAGTACAAGTACTCTTGCAAATGCTTAGTATCAGCAACGAAACCGGTATCAGTACCACCCTAGTACACGCTATTTTTTTTTTCCAGCAAGCTGAATAGATTCCTGCATCCACTCAAAACAAGGTGGATGGAGGAATCCCCCCTCTGTGCCATTGTACTCTGACAGCAGGACTCCTCCACTGTCAGAATACAACGATCAGGGCTTCAGCCCGCAGGTCATAGTTCTAGAGCACCATTTACAATCTTCAGAAATCACCCCTGGGCAGCCAGGTTACTGATTATTGACCGCGAACCAAGCCGTCATCAAAGCAATCTAATTGGCTGTGTGCTTTGTGGTCATTGTGATGACCAACCAACCGCAAATGTAAATAGTAATACTGGTGCACTCTTCAACCATTACATGTGTTTTTGTGTGCTGCAAATTCTTCCACTAGCTCCGACCCCTGAGCTCTGCAATTGGGGGGGGATCTGGGCTCATTTTGGCATCTTCTCCCTGGGCACTGGAATACCTTGTCCCCAGAAGAGAACCTCCTTTTACATCAGGGTCCCCAGAGAGTACCCTCCTTACATCACGGTCCCCAGAGAGCCCCCTCCTTACATCAGGGTCCCCAGAGAGCCCCTGACCCCCCATTACATCAGGGTCACCAGAGAGCACCTCCCTTACATCAGGGTCCCCAGAGAGCCCCCCCATACATCAGGGTCCCCAGAGAGCCCCCCATACACCAGGGTCCCCAGAGAGCCCCCTCCATACATCAGGGTCCCCAGAGAGCCCCGCCTTACATCAAGGTCTGCAGAGAGCCCCCCATACATCAGGGTCCCCAGAGAGCCCCCCATACATCAGGGTCCCCAGAGAGCCCCCCATACATCAGGGTCATCCAGAGCCCTCCCCATACATCAGGGTCCCCAGAGAGCCCCCCCCCATACATCAGGGTCCCAGAGAGCCCCCCCTTACATCAGGGTCCCCAGAGAGCCCCCCATACATCAGGGTCCCCAGAGACCCCCAAATACATCAGGGTCCCCAGAGAGGCCCCCCCCATACATCAGGGTCCCCAGAGAGCCCCCCATACAACAGGGTCCCAGAGAGCCCCCCCATAGATCTGGGTCCCCAGAAAGCCCCCCCTTACATCAGGGTCCCCAGAGAGACCCCCCATACATCAGGGTCCCCAGAGAGCCCCCCATACATCAGGGTCCACAGAGAGCCCCCCCATACATCAGGGTCCCCAGAGAGCCCCCCATACATCAGGGTCCACAGAGAGCCCCACCATAGATCAGAGTCCCCAGAGAGCCCCCCAAACATCAGGGTCCCCAGAGAGCCCCCCAAACATCAGGGTTCCCAGAGAGCCCCCCATACATCAGGGTCCCCAGAGAGCCCCCCATATACATCAGGGTCCCCAGAGAGCCCCCCATACATCAGGGTCCCCAGAGAGCCCCCCCATACATGAGGGTCCCCAGAGAGCCCCCCATACATCAGGGTCCCCAGAGAGCCCCCCCATACATCAGGGTCCCCAGAGAGCCCACCCATACATCAGGGTCCCCAGAGAGCCCCCCATACGTCAGGGTCCCAGAGAGCCCCCCCATAGATCTGGGTCCCCAGAGAGCCCCCATACATCAGGGTCCCAGAGAGCCCCCCCATAGATCTGGGTCCCCAGAAAGCCCCCCATATATCAGGGTCCACAGAGAGGCCCCCTATAGATCTGGGTCCCCAGAGAGCCCCCCATACATCAGGATCCCCAGGGAGCCCCCCCCCCATACATCAGGGTCCCCAGGGAGCCTCTCCCATACATCAGGGTTCCCAGACTTAACCCCCCCCCAGAGGTTCCCCTGTACCTGGCTGTGCACCTCCAACCCCCAGCACAGGGGGAGGTGGGAGGTGGCGATTGGCAGCTCTATGGTACCTGTGGACCGAGGGATCTCACTGGGGCTTGTAGTTCTCTTCCTGATTCTGTACAGTGGAGAGGGGAGGGGCCTCTGACCCGGGCAGCAGTCGGCAACAGTGTACAAGCAGAGAAACTCACTTGTACACTGAAGAGTGACACTTGTAGCTGCCCGGGTCAGAGGCCCCTCCCCTCTCCACTATATACACTCTGAAGGAGAAGTACAAGCCCCAGGGAGATGCCGTGAGCACCATAGAGCTGCCGATCGCTGCCTCCCATTCCCCCCACAGCGGCATAACGGCTCCGCTGCAGCACTGCCAGCAGCATACCCCTAGATCCGACGAGCATCTCTTAGGAGCTTCTCACGGGCCCCCTACTGGCCGCGGGCCCTCGGTTGACGCCCGAATAGTCAGTCCTCCCCTGAGTGCTTTAACTCCTGGTGTGCGTCAAAAAGTTACTCTCCACAGGAGGACATTTCCGTTCTCGAATTTCTCCATGACGGAATGGAGAAGGGTCGCACTTGCAACCGGGCATTGGCATTCCACCACCGGGCTCGGAGGGAAGGGCCCCCGGCTGAGGGTCAGGGGGAGCCCTTCATGGTTTCTTGCACTGGGGCCCTGAAGGTTTTAGTTACCCCCCTGGTTGAACAAAAAATAAATAAAAAATCGGAGGCAAAAAGGATAACAAAACTTTCAGAGAACTTTGCTGTGAAGTGTGTGAAATTCATATTTCTGCACAGACACCTTGAGACATGTTGGCTAGAGCTTGTTATTTTGTTCTCTGTACCCATCTATCTGGTCTTATCAGGACATAAAACAGCCAGTATCAGTAAAGATTTAGATGATGTTTAGCACAGATGCCGCAAACTATCTGCACAGAATGACCTACTCCTTGCATAGCCCAATGTACAAAATGTGTTCTTAACTCAGTTGGCCGTTCTTATAATGCCCCATACCAGAGGCGTTGTCAGGGGGTGGCTATTGGGGCTACAGCCCCGAGTCTGGGGCTAATAGCCCCGAGTCTCTTGTCCTGGTCCTAGAATGCAGGGGACAGGGGCGGACTGAGCCGTGGTAGCGCTGGCTCCGGTTCTGCCCCCGCCTGACTCTACTCTTGGTCACTGGTTGCTATAGCCACCTAGCGGCTAGCAACCAGTGACGTCGCTGCCCACTGTGCCCACACTGCCCAGCATTCAAAGCGGAAAAGGATTGCATTTCCTCCTCCTCCGCGCTAGTGCTTATGGGGCTAGTGCTCATGGGCAGGGCCGGCCCTACCATGGGTCCCGGGCGGCAGGTTCTGAGGGGCGGTACATTGATGCCTAAGAAGACGGTGGCGGAACTCCCGCCGATCGCTCCGCTTCTTATCCCACCGTGAGGGTGGCCTGGGCGGCGCCGCTGCTTTTAGAGGTGATGGCAGAGCACTCGCTGCTATACCCGCACAGCGGACCATCCTTTCCGAGGCTCCCCCCTATTGCTGCTGACATGTCGGGACGACAAGAGAAAGTCAGCTGATGGCTGACAGCGTGAAGGGGAGGAGCTTCCTGCTGTGCACTGAGACCCCATGATAAAAGAGGGATCGCTGGAGGCGCGGCTGACACTGAGAGAAAGTAAGTGTCAGCGCCATTGATCTCATCTCCACCACCCCTGCCTGTGTCTAACCCCCCCTCACCACCCCTGCCTGTGTATAACCCCCCCTCACCACCCCTGCCTGTGTCTGTCTAACCCTCCTCCTTTACCCCTGCCTGTGTCCAACCCCCCCCACCACCCCTGCCTGTGTCCAACCCCCCCCACCACCCCTGCCTGTGTCTAAACCAACCACCACCACCACATCTGCCTTTGTCTGAACCCCACCCCCACCACCCCTGCCTCTGACTGAACCCCACCACCACTGTTGCATGAATATCTGACTTCCTGATAAATTTAATTTTAGTTTTAATTGTCATGATATAAAATAATGGATGTGTGGGCCTTTTGGTGGGCGTGCTGTTTTTTTGTTTTGTTTTGTTTGTGGAGGAGGGGGGGCAGCATTTTATTCCTGGTCCCAGTCAGCACAATGTCTTGGGCCAGCCCTGCTTATGGGGCTAGTGCTCATGGGACTTCTGGACTGGAGCGTCCCTCCGGTGGCGCCGTGGAGTGCAAAGCAGCAAGGATGGGGATACCTGGGGAGCCGGGAAGAGCCCAGGAGGGAGAGAAGACACCGCCACCCTGAGCAGCATCCCCAGCACCTCCCAGAGCCGGCACTCCACCTATCAGTCCTCCCCCAGCGCGCTGTGACTGGAAGAGGAAGAAGGCGGGAATTACAATTTGGCGACATCGATCAGCGCTCGGGCGGGCGGCTCTCCTCCTCTCCTCTGGCTGCCTCACACACCAGCACCACGGCTGAGCTACTGCTGCAGGACCTGGACGCATGAAGTCTGTCTCCTTCTGGTCAGGTAGGTCAGTCAGTGTGTGTATGTCAGGTACCAGGTCAGTGTATGTAGGTCAGTGTGGGTCAGGTAGTTCAGTGTGTATCAGGTAGGTCAGTGTGGGTCAGGTAGGTCAGTGTATGTCAGTGTATGTAGGTCAGTGTATGTCAGGTAGGTCAGTGTGGGTCAGGTAGCTCAGTGTGGGTCAGGTAGATCAGTGTGAGTCAGGTAGGTCAGTGTGGGTCAGGTAGGTCAGTGTGTGTGGGTCAGTGTATGTAGGTCAGTGTGGGTCAGTGTGGGTGGGTCAGTGTATGTAGGTCAGTGTGGGTCAGGTAGGTCAGTGTATGTAGGTCAGTGTGGGTCAGGTAGGTCAGTGCATGTCAGGTAGGTCAGTGTATGTAGGTCAGTGTATGTCAGGTAGGTCAGTGTATGTAGGTCAGTGTGTGTCAGGTAGGTCAGTGTAGGTCAGGTAGGTCAGTGTGTATTAGGTAGGTCAGTGTATGTAGGTCAGTGTGGGTCAGGTAGGTCAGTGTATGTCAGGTAGGTCAGTGTATGTCAGGTAGGTCAGTGTATGTCAGGTAGGTCAGTGTATGTAGGTCAGTGAATGTCAGGTAGGTCAGTGTATGTCAGGTAGGTCAGTGCATGTCAGGTAGGTCAGTGTATGTGGGTCAGGAAGGTCAGTGTGGGTCAGGTAGGTCAGTGTATGTAGGTCAGTGTATGTCAGGTAGGTCAGTGTATGTAGGTCAGTGGATGTCAGATAGGTCAGTGTATGTGGGTCAGGTAGGTCAGGTAGGTCAGTGTATGTCAGGTAGGTCAGTGTATGTCAGGTAGGTAGGTCAGTGTGTGTATGTCAGGTAGGTCAGTGTGTTTGTCAGGTAGGTCAGTGTGTGTCAGGTAGGTAGGTCAGTTTAGTGGTCAGCATTGATGGGCACTGGTAAGCCAGGCAGCAACCAGCAAGTCAGCGTACCCGTACACCCCCCACCACCACCACCACCACCACCACACAACCCCTCTGCCCAACCAAAAAAAAACAGCACCACTAGAGGCCCCCCCCCCCCCCCCCCGTGCTGGTCTTGGACTTCAGGCTGAAGCCCCTGGTCTTTTTGCCACCTAGCAACGCCCCTGCCCCATACTATTAAGATTCTAATGCAATTTCCATGCCTAATAAAAAAAAGTTTTTTTTTTTGTTTTTTTTTATCACCTATGAAGATAATTACCAATATTATACTGAAGACATTGCAAAATATATTTAGATTTAACATTAAAACAAAAACACAAATAAATTAAAAAAGAAAAATATTTATTAGGAAAAAATATCAATTACCATATGTACAACAAACATCGAAGTAGAAAAAACTTTTTCCTAAAATAGTAAAATGTAGTTTGCTTGACGTGTTTGATGACCTGCAAAAAACACTGTACACTCTCCCTCATTATCCACTATTTATGTCTTTTTAAAATACTGTATTTAGTCCTTTTCTTCAGTGCTGCTCAGTCCAATATGATCACATGCAAGTCCTTATATTTTTAATGTTATACTGTCCTTACCCTAACTCTGCAATGATGACCAATCCCAAAATTCACATACAAGTCCCTCTGTAGTTAACACTGTGAAGTCTTTAATCCACTTCTTCAATGGTAGGTCCGGGGTTGCAGCCCTGTCTGGCCTGAGTACTGCAGCTGGCTCCTGGCATCCCTCCTCCTGCTGCCCCTTGGTACAATCTGGAGATGATAGGGTTACATACCCGCTCCAGCTCCTTCTGCTGGTGGAAATACTCCTCTTTCTCACCCAGCTGGTTCTTGTCCAGCCATGACAGGACCTCATTACACTTATCCACAATGGCCTTCTTATCTGATGCACTCATTTTGTCCTTGATATTGTCATTCTCCACTGTGCTCTTCAGATTGAAGACATAGGCCTCAAGAGAGTTTTTAGCAGCAACCCTCTCCCTCTGGACATCATCGTCCGCCTTGTACCTTTCTGCCTCCTGCACCATGTTCTCTATTTCCTCTTTGCTCAACCTGCCCTTGTCATTGGTGATGGTGATTTTGTTCTGCTTTCCTGAGCTTTTGTCCACAGCAGACACATTGAGGATTCCGTTGGCATCAATGTCAAAGGTGACTTCAATTTGTGGCACTCCGCGTGGAGCTGGAGGAATGCCACTCAGTTCAAACTTGCCCAGGAGGTTGTTGTCCTTTGTCATTGCTCTCTCACCCTCGAAGACCTGGATGAGTACACCTGGCTGGTTGTCGGAGTAGGTGCTGAAGATCTGTGTCTGCTTGGTGGGGATGGTGGTGTTACGTTTGATGAGTACAGTCATAACTCCTCCGGCTGTTTCTAGACCAAGAGAGAGCGGGGCCACATCCAGCAGGAGCAGATCCTGGACCTTCTCAGACTTGTCACCTGTCAGGATGGCAGCCTGTACAGCAGCTCCATAGGCAACAGCTTCATCAGGGTTAATGCTCTTGTTTAGCTCCTTCCCATTGAAGAAGTCTTGAAGGAGTTTTTGCACCTTGGGAATACGTGTAGAGCCTCCGACCAGAACAATGTCATGAATCTGAGACTTGTCCAGCTTGGCATCTCTCAGGGCCTTTTCAACAGGGTCAAGGGTTCCCCTGAAGAGGTCTGAACAGAGTTCCTCAAACGAGCCCTGGTGATGGAAGTGTAGAAGTCAATGCCCTCATACAGAGAGTCAATCTCAATGCTGGCCTGAGTGCTGGAGGACAGGGTGCGCTTGGCTCTCTCACAGGCTGTTCTGAGCCTCCTCAGAGCTCTCTTATTCTGGCTGATATCTTTCTTGTGCTTGCGCTTGAATTCCTCCACAAAGTGGTTCACCATCCGGTTGTCAAAGTCTTCTCCACCCAGATGTGTATCACCTGCTGTAGCCTTCACTTCAAAGACCCCATCATCAATTGTGAGGATGGAGATGTCAAATGTGCCACCTCCCAGGTCAAAAATCAGGATGTTGCGTTCACCTCGGCTTCCTTTGTCCAAGCCATAAGCAATGGCAGCAGCTGTGGGCTCATTAATGATTCTCAGTACATTTAAACCAGCAATGACCCCGGCATCTTTAGTGGCTTGGCGCTGGGAGTCATTGAAATAGGCTGGCACGGTGACCACAGCATTTCTCACAGGATGACCCAGGTACGCCTCAGCTGTTTCCTTCATCTTCAACAAGACCATGGAAGAAATTTCCTCAGGTGCAAAGGTCTTCTCTTCTCCTTTGTATTCCACCTTTACTTTGGGCTTCCCACAGTCACTCACCACCTGGAATGGCCAGTGCTTCATGTCAGACTGCACCACGGGGTCATCAAACTTCCTGCCAATCAGTCTCTTGGCATCAAAGACCGTGTTCTGCGGGTTCATGGCCACCTGGTTCTTGGCAGCATCTCCGATCAGTCTCTCTGTGTCGGTGAAGGCCACATAGCTCGGGGTGGTGCGGTTCCCCTGGTCATTGGCGATGATCTCCACCTTGCCATGCTGAAAGACGCCAACGCAGGAATAGGTTGTGCCCAGATCAATGCCAATTGCAACGTCTTTGAGAGCCATCTTCTTGCTGGTGGATGTGTAGATTTCTACAGAATGTCTTCTCGGGGGTCAGTAGATGAAGTTGGTTCTCCTCTGCTGTGTCAGAAGATACGTCTTCTCTGTGCTGTATCAGGAACGGAGTTGTGTTCTCCTCTATGAGCTGAGCTCTGTCTTCTCTCTGGGAGTTTTACTATCTGCCTCTCTCTGTGCAGCTCAGCTCTATTTATACTCGCTGGCTCAGCTGTGAGAAAGTTCCTGACCAATCACGTACAATCCTTAGGAAGCAGCTGGAACCTTCCAGACACTTCCTGGAAGCATTAGCCAATCAGCACTGACCTGAGACAAACGTCATCAACTTTAGATGATTCCTGAATGTACAGGAATGTTGGGGACAGATCTCTGCTGTCTGGACAGAGTTAACCCTTTCATGACTTGCAGGTCCCCGGTGGTTGGGATTAACCCTTTCCATTTATAACCGCTACCTAGTGGCTGAATACAATTAACCATTTCTTGGCTAATTGCTCCCTGGTGGCCAGATAACATTAACACTCACATGACCAGCAGCTCCATTAACCATAATACAGTTAACCTTTTCATGACTTGTGGTTATCTGGTGGCTAGACAGGATTAACCTGACTAACAGCTCTATGGTGGCTGCATATGATTAACCCTTTATGATCAGCATCTCCTTAGTGGCTGAACACGGGTCCACCAATTTATGACAAATGTCTCCTCGGTGGCTGGATAAGATTAACCCTTCCATGTCTATCAACTCCCTAGAGGCTGAATACCATTAACCCTTTCATGACTGATGTCCTTCCAGGTGGATTTTATTAACCCTTTCATGACTAACCGCTCCCTAATGGCTGGATGTGCTTAACCCTTTCATTTCCTGTGGGTCTGTGTTGGCTGGATAGGATTTACCTATTTATATGGAGATGTTTCCTGATGGCTGGGAACTATTAACCCTATAATGTCTGGTGGCTTCCAATGTCTGTATATGTTTGACCCTTTCACGGCTAGCAGCAGCTCATTGCTGGATGTTCGTATTATCCTTGTCCACCCTGCTGGCAGCATTTAGGGCACCCAGATATATTACCCCTTTCCTCACTATTGGCTTCCTCCCAATGTCTGTGCTTTTAACCATTTTATAAAGAAAGTTCCTTCTACCCTTCCTAATGAGCCAGCTGTAATGGCTCCCGATGGGCCGCAAAGTACTGTCTGCAAACCCACCAACATTCCAGCTGCTTTCCCCCACTAATAGAGTTCATTTCCCGTAGTGGTTACTAATTGTGAGGCCAGATTTAAAGTTCCTATAACCCTTCCAAACTATGTGCCATGCCCCAAACATTCAAAAAAACAAAACAAAACATGCAATGCTGCCTGAAATCCCTCCTTCTCATATATCTTTACAGCCCTGTATGCAGATATCTATAAGTCCCGGTAAGAGCCTTTCTACAAGACAGCCCAGCATAGCATTTTATAAGTGCCTCCTGCTCTCCTAAACTAAGTGCAGGGTCCCAGGCATTCAGCGTAATGTCTATAATGTTAATCAGTTGTACATGCATAAAACAAGTTTTTGGCCTTCAATTTGGATGTTTTTTAGTCTGCAGTTTAGATTTGGTTTCTTCTATGGGAAAGGATTCTTCTGGATGGGGGAGGTCTGGCTAAACGGTAATGACATGATGGGGTTGGGGGGCTGTAGGTAGCACTGTGGTATGCAGGAAAATCTAGATGATGACCAGGGGCGGACTGATAACTCATGGGGCCCCCGGGTAATAGGAGATTATGGGGCCCCCAGGCAATCAGAGATTATGGGGTCACACAGTATACACACACACAGTATACAATCACACAGTATACACATACATGTACACACAGTATACACACACACAGTATACAATCACACAGTATACACATACATGTACACACAGTATACACACACACAGTATCTAATCACACAGTATACAATCACACAGTATACACATACATGTACACACAGTATACACACACACAGTATCTAATCACACAGTATACAATCACACAGTATACACATACATGTACACACAGTATACACAGGCAGATGTAAAAAAAAACACAGATTTATACATACTGTCCCTGGTTTTACTGAGGCTGGCAACCCTGATGGGGCCCCCTAGTGGCCCAGGGCTCTCGGGAAGTGCCCGAGTGGCTCAATGGTCAGTCTGCCCCTGATGATGACACATAATTTATCAGGGCAGCAGTCACTTTTAAAGCACTAATCCTGGATATGAAAGTCAGCACAGGGCAGCACAGTGGACAGTGGTGTAGTGGTTAGCACTTTCACCTAGCAGAAAAAAGTTTGCTGGTTCGAATCCTGACCACAACACCATCTGCATGGAGTTTGCATGTTCTCCCTGTGCCTGTGTGGGTCCCCTCTGGGTACTCCGTTATCCTCCCGCACTCTAAAGACATGCTGGTAGGTTAATCGGATCCTGTCTAAAGTGTCCCTAGTATGTATGAATGTGTGTGTTAGGGACCTTAGTAGGGTTGCCACCTCATCCCTTTAAACCCGAACACATATGAATTACACAGGTTCTTAGGCTAATTGAATGTAGATAAGGCAGCAAGTGAGTTTAATTACCACCTTAATCAGCCCCAGAACCTGTGTAATTCATATGTGTTCGGGTTTAAAGGGATGAGGTGGCAACCCTAGACCTTAGGTTGTAAGCTCCTTGAGGGCAGTGACTGATGTGAATGTTCAATGTATATGTAAAGCGCTGTGTAAACTGACGGCGCTATATAAGTACCTGAAATAAATAAATAAAATCTACTAGGTGTTATGATTCCCACTTTGTGGTGCAGGAGGATCCAAACATGTTTGCAGGCAGCACTGTGTGCTGTTAGGGAAGTGGGAGACGCTTTAGTAGTGGAAGGGTTAATATTGGGACTCCGTATTCATCAGGAAGGAAGAATTCACACAATTAAAGTCATTCAAGGGTTTATAATTTTCCACTTGTAGTGATCCCAGTGATTGGGCTTATCATATCCAGTCACCTTCCAGTCCTGAAATGGTTAAACACCCATATACTCCAGAAAAGTACCGCATAGGAAAGGGTGTAATATACAGATATAGGGGGTGGGGGGTAAATGTGTAACTTTGTATCAATAACATTGATTTGTAATTCATTCCATCCATGCATACACATGCACACTGCTGGGAGGGGACACAGTGTTCTTCCATGCTGAGTTCTGTCCATGATAATTTGATTATTTGCACAGTTATATAGAAAGACACAGCGGTGCTCTTCCATGTAACACCAGCATTCTGGAACCTTCATGATACCACCTGGCATTCTGAGGTCACCAAACCCAACTCTAATTGGTGAGAGCCTAAGGAGTCCCTGAATATTCCTGTAGCTTCCTGAATCATTTGAGGATGACGTCGCCTTAGGTCAGTGCTGATTGGGTGATGCATCCAGGAAGTCTCCGGAAGGTTCCAGCTGGTTCCCTGGGAGACAACAAAGCGTGTGCCTAGATTGTCCGTGATTGGTCAGGAACTTTCTCACAGCTGACCCAGTGAGTATAAATAGAGCTGAGCTGCACAAAGAGAGGCAGATAGTAAAACTCCCAGAGAGAAGACAGAGCTCAGCTCATAGAGGAGAACACAACTCCGTTCCTGATACAGCACAGAGAAGACGTATCTTCTGACACAGCAGAGGAGAACCAACTTCATCTACT
This sequence comes from Lithobates clamitans, assembly GCA_037952925.1. Taxonomy (NCBI): domain Eukaryota; kingdom Metazoa; phylum Chordata; class Amphibia; order Anura; family Ranidae; genus Lithobates; species Lithobates clamitans. Next base: position 334,511 of record JBBGZY010002426.1, read on the forward strand.
GACCCCCGAGAAGACATTCTATAGAAATCTACCCATCCACCAGCAAGAAGATGGCTCCCAAAGACGTTGCAATTGGCATTGATCTAGGCACGACCTATTCCTGCGTTGGCGTCTTCCAGCATGGCAAGGTGGAGATCATCGCCAATGACCAGGGCAACCGCACCACCCCGAGCTACGTGGCCTTCACCGACACAGAGAGACTGATCGGAGATGCAGCAAAGAACCAGGTGGCCATGAACCCACAGAACACGGTCTTTGATGCCAAGAGACTGATTGGCAGGAAGTTTGATGACCATGTGGTGCAATCTGATATGAAGCACTGGCCATTCCAGGTGGTGAGTGACTGTGGGAAGCCCAAAGTGAAAGTGGAATACAAAGGAGAAGAGAAGACCTTTTCACCTGAGGAAATTTCCTCTATGGTCTTGTTGAAGATGAAGGAAACAGCTGAGGCATACCTGGGTCATCCTGTGAGAAACGCTGTGATCACCGTGCCAGCCTATTTTAATGATTCCCAGCGCCAAGCCACTAAAGATGCCGGAGTCATCGCTGGTTTAAATGTGATGAGAATCATTAATGAGCCCACAGCTGCTGCCATTGCTTATGGCTTGGATAAAGGAAGCCGAGGTGAACACAACGTTCTGATCTTTGACCTGGGAGGTGGCACATTTGACGTCTCCATCCTCACAATTGATGACGGTGTCTTTGAGGTGAAGGCTACAGCAGGTGACACCCATCTGGGTGGGGAAGACTTTGACAACAGAATGGTGACCCACTTTGTGGAAGAATTCAAGCGAAAGCACAAAAAGGATATCAGCCAGAATAAGAGAGCTCTGAGGAGGCTCAGAACAGTTTGTGAGAGAGCCAAGCGCACCCTTTCCTCCAGCACCCAGGCCAGCATTGAGATTGACTCTCTGTATGAGGGCATTGACTTCTACACTTCCATCACCAGGGCTCGTTTTGAGGAACTCTGTTCAGACCTCTTCAGGGGAACCCTTGACCCTGTTGAAAAGTCCCTGAGAGATGCCAAGCTGGACAAGTCTCAGATTCATGACATTGTTCTGGTCGGAGGCTCTACACGTATTCCCAAGGTGCAGAAACTCCTTCAAGACTTCTTCAATGGGAAGGAGCTAAACAAGAGCATTAACCCTGATGAAGCTGTCGCCTATGGAGCTGCTGTACAAGCTGCCATCCTGACAGGTGACAAGTCTGAGAAAGTCCAGAATCTGCTCCTGCTGGATGTGGCACCGCTCTCTCTTGGTCTAGAAACAGCTGGAGGGGTGATGACTGTACTCATCAAACGCAACACCACCATCCCCACCAAGCAGACACAGATTTTCAGCACCTACTCGGACAACCAGCCAGGTGTACTCATCCAGGTCTTTGAGGGTGAGAGAGCAATGACAAAGGACAACAACCTCCTGGGCAAGTTTGAACTCAGTGGCATTCCTCCAGCTCCACGCGGAGTGCCACAAATTGAAGTAACCTTTGATATTGATGCCAACGGAATCCTCAATGTGTCTGCTGTGGACAAAAGCTCAGGAAAGCAGAACAAAATCACCATCACCAATGACAAGGGCAGACTGAGCAAAGAGGAAATAGAGAACATGGTGCAGGAGGCAGAAAGGTACAAGGCGGACGATGATGTCCAGAGGGAGAGGGTTGCTGCTAAGAACTCTCTGGAGTCCTATGTCTTCAATCTGAAGAGCACAGTGGAGGATGACAATATCAAGGACAAAATGAGTGCATCAGATAAGAAGGCCATTGTGGATAAGTGTAATGAGGTCCTGTCATGGATGGACAAGAACCAGCTGGCTGAGAAAGAGGAGTATGTCCACCAGCAGAAGGAGCTGGAGCGGGTATGTAACCCTATCATCTCCAGATTGTACCAAGGGTCATCAGGTGGTGGGATGCCAGGAGGCAGTTGCAGTTCTCAGGCCAGACAGGGCTGCAACCCCGGACCTACCATTGAAGAGGTGGATTAAAGACTGCATGGTGTTTACTTCACAAGGACTTGTATTTGGACTTTGGGACTGAGCACCACTACAACATTTAAAATATAAGCTCCTTTCTAATGTCTGAGCAAGACTCGCTTAGATGGGAATAATATTCCACACATTTTATTTTTGTGATGTGAACAATGCAAACAAATTGCTCTGTAAATACTGTATATTTATAATTGCAAGAAATTATTTTTATATGTTGTTGTACATAGGATTTTTTTTATTTCAATAAACATTTATTTTTTTATAAATAATGTGCCTCTGCGATGTGGTTTAATTTTTAATATCAGACAAATCTGTAATCCTGGTTAATAGTAGAATGCAGACACTTTGTACATATTTGTTGTATAGTATATCTAAAACGGCTTCTCTCCCCCCTCTCCAGTCATTTTTTATCACTCCTGCTTTATCTCTCTCACTGCCCCATGTCTGTGGAAGATCACCACCACCCCCAGCCTCCTGCAGAGCCTATTCCTCCTCTGTATAGTGACCCCCTCCCCTCCTGCTCCCTTCTCTCGGACCCCCTCCCCTCCTGCTCCCTTCTCTCGGACCCCCTCCTGTGCCCTTCTCTCGGACCCCCTCCCCTCCTGTGCCCTTCTCTCGGACCCTCTAACCTCCTGTGCCCTTCTCTCGGACCCCCTCCCCTCCTGTGCCCTTCTCTCGGACCCCCTCCCCTCCTGTGCCCGTCTCTTGGACCCCTTAACCTCCTGTGCCCTTCTCTCTGACCCCCTCCCCTCCTGTGCCTTTCTCTCTGACCCCCTAACCTCCTGTGCCCTTCTCTCTGACCCCCTACCCTCCTGTGCCTTTTTCTCAGACCCCCTCCTGTGCCCTTCTCTCGGACCCCCTCCCCTCCTGTGCTCTTCTCTCAGTACAGACCCCCCATCAGCACAGACACCCCCCTATTACAGACCCCCCTCAGTGCAGACACCCCCCTCAGTGCAGGACCCCCCCAGCAGTACAGACACCCCCCAGTGCAGACCACCCCCCTCAGTACAGGCACTCCACCAGTTCAGACACCCCAGCAGTACAGACACCCCCCAGTGCAGACCACCCCCCAGTGCAGACCACCCCCCAGTGCAGACACCCCCCCAGTGCAGACACCCCCCCAGTGCAGACACCCCCCTCAATGCAGACATCCCCCTCAGTGCAGACCCCCCTCAGTAGTACAGACCACCCTAGCAGTGCAGACACCCCCCTTAGTACAGACACCCCCCTAGTGCAGATCCCCCCAGCATTACAGACCCCACCTCAGTGCAGACCCCCCCAGCAATACAGACACCCCCCCTCAGTGCAGACCCCCGTCAGTACAGACCGCCCCATCAGTACAGACCCCCCACCCAAGTGCAGACCCCCCAGCAGTACAGACACCCCCCAGTAGTACAGACATCCCCCTATTACAGACCTCCCCTCAGTGCAGACACCCCCCTCAGTGCAGGACCCCCCCCAGCAGTGCAGACCCTCCTCAGTAGTGCAGACCCCCCCTCAGTACAGACCCCACTCAGTAGTGCAGACCCCCCTCAGTGCAGACCCCCCTCAGTAGTACAGACCCCCCTCAGTAGTGCAGACCCCCTCTTAGTGCAGACCCCCATCAGTAGTGCAGACCCCCCTCAGTACAGACTCCACCCTTCTTACATACCTCAGAACTGCGCTGACAGTCTCCAGATACACACAGCGGTGTGTGTCCCTCAAGGCTCGAGCGTAGGCTCCTCCTCCTCTGTGGATGTAAACAGAGAGAGGGGAGGCGGCTTCGGTCCACGACACTGAGGGACACAGTGGTGTGAGGCACAGTGAGCAGTGTTAGTGGTGCGGCTGCCGCTACCCAAGGGTGTCTCCCGGTGCGGCCCGCACCCACCTAGCAACACCACTCACCGGGCCCCAACTCGCCTGCCTTCCCCATAGCGCCTGCACTGTACTGGGACATGAGTCTGCATGGACACAGCCTCTGTATCCTAATATGACATGCAGGTGTCGGGTCCCAATAGAAGTGAATGGGACGCTGGCACAGTGATATGCACACAATGCCCGTACATCCCTGTGCTGATAAAAGAGAGCCCTGTACAGGACACACATGTCTGCTCCCCATGTGAATGGGCCCTAAAGATCTCCTGTACATGGAGGCTTAGTGAGCTCCCCAGACATAAGAAAACAACAGGAGCTACTAAACCTGGCAATAGATGGATGGAAATGTAACTGGTCCAGCAAGGACCGGACAGGTTTCAATAGTCATTCTTGCTAAAGAGACATCAATTTAATGATCGACTTCTCTCAAACCAGCAGAAATGTTTCCTTAGATTTGCAGCGCCGACATCGATGTCTCGGCGGAAAGGATTCCCTCATCCACCTTAGTTGTGTGGCTTGGGGGGGATCCATTCAATTTTTTTCGATCAGATGCTGATTGATAAAAAAAAATAAAAACGATCCATCTATGGCCAGCCTCCAGCTTACCTTTACGTTATACAATCTGATTGTACAATAGCTTTTGGATCTACCACCAACTATGTAGCACAAAGGCCTGCTTGATTGGATACTACTGAAATAAATTGTTTAGGTTGTCCATATATTACAAAGTATATATCTAAAGGAGATTGTGCAGAGATTGTACAATCAGATTGTATAGTGTATGCTATACCTACATTATAAGTTCTTGTGCATAAGTACTAACAATGACAAATGTTTTCCCGGTTATCCTTTATCTCACCTATGCAGGTTTGTTTGCCCAGGAGCTTTGTCTTTGAGTTCATTAAACACCCAGACACATTGTCTAAAGCTGTTTACACACCAGGGTTGCACCAATACCTGTTTTGTACCAACAATAGCTCAAGTACTCGCTGATACCAGTTGCCAATACCTTTGCGGTGCGGTTTGAGCTCATACAAAATGAGTGGGATCAAATCGCACTGTAAAGAATCACATGTGATTTGAACTGGAATGTGGTGCGATTCCTGTCTGAATCACATGTGGTTTCCCGCACCACTCCTGTGTGAACCCAGACTGAAGTCATTATGACAAGCCTGGGTTCACATAGGAGCGGTATGGGAAACTGCATGTGATTCAGACAGGAATCGCACCACATTCCTGTTCAAATCACATGTGATTCTTCACAGTGCGCTTTGAGCCCACTCATTTTGTATGAGCTCAAATTGCACAGAAAGTATTGGTTTTAGATATTGGAGCATTTGCTAAAGTACAGGTTGCAAATGCTTAGTATCAGCAATAATACCGGTATCAGTGCCACCCTAGTACGCGCTATTTTTTTTTTTCCAGCAAGCTGAACAGATTCCTGCATCCACTCAAAACAAGGTGGATGGAGGAATCCCCCCTCTGTGCCATTGTACTCTGACAGCAGGACTCCTCCACTGTCAGAATACAACGATCAGGGCTGCAGCCCGCAGGTCATAGTTCTAGAGCACCATTTACAATCTTCAGAAATCAACCCTGGGCAGCCAGGTTACTCATTAACCCATGACCGCGAACCAAGCCGTCATCAAAGCAATCTAATTGGCTGTGTGCTTTGTGATCATTGGGATGACCAACCAACCACAAATGTAAATGGTAATACTGGTGCACTCTTCAACCATCACGTGTGTTTTTGTATGCTGCAAATTCTTCTACTAGCTCCGACCCCTGTGCTCTGCGATGGGGGGTGGGGGGGGGGGTCTGGGCGCATTATTTTGGCATCTTTTCCCTGGGCACTGGAATACCTTGTCCCCAGAGAACCTCCTTTTACATCAGGGTCCCCAGAGAGTACCCTCCTTACATGAGGGTCCCCAGAGAGCACCCTCCTTACATCAGGGTCCCCAGAGAGCCCCTGACCCCCCATTACATCAGGGTCCCCAGAGAGCACCCTCCTTACATCAGGGTCCTCAGAGAGCCCCCTCCTTACATCAGGGTCCCCAGAGAGCACCCTCCTTACATCAGGGTCCCCAGAGAGCCCCCGACCCCCCCTTACATCAGGGTCCCCAGAGAGCCCCCCCTTACATCAGAGTCCCCAGAGAGCCCCCCCCTTACATCAGGGTCCCCAGAGAGCCCCCTCCTTACATCAGGGTCCCCAGAGAGCACCCTCCTTACATCAGGGTCCCCAGAGAGCCCCCCCTTACATCAGGGTCCCCAGAGAGCCCCCTCCTTACATCAGGGTCCCCAGAGAGCACCCTCCTTACATCAGGGTCCCCAGAGAGCCCCCCCTTACATCAGGGTCCCCAGAGAGCCCCCTCATTACATCAGGGTCCCCAGAGAGCCCCCAACCCCCCCCCTTACATGAGGGTTCCCTAGAGAGCCCCCCCTTTACATCAGGGTCCCCAGAGAGCCTCCCCTTACATCAGGGTCCCCAGAGAGCCCCCCCTTTACATCAGGGTCCCCAGAGAGCCCCCCCCTTACATCAGGGTCCCCGGAGAGTCCCCTCCATACATCCACCTGGCAAAGAGGGAGTGGAAGCGTGCTCCCTCCTTCTGGTCTCTTGCGGCTGAGCCTTACAGCGGAGTTGCAGTACTTTTTACTGGCATGGTAACGTGTCGGCGGGTTATCGAGGTTGAGATTGGAAGGTGTATGGTCCTGGACGTCTCTGTGAAGGGGCATGATCTGCGTTTAATAAAGATTTGTGGACCACAAACTAGATGGGAGAGGAAATGCCTCTTTACAAAGATAAGGTCTTTCCTTTTTACATCTCGGCAAGTTGTCTTTGGAGGTGATTTTAACACCGTCACTAGGCCTAAAGACAGGAAAGGCTCCACTGACAGCCTGAGATATGATTTTTCTTAATATGATAGCCAGGGAAGCAGGTCTGAAAGATGCGCATATTAAGCGTTGCCCAGACAGCACGGGGTACACATTTAAGCGAGGCAGTTGTGAGAGCAGGATAGGTTTTTTTAAAGGGGGACTCTGCCTTTTCGGCTCCTGAGTGTCGTATGGTGGAGTTTTCTGATCACCTTTTGCTGTCTGTTATTCTCAATGCTTCAGATATACCACCTAAATGAAAGGGTATTTGGAGGATGAATTCGGCTCTGCTGGATGAGGAGGAGGTAAGACAATCTTTTGAGGATTTTTTTCAGGCTCAGGTAACCATCCTGGATTTCTGCAGCAGTAAGTTGGAGTGGTGGGAGTTTGCCAAAAGCCGGATTAGTGGGTTTTTCAAGGACATAGGAAAAAGGAAACAGCTTGGTAAGTACATTGCCTACCAGCAGCTGCGGAGAAAACTTGATCGCCTTGTCTCGAGTGGTGGAGATTCTGGGGAAATCTCTAAGGTGAAACTTCTCCTTAGGAAGTATCAGTATGACCGGCATGCTTCTTTGGTTCTGGAAAGGGACTACAGGAAATATTACTCGCCCGACCCATTTCAGAACTGCAAACAAAGCATAGCAGTTAAGACGGTTGTTGGGCTAAGGGATAGTACGGGCTCGTTGACGAAATTCAGGTCAGGGATCCTGGAGGTCTCTAGGTCTTTTTATGTGGATCTTCTGGGGGAGAAGTACCTTGATCGGGCAAAGATGTCGAGTTTTCTGGATTCTACACCAGGTCTGGGTAATAACATTCCGCTGGCAAGTTTGACAGGGGGAATCACAGCAGAAGAGGTAGTCAAAGCTATAGATGGTCTGGCTATTAAGAAAACCCCTGGGCCAGACGGATTGACGGCTGAATTTTATACGACTTTCAAATCCAGCTTGGTACCTTATCTTGTGGAGGATTTTAACGGCTGTCTGCAGGAGGGTTCGCTCCCTCCCTCCATGAGACAATCTGCTGTGATTCTATTGTCAAAAGGCAAGGATCCCTCAATGATTGAGAATTGGCGCCCCATTAGCCTTCTCAATGTCGATAGAAAGATTCTGGCAAAGATAATTTTCTGGCGCTTGTCGTCAGTAGCAGACAGATTGCTTTCTTGTCAGCAGCACTGTTCGGTCCAGGGCAGAAGCACTTTATCAGCAGTGTTAGCTGTCCAGGGGGCTCTGGAACGTTGCAGGGCTGAAGGCTGGGGAAAGTATTTGCTGGCACTAGATCAGGCGAAGGCTTTTGATCGTGTCAATCATGAGTACCTCTGGCTTCTCCTTGACAGGTATGGCATGGAGGGTGGGTTTATTGGATTGCTTAAGACTTTATACAGAGAGGCAGAGAGCTTCATGCTTGTTAATGGTTGGGTTGGACGGCCCTTCGGGGTTGGATCTGGGGTGCGCCAGGGGTGTCTGCTGAGCCCTTTGCTATACGTGTTCGCAATCAACCCCTTCATCAGAAGGCTAGAGAGCGGACCGTTGTGCGGGGTGCCGGTGGGAATTACTGGTGAGCCGTCCTTGAGGGTTGTAGCCTATGCTGATGACATTTCTGTCTTTATCTCTGGACAGAGGAGGCGCAGGAGGTGGTCTCAGTTATAGAGCAGTATTCCGAGGCATCAGGCTCCAAGGTCAACCGTGATAAAAGTTACGTTTTTTGGATGAACGAGGGAGGTGAGAGCTTTGCACTTCCGGACACCTTCCCGAGGCCTCAGCAGAAAGTCAAAGTATTAGGCATCGAGTTTGGCCCTGATGATTACAGTAAGTCAAATTGGGAAGCCAGGCTAAATGATGCTGATCAAAAGAAAAGATCCTAGTATTAGTAGTACCTAATGTACAGGGTGACTCTGTAGGTACTTTAAAGGTTATTTGTGCCAACGTCCCTAATGACCGGTTAGAAGTATCAAAAGACTAAAGATTTGGTGGGACTTTAAAGGCACAACTGTAATGAGCTACACAGCGTATATAAAAAGAATTTAAATTTTATTTATAATCTACAAAAGAAAAAACCATACAGAGAATAGACAGAACATAATTAAAAAAATTAAAAAAAAAAAAAAATGTATGTCTAAATGATGCTGATGTCAAGGTGAAATGCTGGAAAGGGTGGCGGCTCTTCTTGAGGGAAAGGGTGGACTTGATTAAGACCTACCTGATTCCTACCTTTCTGTATGACAGCTTTGTTTGCATCTTGCCAGAGTCTTGCTATACCAGGATTTATAGTAGTTTCTTCCAATTATTATGGGGGAACAGGCTGAATCTTGTGAAACAGAATGTGACTTACCTATCTAGGTGGAAGGGTGGCCTAGGGATACTCAACCCGGTTGTGTTTTTCTCTCTGATGTTTTTGAAACACAATTTTGGTAACATGCTAGCAGAGAGACTGCCTGGATGGGTGTGTATTTTCCAGATCTGGTTTAGACCTTTTCTGGGCTGTTGGGAGAGTGGCGGGCCAGTGAAAAGCCTAAGGATCAAGCATGGTAAGCTCCCGGCTTATGTTGCCCTGTGCCTGAAAATTCTTAAACGGTGGCATGTGACAGCGGAGGATATCAGGTCCCTTCCTAGGAGACTTCTGGGTGAGAAGATCGTGGGTACTGTCTTTCATGCGCCACTGGCCTTAAGGGATTGCCCAGGTCATATAATGAGGGAGGGTTTACGTTTAATAAATTCTAAATGGATTCCCTTGAAATTTAGGGACCAGGCCTGGCTCGCTTTCCACGGTAGGCTCTATGTGAGGGGGAACGTGAAGTGCCGCTCTTTGGACAATCGTGGTTGTCCAAGAGCGGAGTGTCAGGGTGAAGTGGAAACCATGGACCACTTCTTGCTTCAGTGCCCTTTCAATATAGAAGTTTATAAAAAGGTGGGGGGGGCTCTGAATATACCTTTCCTGCCTAGCTTGTCTTATGCTGAGTGGGTGTATGGAGCATTGCAGAATCGCAAGGGATTTGATTTGGACACTCTTTTTTCTAGTCAGCTTAGTAGTCCGATATTAAACCTAGAATGCACGGTGTCAGGTATCCCTTCGGCAGAAAGTCCTTCCTGTTCCGGTGGTGGTGTGTGAGATTCTTGGTGAGGTAGGGAAAATTCGGGGTCTCGAGAAAGACAGATGGCGGCAAAGGGTCTGGATAAAGACGTGGAGGAATATCAGGCCTGTAGCTGCTGTTTGTTGATCTCGGGGTGTTGGGTTCTTTCCCTGTTTTCTCTCTGGACACTCGTTAAATTTTCAAGGATAAACAACATACGGTAATTTTGAAGAAAGGCTACATACACATGATAATCTATGTTTCTTGGTCTGAATGTTAATCAAGTTGAATGATGTGTAGAATTTTTGAAGATGTCTGTGCTATTTAGTGATATATATATATATATATATATATATATATATATATATAAAATAATATAATACAGTGATATTTCTCTTGGTTGATGAAAAAAACCATTTTGTTCATATATTATTGGTTAAATTAAGCCTTTATTATTATGTTTAGTTGTGTATACAATAGGTTATGCATATTTAAAAAAAAAAAAAAAAAACTTGGATGCCATTAAAGTATTAAAGTTCATGTGCCTGTAAAGGCAGGCGTCCCAATACTTTTGGCAATATAGTGTATATTCACAATTTGTTGGAACACTGGATCGGTGTTTAAGACAGCAGCTATATTTAATTTAGGTGTAAGTATTTGGGGTGGGCGCTTTTAGATTATACATCTCCTATGAAAGCCAATTTTGCCCTGTACTTCCTGCCTCCCGAGCCTTCCTATTGGTCAAAGAATCCGCTCACCACCAACAGGGAGGTCCAGGATGTGGGTGGAGCTGTGACCAAGAGCAGTACTCACAGTGGAGAAGACAGGATTGTCATATAACTTCAGCTGCCTTTGTTTCCAGATATACTGGATTGATGTGGTTTTCACTGAAGTTAACTTATGTGTTTTCTTGTCCTGCGTTACGTTTGCTCATCAGGATTCATGACAGGTTCACTTTAACTAAATCATTTTAAATAAAAGAAGTGTGTTTGCAGAGACATCGGACAGCTGCGTTGTGGGGGCTCCCAGAATTCCCAGCAGGCGGTTCCGGTAGAGAAGACAGCTGGCCCATGACGTCAGTATCAGAGCAAACCGTATATGTGTAATAAATCAAAGTGCCAAATGTCGGCCATTTCCCCAGGAGCCTTCCAATTATTTCTCACCGTTCTCCTCCATCCTGTCCTGCCAAAGTAATCCGCTAAAAATAAATCTACTGTACCTGCTATTTGTGTGATCTGATCTAGAAATGTATCTATATGGAGACTCAGACCTTGTGTGATCTGAGTCCAGCCATGATTTTTACCATAAGGCACCTGGGGGCCCATGGCCATTGTTACCGGGACAGATATTGACACCTGTCTAAAGTGAACTCTCTCCTTTGATTTTTATCACATGGGTCAGCTAGTTTACTGTATGCCATAGGTGTGCGGAGCCTATTGCATTAGGGTATGCACCCCAAAGCTCAAACACACATGCCTTTTTTTCTGCAGCCTCAGCTGCACTGGACAGTGAATGCATGGGAAGCGCTCTGTGCTTAGTGGCTTCCTATTCATTCACAAATGGAAGCATAGTAAACATAGTTTACTATGCTTCAGTTATGAATGGACACAGTGAGAGAGTGTGTTCCCTGTGTTCATTTAAAAAAGAAAGGGGCCTGTTGTGACGGAATCCGGGCACCCTGACTGGGTATCTCCGCCAAACAGCTGCTTCCCAATGCTCTGGAACACAAGATCCGAGAATCTGGCTATAGTTACCCCAAGAACTAGGCAACACCAATTTTGGAGTTAATCAGAATAAGAACTCTTTATTTGAACAGAGGCACAAAGAGATATACACTCAGAGGATAATCCCCCCCTCCTTTGCATAATGACGCAGGGCGGGGTAGACTTTACCTCCTCCAGTAACATGTCAGCCAATCCACATAGACATATACATCCCATAATACTTTGCTCCCAAGGCAGACAGACACAATAGAACAATGGGATACAGGCACTTGGCAAACAAATAACAAACCCCACCACACCTCAAACGATCTAGCAGTCTGAAAGGTGAAATTATTTATCTTCATATATTCATTGAGGGATATTGTTCAGAAATATTGCTGTCCCAAGTGAAAGAACCCCTTTATTCATTCAGCACACGCCAGGCATATAGAACCTGGGATAACGGGTAAAACGAATTGTTGAGTCTGGTGTTGTTGTACTGGGAGTCTGGTTAGTGCAGACCAGACTGGGCTTCTCGGTCACCCTGTGCCCCTAATAGACACAGGGCAACTTACACATAGGAGGGGGCCGGGGGAGCTGGACAAGGAGTTTCCCAACCTCTCTAAGGTAAGCTGGGTTCCACAAGCCCTCTGCCCAAAGTGACTCCCATCATACCTGTAAATGACAAATTTACAAAACATCCCCGGGGGAGAGGAGAGATGAGGAGGGAAGCCAGCAGCACTGCGGCACGAGGCGGATAACAAGGGGGAGGGCAGTAGGGGGAATCGACATTACACATAGTGATTAGGGTGTGCCAGTGGCGGAATTACCAGGGGCCCGGCATTCCGCCACTGTGGGGGGGGCCCAGCGGGGTTGCTCTTCACACACGGCTCTGAGCGGAGATCAGTGTCTGTCATGGAACAATAGCACAGACTGACACTGGCATTAATATTCTATTTGCCCGTCCGTCCTCTCTGGCAGGGGATGAGAGAGGACACACAGCTGATCTCACGGCTCCCCGTTCTCCCCCTCCACTCTCCTCTGTGCTCCACGGGAAATGTGAGCTCCTTAGCTTCACACTAGACTGCCCGCGGAGCACACAGGAGAGGGGAGGGGGGAGAAGGGGGATCAGTGAGATCAGCTGTGTGTCCTCTCTCATCCCCTGCCAGAGAGGACGGACGGGCAAATAGAACGTTAATGCCGCCGGTGTCTCTGTGCTACTGTTCCATGACAGACACGATCTCCGCTCAGAGCTGTGCTGTCCTGAGAAGGCAGACGGCACTGATGGAAACTAATAGCATTCACTCATGAGCACTGATAGAAGGCACTGATGGGCACTGATGAGCACTGGTAGAAGGCACTGATAGAAGGCACTGATGGGCACTGATAGAAGGCACTGATGAGCACTGGTAGAAGGCACTGATAGAAGTCACTGATGAGCACTGATAGACGGCACTGATAGAAGGCACTGATGGGCACTAATAGAAGGCACTGAAGAGCACTGATAAGCACTGATAGACGGCACTAATAGAAGGCACTGATGGGCACTATTGAAGAGTACTGATAGGTGGCAGTGATGGACGCTGTTAGGCGGCATTAATGAGCACTGATAGGTGGTGCTGATAGGCAGAATTGATGGGCACTAATAGGCGGCATTAATGAGCACTGATAGGTAACACTTGTAGGTGGAAGTGATGGGCACTGATAGATGGCACTGATTATCACTGTAAACAATTTACTGACATTCTTGACAGTTAACGGCAGCCCTTTCCTAACACAGACACAGCTGATCACATGGTAAAGGGCCGCTGTGATTTCACTGGATGCATGTCCCAGGGGTCATGCGGGAAGCACGGTTTTGGGAGGATGTCCATGGACACCCCCCCAAAATTGGAAGCCCGGGGCTCGGATGGAAGGGGGGCAGGGGGGCCCATCATGGTTTTTTGCACCGTGGCCCTGAAGGTTCTAGTTACACCACTGGGGTGTGCCCAGGCACACCCCCTTCGCACAAGCCTATGCTGTATGTATATTATATTATAAATTGTATAAGGAGACTCGTTGCCTGTGTGATCTGGGCCAGACCTGGATTCACAATAAGGCACCTGGAGGCCAATGGCCATTGTTACCTGGATAGATGTTGACACCTGTGGAATTCCCCCTTTTATCACATGGGTCAGTTAATTTACTGCATGCATAATATTGATTGCACTATTTTTTCCTAATCTTTTATTGAAGATTTCTCCAATCTTGGGGGCACTCAAAAGGAGGGGAGGGCCAGGAGCACCTAAGAGGGACCCGAGAAGAGGAGGATCTGGGCTGCTCTATGCAAAACCACTACACAGAGGAGGTAAGTATAACATGCTTGTTATTTTTAATGAAAAAAAAAAAATTAGACTTTAGTATCGCTTAGACCCCTTTCACACCACAGCGCCGCTAAAGCGCGGGGGCTGACGGGGGCACGGTGAGCGAGAGGGTGATGGTGTACGGTGGCGGGCTGGAGAGACAGGGGGGGGTCTGTGGTCAGGTCTATCTGCCAACTGATGCAGCACCAGCCGCCACTGATCTAAATAGATGGAACAGAGAGATAGCGTAACATTGTCAAAATGTATAAAAAGATAGAAGTGTTCTGGTCTTCCACAATATCAGATATCGTCTTGACTCTATGTTTCCCTAAGCATTAGGGGTCAGAAATCATAAGAGAATGATTGAGGGATAGAAGTCAATAAATGTCTATAGTTATCAGCCCTATTTTTCCTGCTGGGTGTTACTATGTAATTATGTATCTGCTAATTATATATAATATGCGGTCAGATGAGAGGAAAACCCCAAGATGCACAGAGAATGAAACTGTGGCTGGAAGATCTTGTCCTACAAAATATAAGAAGCCAGAGACTTGGAGAGAGTAAGTGACAATATTATTGCTTTGGGTATTTTTGTGACCAGAAAACGATATGCACTCAGATGATGGTGGCATCACAGCTGTGATTGAGTGTCTCCTATACCAGAAATGTGATACGCAATGTACCATCCACATACCTCCAGAGGGGGCAGCAGAGGATCTCTAATAGCCAGTATTACGAGTATTGTAATTGTAATGCATGTACAGTATTTCTCCTCTCTTTATATAGGGAGAACTTTCACTACACTGACAGCAGTGCGGGAGCTGCAGACAACTGTAATTGAGCCTCTGTCTGAAGGAACCACACAAAAAGAGAATTCTAAAGCACAGGGGCACACATAGGTCCATTTACAGGAAAGAAAAGAAAGAGCAATGAAAGAAAGAGCAATGAAAGAAAGAGCAATGAAAGAAAGAGCAGGGAAAGAAAGAGCAATGAAAGAAAGAGCAATGAAATAAAGAAAAGAAAAAGAATAAGATAAATAGAGAAAAGAAAGTAAGAAAAAAAAAAAAGAAAGCGAGAAAAGAAAGCAAGAAAGAAAGCGAGAAAAGAAAGCAAGAAAGAAAGCGAAAAAAGAAAGCAAAAAAGAAAAAAAGAAAAGAAAGCAAGAAAGAAAGCGAGAAAAGAAAGCAAGAAAGAAAGAAAGCAAGAAAGCAAGAATAAATAGATCAGAAAAAAACAAAAAAAGGAAGAAAAAAAAACCGAAGAAAATAAGGAGAGAAAAGAAGGAAGAAAGGTAGAAAAGAAAGAAGGAAAGAAAGAAGGAAAGAAAGAAAGAAATGAATAAATAGATCAGATGAAGAGAGAAGAGGAAGAAAGAAATGAATAAATAGATCAGATGAAGAGAGAAAAGGAAGAAAGAAATGAATAAATAGATCAGATATAGAGACAAAAGAAAGAAAAGAGAGAAAGAAATGAATAAATAGATCAGATATAGAGACAAAAGAAAGAAAATAGAGAAAAGAAAGAAAAAGAAAAAGAAAAGGAGAGAGAGCGCAACAAATAGATAGATCAGATAAAGTGAGACAGAAACGAGAGATGAGAAAGAAGGAAAAAAAGGAAAGAAAAAAAAAAAGAAAGAAAAGATAAAACTATAGGTAGTTCCAGCAGATTTGTAGATTTGTAGTAGTTCCAAAATTCCAGTATTGACCCTTTCCATGCAGAAGACTCATGCAGTGCATTGTGGGAATATGTCACTATGAGGTCATACTCAGATCAATAAAACTATAAAAAGCCTCCTCTGTAATTAAAGCTGATCTCACTCCTATATTTATATTCCCCTCTTACCATCTTGCTGTGTTATTGTCAGTAACCTCCAAGGCTTTATGAAGGATGTTCAGTAGTTATAAGTCCTCTGGGAGCCGTGAGGTGCCCTGTGCCTCAACAGTATGGGGGTTGATTTACTAAACTGGAGAGTGCAAAATCAGGTGCAGCTCAGGCTTTTTTTTTGGCAAAGCTTACAGTATTTATAAAGGAAATTATTATTATTTTTTTAATATATACTTACCTGCCCTGTGTAATGGTTTTGCACAGAGCAGCCCAGATCCCCCTCTTCTGGTATCCCCGCGGGCACTCTGGGCCCCTTACTTTACCGAGTGCCCCTATAGCAAGCGCTTGGAGGGGGGGGGGGGTCAGCCCTGCCCCCGCTCCCCCCTCACTGACTGTGATTTCCAGCAGAGGGTGCCAATGACTCCTGCATCTCAGCCAATGAGAAGGTTGAGATCCGGGACAGCCTTGCACATCGCTGGATTGAGATCGGGCTCAGGTGAGTATTGGAGGGGCGACCTTCAGTCTTAAGAACCACTTTAATTGAACAAGCTGAAGTTAGAAGCTGATTGGCTGCCATGCACAGCTGCACCAGATTTTGCACTCTCCAGTTGGGTAGCCACTTTATTGGTCATTAGAAAACCAAACAGGAAGAAAAGAAGGGGATGGCAGAGCACACTGTGGCAAAACCAGATGTTGCTCAATAGGTGTGGTTGATCGTAATTAGCATGATAAAATAGAACCAAGAATTAATTAACACTAAGGTAATCAAACTGTTTCTCTAGTCTTAGAACTAGGGTAACTCCTCTAGCAAAAATGTTACCCTTTAATTTTTTCCTTAGTAGTACCACGAAAAATATGTTTTGCTGCAAAGCATGGAGAATTTATTTACACATTTTTATTTATTATTTTAATTTATATTTTTTGTAATTTTATATAATAATAATAATTATTATTATTATTATTATTATTATTATAATGATTCATACTTATTATTTTCATTTATTTTTCCTTAATATTTAAATTTACAATGTTGTATGGTATTTTATATAATTTTTTTATTTACTGTTATATATATATATATATAATAATTGTGACTTTTATTTAGCTTCTTGTAATTTTTTTTTTTTTTTTTCTCATAAAATTTTTATTGAGTAAGATAAAATTATACAAAATAACAGTTGATACAGAATGTTATTATGCACATAAGTGGAGCAATTACATTAGGTCATAAGGTTAGCCATCAAGCATTTCAGAACTATCTCTGTATGGAGTATAATTATAGTTAACCATGTGTGCACTTACAAAAACAATGGTAGAGAACAGGTTTATCTAGGCTATTGATGAAAAACTCTTGAGACTTATCTGTGGGGTCTGGGAGTTCCAGGTTACCCCGGATAATCTTGATGTAGTAAGAAGAGGCTGGTTTTTGTTTTTGCTCTTTCTGTGGTGTATATAGTGGCCCATGTTTGTCATGTGGACTTGTAATTTAATATTTATCTTATTTATGCAATTGCACCCACAGACACCCCTGCCCAGGTCGGGTCAACTGAAACCATCCCCCCCGCCGTCTGGTCGGACGGATGGTTCCCAGCCCAGCATTTACCCCATCTATGCACGGGCGGGGGCTTTCCTTTGCTTCTCCTCCTCGGCAATAACGGCGTTTCCTTCCTCCTCCTAGGCCAATTGGAACGCCTAGGACGAGGAAGGAACAAGGGTAACAGGCTACATGGTTTTACACAAAACAATATGAGCTTTTATATTGGTCAATGTTCATTGACAGTATTCTAATTAGTTCATGTCATTTATTGGGTAAGAGTTTTTGTAGGGTGTCTATATACAGTATCTCACAAAAGTGAGTACACCCCTCACATTTTTGTAAATATTTTATTCTATCTTTTCATGTGACAACACTGAAGAAATTACGTTTTGCTACAATGTAAAGTAGTGAGTGTACAGCTTGTATAACAGTGTAAATTTGCTGTCCCCTCAAAAAAACTCAACACACAGACATTAATGTCTAAACCGCTGGCAACAAAAGTGAGTACACCCCTAAGTGAAAATGTCCAAATTAGGCCCAATTAGCCATTTTCCCTCCCCGGTGTCATGTGACTCGTTAGTGTTACAAGGTCTCAGGTGTGAATGGGGAGCAGGGGTGTTAACTTTGGTGTTATCGCTCTCACTCTCTCATACTGGTCACTGGAAGTTCAACATGGCACCTCATGGCAAAAAACTCTCTGAGGATCTGAAAAAAAAGAATTGTTGCTCTACATAAAGATGGCCTAGGCCAGTGATGGTGAACCTTGGCACCCCAGATGTTTTGGAACTACATTTCCCATGATGCTCATGCACTCTGCAGTGGAGTTGAGCATCATGGGAAATGTAGTTCCAAAACATCTGGGGTGCCAAGGTTCGCCATCACTGGCCTAGGCTATAAGAAGATTGCCAAGACCCTGAAACTGAGCTGCAGCACGGTGGCCAAGACCATACAGAGGTTTAACAGGACAGGTTCCAATCAGAACAGGCCTCGCCATGGCCGACCAAAGAAGTTGAGTGCACGTGCTCAGCGTCATATCCAGAGGTTATCTTTGGGAAATAGACGTATGAGTGCTGCCAGCATTGCTGCAGAGGTTAAAAGGGGTGTGGGGGGGGGGGTCAGCCCATCAGTGCTCAGACCACAAGCCACACACTGCATCAAATTGGTCTGCATGGCCGTCGCCCCAGAAGGAAGCCTCTTCTAAAGATTATGCACAAGACAGCCCGCAAACAGTTTGCTGAAAAAAAGCAGACTAAGGACATGGATTACTGGAACCATGTCCTGTGGTCTGATGAGACCAAGATAAACTTATTCAGATGGTGTCAAGCGTGTGTGGCGTCAACCAGGTGAGGAGTACAAAGACAAGTGTGTCTTGCCTACAGTCAAGCATGGTGGTGGGAGTGTCATGGTCTGGGGCTGCATGAGTTCAGTGGCAACCTGTGAAGCTCTGGTGAACTCAATGCCCAAGAGGATTAAGGCAGTGCTGGAAAATTTGGACATTTTCACTTAGGGGTGTACTCACTTTTGTTGCCAGCGGTTTGGACATTAATGGCTGTGTGTTGAGTTATTTTGAGGGGACATCAAATTTACACTGTTATACAAGCTGTACACTCACTACTTTACATTGTAGCAAAGTGTCATTTCTTCAGTGTTGTCACATGAAAAGATATAATAAAGTATTTACAAAAATGTGAGGGGTGTACTCACTTTTGTGAGATACTGTATGTCTATGTGTAACTTGTTTTATGCTGTCTACATTTTTATAATATTTTTTTTTGATTGTTTGTGGTATGTGGACAATATCCCTTGAATAAATTTGCTTTAAAACTTCAATAAAAATTAGATTGAAATAAAAAAAAGTGTCTATGCGACGTTAGTAATTGGGTTTACATCTACTTAAAAAAAAAAAAAAAAAACAATGATTGTTCAGGTGGACTTCTAGTGACCCCCTCCAATGGGAAGAAACAGAAATTAGAGGATGGAGAATGTAGCATAAAAGAAGTTGGAGCGGAGTTGATCAGGTGCCCAACCTTTAAACCGTCCATAAAATAATGACAGGTATAGCAGGAAGGGGTGAGTCAGGGGACTTTGTGCAGCCATGTGGCATGGTTGTTGGGCACGTAGGGCATGTATTGGAACTTACAACTCAGGATTGCATCATATCACCCACACGTGCTGTGGTGTTGTAAGATTTATCAGCTGAAAGACACATTTATACAATACTGAATAATCTCCAACACCTAAAATGCGAACTACAAGTCACAGCATGACTTATCAGCAGTTGGATAATAGTAGTAAGGCTGTACAAGGGAAATTAAGGTGGAAGTCAATGCTAAAACTAAAATCCCTGCATCTAATAGACACCACCGATGGCTGTAGGTAGATGCCATAACCCCGGCATGTAATGGCAAAATCATGACGTACATTCCCAGTCAGGTGGTCGGCAAGTGTTTTTTTTTTTAAAAGTCTTGAATGATTTTTAATATTGTTGTACACTGGTTGTGCTTTAAAACCCAACTCCAACTGAAAATTGGGAAAGAATTAAAAGCTTTGTCAGCTTTTTAGAGCCAGACCAAATGGTGAATAAAATATAATAAAAATAAGATGAAATCATACAAGTAAAGTTATTATTATTATAATAATTAACTAGTATAATGGTGACTAAAATAGATTAGAAATTAGGTGAAATCATAAGAGTAATAACATTTAATAGAATATAATCAATATTAATGATTATAATTTGTCATTATTTTAAATATATTTATTCATCAAATGGTGAATAAAATGGATTAAAAATAAGATGGAATTATTAAAATTAATATTATTTCATATAATATTATTATTGGTATTATTTAAATCCATTTTATTCCCCAAATGGTTATTATTTTTAATTTTAGGAAATTCATCTTGTTCTTCATCTATTTTATTTCACGGTGGTCCCTGATCATGGTAATTATGAGTTCTAATTATATAATTAGATAAAATTATCCCGGACCAATCGTTTTTATATGAATTGGAACTTGGGATTTTGACTGTTTTTGCCTTTTATGTATGTATGTATACTATGAATTTTTAAATATATTTTTATTTTTCCTCTGTATTTAACTTACAGTCCGGATAAAGGGGATGTGTTTTGGGCCCCGGGAACACAATGGCTGCTTTATGTGATCACATGATGAATTATTAAAGCTACATGGAATATTTTACCATTTGGTCTGGTGGAGCTCCTAGATCACTTTCTGGGTACCCACCAAAGGGCGTCATTGTTTCACATGAGCAGCCTCACCGCAGCCAGTGAGCCAAAATTATGTTTTTTTTATTTTTGGATTTACTGCACTGTAGGGTTTTGAAATCCTACCACCTCTGGGAGTTGTCTTTTTTTTTTACAGCTTTTTATTGCTATCTGTGTCCCTGTTGCAGAGATGTCATCCCACTTCCTGTCCTAGTGACCCTACAGGAAGTGAGATCAAGGGCAAAGATGGCAATATGGTTCTTATCCTTACAAAATATACTAAAATATTTTATTATGGTCCGTGCCCCCATAGCAGAGACTTTACTCACCCTACATCTCGGTGATCACACAGGAAGTGAGGGAAAAATTCAAATTATTATAGAAGTAGCAATTAAAAAGCCAAAGTGGATCCAACCGTTTCTCCCATTCTGTCCAAAACTCAGGTGAAACTTGGTTGGAGTTGAGTTCTAAACAATAACTCCAGCCAGAACTTGACTTTCTGGTTTGGGGAGGTGTAGGCAGTGGTTCAAACTACAGCCAGGTTTTAATTGCTATCTAAGGCTTAGTTGAGAAAATGTTACTCTAACTTTCCTGCTGATAATGCTGTCAACAGGACAGGAAGAGAAAATTGCCAAGAAAAATCTCAATAAAATAAAAATAAAAGTTGGTGGGAATTGTAGCCTTCCGAACCATCCATTCCTTTAAAAAGGGTCAAAAGTGGCAGAGGATTCCGGTCACACTGGAGACATTTATGTGGCCATTTATGGTCAGACTGGAGGGAACGGTCATGTCTGTAAACCTTCCCTGGTTTTATTTGGTTGAACTTTGCTTTTGAGAAGACTAGATTGGTTACCATGGATGGACCTCCGCCCCAGTTTTGATAACATTGAGGGGAGGTGTTCTGTAATCTACAGAGTTAGCTGAGAACATTGTAACCATTCAGCACGGGCAGTATTGGAAACAGTGATTCCAGTTCTGTTTACTACAGGTAGGGTGCACCTACCTAGAAAAGCCACCATATCCTGGGTGTGGTAGGGTAAGAGAATAGGTGTCTTACAAAGTACGATTATACACCATGTAGCCACCCTGTACAGAGCGCTCCACCTACAGGAGAGGAGGAGCGCAGAAGCCAATTCAATATGTCTGGATGGAGATCTGCAACCTCTTGTTGATGCTGAACCTTTACCATCATCCTCCATCTTGTACTCCAATGTAGGTGAACAGCTCAGAGAGATGGGAAGATGAGGATACTGACTGCTCCAGGGAGCAAACTCTTATGAGAAGCAGAGTGCTTGAGGAAGAATTTGTGCTAGAATACTGCCTGAAAATGTCAGTTGCTTAACCTTTTTGCTTACCCCAATGCTGCAGGCCCTGGACTACGAATATATAAAAAAAAAAAAAAAAGCATCGAACCATCAAAGCCACTGTGTCAAAATAGCACCCAGTCAATTGGTATTTTCAAGGAGAGGTCCCTTACTTATCTAATAACAATATACTTAATTGTTAACATTCAGGGGCATTTCTGAGAGCAGGGGGCTTGTGTGTAAGGTCATTAGTTGGGTCCTCCTGCCAGAGAAAATCAAAGTGCAGCGTGCCGTGCCAAAAACCGGGTGTGGTTTTCATTGCTCTGAATATGGTCTGTGACTTAGACACAGAGTGAAGTTCAGAAGTAAGTGACAGAGTTCAGAAGTCAGTAGTTAGTAAGGTTGCCACCTCATCCCTTTAAACCCCAACACATATGAATTACACAGGTTCTGAGGCTAATTTAATACAGATAAGGGACCAAGTGAGTTTAATTACCACCTTAATCAGCCACAGAACCTGTGTAATTCATATGTGTTCAGTTTTAAAGGGATGAGGTGCCAACCCTAGTAGTTAGTGACTCAAAGATTCAGTAGTAAGTGGCACAGTATGCAGGGATCAGAAGTGCGGTAGGGGATGGGAGCAAGCGAGGCAGAGTTCAGGGGGTCGGGAGCAAACGAGGCAGAGTTTAGGGGGTCGGGAGCAAGCGAGGCAGAGTTCAGGGGTCAGGAGTGAGGCAGCGTTCAGGGGGCGGGACTAAGTGAGGCAGAGTTCAGGGGGCGGGACTAAGTGAGGCAGAGTTCAGGGGGCGGGACTAAGTGAGGCAGAGTTCAGGGGGCGGGACTAAGTGAGGCAGAGTTTAGGGGCCGGGACTAAGTGAGGCAGAGTTTAGGGGCCGGGACTAAGTGAGGCAGAGTTTAGGGGTCGGGACTAAGTGAGGCAGAGTTCAGGGTCGGGACTAAGTGAGGCAGAGTTCAGGGGGTTGGGACTAAGTGAGGCAGAGTTCAGGGGTTGAGAGTGAGGCAGAGTTCAGGGTCAGGAGTAAGCGAGGCAGAGTTTAGGGGTCGGGAATGAGTGAGGCAGAGTTCAGGGGTCGGGACTAAGTGAGGCAGAGTTCAGGGGTCGGGACTAAGTGAGGCAGAGTTCAGGGGTCGGGACTAAGTGAGGCAGAGTTCAGGGGTTGGGAGTGAGGCAGAGTTCAGGGTCAGGAGTAAGCGAGGCAGAGTTTAGGGGTCGGGAATGAGTGAGGCAGAGTTCAGGGGTCGGGACTAAGTGAGGCAGAGTTCAGGGGTCGGGACTAAGTGAGGCAGAGTTCAGGGGTCGGGACTAAGTGAGGCAGAGTTCAGGGGTCGGGAATAAGTGAGGCAGAGTTCAGGGTCAGGAGTAAGAGAGGCAGAGTTTAGGGGTCGGGAATAAGTGAGGTAGAGTTTAGGGATTAGCAGTGAGGCAGAGTTCAGTAGTAAGTGAGGCAGAGTTTAGGGTTTAATACAGGGGTCTCAAACTGTTGGCCTCTAGCAGTTGCGAAACTACAAGTCCCATGAGGCATTGCAAGGCTGACAGTTACAAGTATGACTCGCAGAGGCATGATGGGACTTTTAGTTTCGCAACAGCTGGAGGGCCGCCAGTTTGAGACCCCTGGTTTAATATAAGTGGCACAGAGTTTAGAAGTCAGTAGTAAGTGGTGCAGAGTTCAGTAGTAAGTGGCACAGAATTTAGCGGTCAGGAGCAAGTGCCACAGAGTTCAGGAGTACGTGGCTCAGACCCTCTATTCCACAGTACAACCACAAAGCACTCCCCTCCACAGCTTACCACCTGGACTTCTGTCCTCAGTGTTGGCTCTCTTTCTGCTTTCCTCTGGTCTGGTATGCGGGACTAGCAGTACTGTGATTGGCATTAGCAGTGCCCATTTACAGCCCTCCTTCCCCAGCATCAGCCCGACAGCACTCAATCTCCTCTCCAAGTGCTCTTTGCGGCAGCTGCAAGTGACAATTGCAGTTGCTGCAAAGACAGAACGGAAAGGCATTTCTCTAGGTTTTGCAATGTGCAAGGGCACAGTGGCTCACCCCCACCCTAGTAGGTCATGTGCACTGCAGACATTGCACCTATAGGGGGATACACCACTGGTTACATTAAACCCTTGCATCAATTTGAGGTCACTAAAAAGTTCCCCTCTATTTCACTTAGCAGCCACCTACTATTTCCAAAGACAAAAAATGAACATGTCTGCTATGGTCACTGTAACAGTTTGTCACTGAATTCTTATCTGCAGCTTTTACTATTGTCTCCCTGCTATTACTAAAAGTCTTCAGAGCTGGAGCTCAAAATTACAGGCCTACACTAGTGGTCTCATAGATCATGTCAAAAAGGTACATTGGGGATGTAGTATTTCCTATTACAACACCAGCACAGATTATGGGAGTCAACGCAGAGCCTCCCACTTATTAGCCAATTCCACCAGTTGGCCTCAACCAAGCCTTATGGCCAAAGTCTGTGGACACCTGACCATCACACCTACATTATATGGCCACAAGTATGTAGAGACCCCCGAAAGGATCACGTTCAGGTGTTTGCAGTGAAGGGTACTTTTATTATTATTACAGTATAAAAAGAGATTTTGAACAGTTTGGAGAAGACCTTTTTTCTGTTCCAGCAAGACTGTGGCCCAAGCCAACTCCATAAAGACAGCTGTTTTCATCCAGCATTAGTGCCCGACCCCACAAATGATCTTTTGGATAAAACCCAACTCCAGGAAAACTTAAACTGATCCCTTGCAGGTGGGCTGCAAGGCATACATTTTTAGTTATTTGGAGTTGGGGTTTTAACTGCTGTGTGTGGGATACAAATGTACACTCCTGACTTACCACAATGCAGTAGTCATTGCCTGGTTAACCAATTGCCAAGCCTAAACAGAGTCACGTGGTAGACAAGTATTGTTCTATGAAGGCACATACGTACAGAAAGTCAGTATTTGCATATTTTTTTAGGGAGGTGCTGACCAGTTAGGAGCAGGAAATGCATGTGCCACGTTTTGAAGGTTATTAGTTTATGTTTAAAGCAGCCTTTCTCAACAATTTTACTGTGAAGAAACCATTGAAATAATGTTCAGGTCTCAGGGAATCCCTGCTAAAAAAAAAAAAAAAAAAAAATATCTTTAGATCAGTGGTCTCCAAAGTGTGGCCCTTTGCTTGCCTGTATCCGGCCCTTAGGGCACTATTCATCCCACTGACACCAACAATGGGGTGCTATTCCTCCCACAGACTCCAAAGAGGTTCACCATTCCTCCCACTGATATAAATGTTGAAACACTATTTCTCCCACGGACACCAACAATGGGGCACGATTACTGCCACTGACACCAACAATGGGGCAGTATTCCTCTGACTGATACCAACAACAGTGGGCACTATTTCTCCCACTGACACCAAAGGGAAACTATTTATTCCACCGATACCAACGAAGGGGAACTATTCCTTCTTCTACTAACCACAGACATTTAGGAAGATTTTCCAAAACTGGGAGCACTCACAATCTGGTGCAGATGTGCCTAGTAATCAGCTTTTAACTTCAGCTTGTTCAATTAAGCTTTGACAATAAAACCAGGAAGCCAATTGGTTACTATGCACAGCTGCACCAGATTTTGCACATTCCAATTTTAGTAAATCAACCCAGGCGTTTACTGACACTGGGACCAGTCTGCCCCCCCCCTAAAAATCTGAAGAACAGTGAACTGGCCCTTTACTTGGAAAGTTTGGAGACCCCTGCTTTCGCTCACTGTATATTTGCCAAAGCATACTGGTGTTCAAAAAGGGAAGGGACCCCTTACACTGGTGGGCAGAATAACCCTTACAGTGGTGGTCAGTGGGAAGAATGTCTCTTACAATGGTGGTTGATGGGAAGAATATTCCCCTTACAAACATCTGAGATTCAGGAGAAGAAGCTCAGCTGGTCAAATAACTGCCAAGTGAGATTGGGGTTAAAATGAAACAGGGACCACCAGGAGCATGAGATCAATCCACCACTGCTCATAGAAACTTCTGGTAACGTCTGCAGGAACCCTGGTTGAGAAAGGCAGCTGTAAAGATAGGTAGGTACACAGCAATAACAGTTCATTACAAAAAAAAATTGACGTTTTTATAACCAAGAGAGAAATCATTCCTTTATTGGCATCATGTGCGATGGACAGAAAACAAACTAGAAGGCCCATTGTTCACCATAACTTTGTCAAGTTGCAGAGAGGTCCAGGAACTTGTCTCTATAGCCCCATGGCCACTTTCCAGCCAAACTCGCCCCGCTACGGTCACCACCGCAAAAAAAGAGTGGCTCTCATTTGTCGCATGCCGCTGTGCATCACACGGTACTCAACTATGCCATCGCACGCAGGTCTTTTTTTTTGTGATTTTCCTCTGTGACACTCTAAAGTGCAATATATTTAACTTTATTTAATTAAAAAAAAAAAAAAAAAAAGAAAATTGTTAATAAAAGGATTAACTATTTAAAGCAGCAGTTCACACCTTTGTAAACGGGAACATGCTGCGTTATAAAACAGGACCGAGCATGACCAC
The DNA here is from genome assembly GCA_037952925.1 of Lithobates clamitans. Taxonomy (NCBI): domain Eukaryota; kingdom Metazoa; phylum Chordata; class Amphibia; order Anura; family Ranidae; genus Lithobates; species Lithobates clamitans. The sequence continues at coordinate 360,787 of JBBGZY010002426.1, forward strand.
TGATTAAATAATGTTTTATTACCCCCCCCTCAATAGTATGCAAAGGCCAGCAACTGGTGGCAGCCGTTTTGTACACTAACACTAAATATAAAAACCCAGTATATGATCCATGAAGAACCAACGAGGTTGCTTACAAAATGGTGGTTACTACGGGAGCAATGTCTCTGTTTTAGCCTGGCTGGCACTCCTGAGAGAACAGATAGCTGTGGTCAGGAGTCCAGGGTTCAAAATGGCTGCCACAAAACGGACAAACCTTGAAGGGTTACTCCATATTTGGAACCTTTGCAGCCTGTGGTCACGGTCGGTACATACACCCGTGCACTAGAATGACTGTACAATCTCTTTACTGCGATGCAGATACTCAGGATCCTCCTAGGATGCCGGAACTCTCCTCGGCAGATGTGAACTGTGGCTTTAACACAGGACAATAACAGGCAGTATTTTTTTTTTCTCGTGACACCATTTGAGTTTCATTTAAATAATGAAGACACTGAATATATATATATTATATATTAGATGAGCCTGTGCAGCAAAATTGTTCGTAGAGTCACCAGAAGACAGCCAGCGATGGACATGTGAGGAGGGCGCGCCGATATTCACACTGCGGTTAATGAAAAAAAGTTAATGGAGGGGGAGAGGGGTGTAGTGACATTCTGAATGAGGGGGGTGGAGGGGAGAGGCCATGAAGGATTCTGGGAGATGGGGAGGGGTTTTATTAACAGGAACAGCCGCCTTCGCTGACGGGGGCTTCTTGGGGCTTTTCCAGTTTGATGTCGATCACTGAGGGGGAAAAAAAAGTTAAGGAAAACAGATTTATCCTCAGAACTCATCAGAACTTAGACGTTAGGAAGCAAGCACATACATTTCCCGGTTTCTTCTATGTTAAGTCGCAGAGCAGCAATCAAACAATATGTTGGCCAGGAGCGAATGTTACAGCTCCAAAGCATCTAAAAGTACATAAGGGTAGGCTCCTACCACTTGCCTACCGGGCACTTTCACTCCCTTCCTGCCCAGGGCAAATTTCCAAAAAAAAAAAAAGACCAAAAACCTTTCATAGTTTGTTCTAAAATTTTGCAAACAGGTAATTTTTCTCCTTCACTGATGTGCTATGATGAGGCTGCACTGGTGAGGAGGAACTTACAGTGCCTTGCAAAAGTATTCACCCCCCTTGGCATTTTTCGTGTTTTGTTGCCTCACAACCTGGAATTAACATGGATTGTTTTAGGATTTGCATCATTTAATTTACAGAACATGCCCACAATTTTGAAGTTTTCTTTTTTTTATTGTGAAGCAAATAGGACAAAATAACAGAAAAAGTCAATGTGCATAACTATTCACCCCCCTAAAGTCAATACTTTGTAGAGCCACCTTTTGCAGCTATCACAGCTCCAAGTCGCTTTGGATAAGTCTCTATGAGCTCGCCACATCTTACCACTGGGATTTTTGCCCATTCCTCCTTGCAAAACTGCTCCAGCTCCTTCAAGTTGGATGTTTTGCGCTTGTGAACAGCAATCTTTAAGTCTGACCACAGATTACCTATAGAATTTAGGTCTGGGCTTTGACTAGGCCATTCCAACAAATTTACATGTTTCCCCTTAAACCACTCAAGTGTTGCTTTAGCAGTGTGTTTGGGGTCATTGTCCTGCTGGAAGGTGAACCTCCGTCCTAGCCTCAAATCACACACAGAGTAGTACAGGTTTTGCTCAAGAATATCCCTGTATTTAACACCATCCATCTTTCCCTCAACTCTGACCAGTTTTCCAGTCCCGACTGCTGAAAAACATCCCCACAGCATGATGCTGCCACCACCATGTTTCACAGTGGGGATGGTGTTCTTTGGGTGATGTGATGTGTTGGGTTTGCGCCAGACATAGCGTTTTCTTTGATGGCCAAAAAGTTCAATTTTAGTTTCATCAGACCAGAGCACCTTCCTCCATACATTTTGGGAGTCTCCCACATGCCTTTTCACAAACTCAAAACGTGCCATTTTGTTTTTTGCTGAAAGTAATGTCTTTCTTCTGGCCACTCCGCCATAAAGCCCAACTCTATGGAGCGTACGGCTTATTGTCGTCCTATGTACAGATACTCCAGTCTCTGCTGTGGAACTCTGCAGCTCCTCCAGGGTTACCTTAGGTCTCTGTGCTCCTCTCCGATTAATGCCCTCCTTGCCCGGTCCGTGAGTTTTGGTGTGCGGCCGTCTCTTGGCAGGTTTGCTGTTGTGCCATGTTCTTTCCATTTGGTTATGATAGATTTGATGGTGCTCCTAGGGATCATCAAAGATTTGGATATTTTTTTTTATAACCTAACCCTGACTTGTACTTCTCAACAACATTGTCCCTCACTTGTTTGGAGAGTTCCTTGGTCTTCATGGCAGTGTTTGGTTAGTGGTGCGTCTTGCTTAGGTGTTGCAGCCTCTGGGGCCTTTCAAAAAAGGTGTGTATATGTAATGACAGATCATGTGACACTTCGTGAAATGATGTCCACCTGTGTGCCATCTAATTATGCGACTTCTGAAGGTAATTCAGAGCTGTTAACACCAGAGCTTTTTATGGGCTTCATAACAAAGGGGGTGAATACATACGCACATGCCAATTATCAGTTTTTTTATTTCTGAAAAATAGTTTTATGCATATATTTTTCAAATTTTACTTCACCAACTTAGACTATTGTGTTCTGATCCATCACATATAATTCAGATTAAAAAAACATTGAACTAAAGGCTGTAATGTAACAAAATAAAATAAAAAGCCAAGGGGGGTGAATACTTTTGCAAGGCACTGTATATGCAGCACTGACAGGCAGCACTGATAATGAGTATACCGATTATCAGTGTGCCTTTTACACAAGCTTATCAGCTCTCTTCTCCTCTCCTCATGCTGTCAGCACTGCCAAAAACCAGTTTCTGTTTACATCATGATCAGCTGTGATTGGACACAGCTGATCAGATGGTAAAGAATCGCTGATTGGCTCTTTACCTCAATCTGTGATCAGCAGTGTCCAGAGGACACTGCGATCATACAGCATGCCACCCGTGCACCACAGCAGGCACGATCACGGGAGGATGTCTTATGATGGCCTCCCAAAACTGGCCGGTCATGTTGTATCTGTCATTCACCTATAAAGGTCAGCAAGTGGTTAAAAGGAATTCCAGGAAACTTAAAAATGATCCCCTGGACTGGATGTGATGACGGTGAGGGACAGTCCACTGCTGGACCAGATCATGCCAGGGGAGTGGAGAATCAGGCAAGTAAAAGTGCTTCTCCTCTCCCCTGGACAAAATGTGCAAATACCCCTTGCAGTGGGACTGCGTCCACTGCATCCTCACTACAAGGGAAACTTAAAGCTTCTTTGTTCCCCCGCTGTCGCTTCTGGATCCTCCTGTCTTCCAAGTAAACCCCCCCAGCTAGCCGCTTGCTAGGGTGATACTTGTGCAGGCGCACTCCCGAGGCCCACTGCCTGTGTCCATGGACAAAGGCAGCAAGGCTTTGCCACGCCCACTTGTCATAGGATTTGATTGACAGCAGTAGGAACTAATAGTTCCCGCTGCCATCAGGTCTTCCCTGTGAGGAGGGAGAATGGAATAGCAGCCAGTAAGCCAATAAAGAGACTGAGGAGGAGGGGCCTGAGCTGGGGCTCCATGTAAGATTGGACACAGAGCCGCGGCTCAGAAGCGCGCCTCCTTGGGTGCCCCCACAGCAAGCTGCTTGCTGTGGGGGCACCCAGCAGAAGGGAGGGAGGAAGAAAAGCAATCCTTGACGGCCGCACTCAATGAAAAGTGGAGCATCTTTATTGAAACAAAAACGTTAAAAATCCAAAATGGGTCACATCAGAGGTGGATAATACAGGAACAATATCTAACGCGTTTCACATCTACTGATGCTTACATAAAGCTCAGCAGAAGGGAGTGGCCAGGAGCGCCAGCGGGGGACCCAAGAAGAGGAGGATCTGGGCTGCTCTGCGCAAAACCATTACACAGAGCAGGTAAGTATGACAAATTTATTGTTTTTTGTTTTTTTTTAATAAATAATAAATTTAATAATAATAATAATAATAATAAAAACCAAGGACTTTAATATCACTTTAAGCAACAAAATACTTTACAGGAACCCTTTAAGGACCTTGATACAAAGTGAAATGGGACGGAAGCGATAAAGTGTTTTCATCTACGTTTGGAAAACTGCACCAGACAAATGCCTGTCAGGTTGTCATGGCAACGCCTGCATTCCCCTTGCACCAGTTTTCAGAAACATCCCTCTTTGTATTACCATTAAGATCAATATAGCGGCTTGTCTCCCTGCTGTACACACACTGAGTCATTGTCATAGAAGGACGGCTCTGTCTGCTCGCTGACGCATCCAGACAAAACAGAGGAAATCTCCGACAATGAAAGATGACGGCACGAAGATTGCAGAGCCTCGGACGCGGCTTTCAAAGCCTGATCAGCGACAAAGGACAATGCACATAAAAAAAAAAAACGAGCGCGGACGCTGCTGTGCCCCGCATCTCACCCCAATTATCGGACATGCTGCGCTCTGCCACATGTGCCAGTATATAACCGCTTGTCTGATCTTTTTTCCAGTATAATTTGATACATAATTACTGATCTGATCATTTTCGGGGTAGAACTGGAGATGCCACAGGATGGCGCTGGCTAGCTCTTAACTGGAAACCTGTCTGATCGCTATTGTGCCTTTAATAAGCCGATACTGGTAGTATCCTCCCTCCCAAGTGTAGACATTTTTGGATTGCTCTGCAGACAGATCCTACCTATACACCTGACTGTCTTCTATAGTCTATGGGCAGTTTTGGCTTTAATTAGGGGGCACTGTATGGTTCAGAGAACCCAAGACACAGGGCTTTGGCTTTCACTTTATGCCCTGGGCTCACCAAAGGGGAAAGCTGCCCTAACCGTAGCGGCAGTGCCAAGGAAATACGCTGATGACAGACAGCAGATGGCAACACAGCATGCAGCAGAGAACACAGGCATCCGACACGCCTGGAAGTGTCAGATGCTGAAGACTGCATTGAGTCACCTGGTGTTCTATGGAGTGGGTGGAATACTGGGTTCACGGAGCTGGAGGGGATACTGGACTGGGGGGGGGGGGGGGAGGGGGAGTCATGGGGGCTGGAGCAATCCTTGACCTGAGGGGGGCATTCACGGGGGGGCTGGAGGGATCCTGGACTGAAGGGGGGGGGTCACAGGGGCTGGAGGGATCCTGGACTGGAGGGGGGGGGGGATGTCACGGGGGCTGGAAGGATCCTGAACTGCAGGGGGGGGGGGGGGGGGGAGTCACGGGGACTGGAAGGATCCTGGACTGTGGGGGCACGGGGGCTGGAGGGATCCTGGACTGGGGGGGAGGGGAGTCATGGGGGCTGGAGCGATCCTTGACCTGGGGGGGCATTCACGGGCGGCTGGAGGGATCCTGGACTGGGGGGGGTCACGGGGGCTGAAGGGATCCTGGACTGGGGGGGTGAGGGCATTCACGGGGGCTGGAGCGATCCTTGACCTGGAGGGGGGCATTTACAGGGGGCTGGAGGGATCCTGGACTGGAGGGGGGGTCACGGGGGCTGGAAGGATCCTGGACTGGAGGGGGGTCACTGGGGCTGGAAGGATCCTGGACTGGAGGGGGAGGGGGGGGGGGTCACTGGGGCTGGAAGGATCCTGGACTGGGGGGTCACGGGGGCTGGAAGGATCCTGGACTGGAGGGGGGGGGGGTCACGGGGGCTGGAAGGATCCTGGACTGGAGGGGGGGGGGGGGTCACGGGGGCTGGAAGGATCCTGGACTGGAGGGGGGGGTCACTGGGGCTGGAAGGATCCTGGACTGGAGGGGGGGGGTCACTGGGGCTGGAAGGATCCTGGACTGGAGGGGGGGGGTCACTGGGGCTGGAAGGATCCTGGACTGGGGGGGTCACGGGGGCTGGAAGGATCCTGGACTGGAGGGGGGGGGGTGACGGGGGCTGGAAGGATCCTGGACTGGAGGGGGGGGGGTGACGGGGGCTGGAAGGATCCTGGACTGGAGGGGGGGGGGTGACGGGGGCTGGAAGGATCCTGGACTGGAGGGGGGGGGGTGACGGGGGCTGGAAGGATCCTGGACTGGAGGGGGGGGGGTCACTGGGGCTGGAAGGATCCTGGACTGGGGGGTCACGGGGGCTGGAAGGATCCTGGACTGGAGGGGGGGGGGTCACGGGGGCTGGAAGGATCCTGGACTGGAGGGGGGGGGGGGGGTCACGGGGGCTGGAAGGATCCTGGACTGGAGGGGGGGGTCACTGGGGCTGGAAGGATCCTGGACTGGAGGGGGGGGGTCACTGGGGCTGGAAGGATCCTGGACTGGGGGGGTCACGGGGGCTGGAAGGATCCTGGACTGGAGGGGGGGGGGTGACGGGGGGTGACGGGGGCTGGAAGGATCCTGGACTGGAGGGGGGGGGGTGACGGGGGCTGGAAGGATCCTGGACTGGAGGGGGGGGGTGACGGGGGCTGGAAGGATCCTGGACTGGAGGGGGGGGGGTCACGGGGGCTGGAAGGATCCTGGACTGGAGGGAGGGGGGGTCACAAGGGCTGGAAGGATCCTGGACTGGAGGGAGGGTCACGGGGGCTGGAAGGATCCTGGACTGGAGGGGGGGGGGTCACGGGGGCTGGAAGGATCCTGGACTGGAGGGGGGGGTCACGGGGGCTGGAAGGATCCTGGACTGGGGGGTCACGGGGGCTGGAAGGATCCTGGACTGGAGGGGGGGGGTCACGGGGGCTGGAAGGATCCTGGACGGGGGGGTCACAGGGGCTGGAAGGATCCTGGACTGGGGGGTCACAGGGGCTGGAAGGATCCTGGACTGGAGGGGGGGGGGTCACGGGGGCTGGAAGGATCCTGGACTGGAGGGGGGGTTACAGGTTCTCAACAAGCAATGTTCGCAGATTTTCCTTCATCTTGCAGGTGATTTAAATCAGTCAAAAAGGTTTGGTATTTTGGTTAGTCATTTTAGCGAAGAGAAATTGCCAGAACATGGCCTGTTGGGGGTACTTGAGGACAGGGGTGAGAACCACAGGAGTAGGTCACGGGGCTGGAGGGATCCTGGACAGAGTTTTTGGGGCTCAGGCGGGACCTTGGACTGAATCACGGGGCTACAAGTATAAGATTCTAAATATTCTTTGGCTGTTATAGATCTACAAGAGAGCAAAGAGTGGATGCACAAGCAGTGGGACTGAAAATGTTCATACAATTCTTTTGCAGGCTGCTTTTTTTAGACATCTTTTGCTGACAGAGTTGTTTTAAGAATTAGCAGTCCAATGGCTAAACAGGGCTGTCGGTGTTTTAGCCCAGCTTAATTTTGCCTTAGGGGCCTGGGAATTAAACTCATACAACCCAGTACAGAATAACCCCAAATTAGAAAAGTTCAGGAGTAAAGACTGAAGAAACCAGGAAAAATTCCAAATACTGCATCTTTACCCTCCATTGTACAATTAAAAAGGAAAATTCCATCTTTTGCAAAAAAAAAAAAAAAAAATTTCACCCACGTACATGTGCAAAGCATTGAAATTGTGATCAATGGGCTGTGAATGTAATGCTTTGGCTCCTGCAGACTCTTCCTCCAGCTCTGGTCTGTACCTTCAAGTGTGGCAATGGCACTGAACTTCTGCTCCACTGAGAACTACTAGTCCCTATACTGTGGTGGCAGATGGGACTTGTAGTTTTTTTCATTCTCAGATCTCTGCAAATAAATGATGCGGCTCTGTTGGAAGAGCCACCGACAGCCACGTTGAATTCAAATCAGACAGGAATGGGCGGGGAGGAGAACCCCCAATTCTGTAAGGGGGGGGGGGGCTGTGGACACAATGTTTTATGTTACACCCTAAAGATGTGTGTAACATGAAAACACGGGTAGGTTTTAAACGGCAATGTGGATCTTAGAAGACCAGTTCTTTGTCCCTCCAGGACTCCGCCATGTCTGCCCGAGGATTCTGGGAAGCGATTCCCAAACAGAACCAGCCAGTCACAAGCTCTGTGTGAACGGACTCCATAGCATAACACTGACACAGGTCCCATTGTCAAAGGCTCAGCGCTGATCACATGACCAGACAGACAACTTCACTACAAAACACACTTAACCACCCCTTGGAAGGTCTATTGAATGTTCTCGCACAACAGGAAAAGGATACTGTCTTCTCTGCTCTTGTCCTGTGAACTTTCCATGCCGGGCAGCGCTGCTGCCACACGTCTGAAAAGCTGGAAGACATAAGAAAAAGGAAGCAATAAATGCAGCAAGAAATAATAAATGGGTGGGGCATTGGGGCGGAGCCAGAAGAATCTCCTTACCTGTTTTACATTATATCCGGCTTTAGCGCTGGTTTCGATAAACATTACACCCAGCTCCTTGGCTTTCCTCTCCCCCTCCTCAATGGACACTTGCCTGTGTAAGGAATAAATCATCCCATGTTATATAAAAAAAAAAAGGGAAGATCTCCAACAATAAGCCCTTTATTATAAAATAAATACAGTATCTCACAAAAGTGAGTACACCCCTCACATTTTTGTAAATATTTTATTCTATCTTTTCATGTGACAACACTGAAGAAATGACACTTTGCTACAATGTAAAGTAGTGAGTGTACAGCTTGTATAACAGTGTAAATTTGCTGTCCCCTCAAAATAACTCAACACACAGCCATTAATGTCTAAACCGCTGGCAACAAAAGTGAGTACACCTCTAAGTGAAAATGTCCAAATTGGGCCCAATTAGCCATTTTCCCTCCCCTGTGTCATGTGACTCGTTAGTGTTACAAGGTCTCAGGTGTGAATGGGGGGAAGGTGTGTTAAATTTGGTGTTATCGCTCTCATTCGCGAATACTGGTCACTGGAAGTTCAACATGGCACTTCATAGCAAAGAACTCTCTGAGAATCTGAAAAAAAGTATAAGTTGCTCTACATAAAGATGGCCTAGGCTATAAGAAGTTTGCCAAGACCCTGAAACTGAGCTGCAGCACGGTGGCCAAGACCATACAGGGGTTTAACAGGACAGGTTTCACTCAGAACAGGCCTCGCCATGGTCGACCAAAGAAGTTGAGTGCACGTGCTCAGCATTATATCCAGAGGTTGTCTTTGGGAAATAGACGTATGAGTGCTGCCAGCATTGCTGCAGAGGTTGAAGGGGTGGGAGGTCAGTCTGTCAGTGCTCAGACCATACGCTGCACACTGCATCAAATTGGTCTGCATGGCTTTCGTCCCAGAAGGAAGCCTCTTCCAAAGATAATGCACACGTAAGCCTGAAAACAGTCTGCTTGTCTTCAGCAAACTAAGGACATGGATTACTGGAACCATGTCCTGTGGTCAAGATAAACTTATTTGGTTCAGGTGGTGACAAGCGTGTGTGGCGGCAAACCAGGTGAGGAGTACAAAGACAAGTGTGTCTTGCCTACAGTCAAGCATAGTGGTGGGAATGTCATGGTCTGGGGCTGCATCAGTGCTGCCGGCAACGGGGAGCTACAGTTCATTGAGGGAACCATGAATGACAACATGTACTGTGACATACTGAAGCAGAACATGATCCCCTCCCTTCAGGGACTGTGCCGCAGGGCAGTATTCCAACATAACGACCCCAAACACACCTCCAAGACAACCACTGCCTTGCTAAAGAAGCTGAGGGTAAAGGTGATGGACTGGCCAAGCATGTCTCTAGACCTAAACCCTATTGAGCATCTGTGGGGCATTCTCAAACAGAAGGTGGAGGAGCGCAAGGTCTCCAACATCCACCAGATCCGTGATGTCCTCATGGAGGAGTGGAAGAGGACTCCAGTGGCAACCTGTGAAGCTCTGGTGAACTCCATGCCCAAGAGGGTTAAGGCAGTGCTGGAAAATAATGGTGGCCACACAAAATATTGACACTTTGGGCCCAATTTGGACATTTTCACTTGGGGGTGTACTCACTTTTGTTGCCAGCGGTTTAGACATTAATGACTGTGCGTTGAGTTATTTTGAGGGGACAGCAAATTTACACTGTTATACAAGCTGTACACTCACTACTTTACATTGTAGCAAAGTGTCATTTCTTCAGTTTTGCCACATGAAAAGATAGAATAAAATATTTACAAAAATGTGAGGGGTGTACCCCCTTGTGTGAGATATTGTACATACAGCAAATCAATGAACTTAGGGTCTAATTGGCATTAAAATTGTAAAAAAAACAAAAAATCAAAAACAGTTAAGCCTACCAATTGTCTATTTTAGATGATATGTTTCCTTTATTTATTTTTTTTCTTGTTCTGCGTTGAAACTATCTGCAAGCTTAATAAGTCTCTGCAGAGCGCGTGGTCCCTGTCCTTGAATAAGCAAGCCATGTCTACTCATGGCTTATACCTTCCAGCTGCTCACTATTGATGAGCTAGGGGCATGTACAGTGTATAAGTGTAACTGTAGGGCAGAGAATTCTCCGGCCACATATTATTGACCCGTATAAGTGACAACTTTTTGGCGGGCTCACACATCCTAATCCGAACACATTTGAGCTTATCACTACTGCCCACATCAAATGCCTATCCATTGGTGGATCCAATGACTTGATTGACAGCTCCACTCCACCCTGCTCTGCCTGGGGAGGATTGATATGTTCTGCTGATTGTCACTGCAGCTTAGTCCTACCCACTGACCCAACAATGGTGGACCATGCCTGTGTAATGTGCGCCTGTTCATGGTCTCCTGTGTTCTGACAGTGACAATGCAGGAGAAAAATACACCCTATAACAGGAAGTGCCCGAACACAGACCTTCAAGGCATGACCGGGTGTAATTTTAATAAAAGTGGCAGATTTAAAAAGTATTGATTAATGACTTTGAAAATGCCACGGTCATGGTAACAAATGAGATTTTAATGATTGGGTTTTCGTCTACTTTGAAAGTTAAGCGGTTAAAGAGAACCTGTCCCCAAAAAGTTTAGGCAGGTATGCTTTCCCTGGGTGGACTCTAATATAACACTAGAGCAGGGATATGCAAACTGTGGCCCTCCAGCTGTTGCAGAACTACAAGTCCCACGAGGCATATCACACCGACAGCCACAAGCATGACACTCAGCGGCAGGAAGCATGATGGGACTATGGTTTGCCTATCCCTGCACTAGAGGGAGAGGTAGATATTTGAAATACATTCTTAGGGTCATGACCTATTAGTACTTTTGGAAAAGTCCTTACTGGTGGTATTGTCCTATACACTTGCTGGAACTGAGGGGATTGTGTTTAACTGCCACAGTTTATATCTGTTTTAAGGTCGTTTTTGTTTCATTTTACATTTGGAAGCTGAGGCCTGTTGCCTTTTTTTTTTTTTTTCTTCTTCGGGGGGTGGGATAAAAAAAAAGGGGGAAAATGCATATATCAGACTGAGGGATAAGGTGTCTAGTATTTTGCCTTTAATGGACCAATACATTGAATGTTTATTTTCTGTATATGCGATATTGGCCCTAGCGCCAGCCTTATGTATTATCACTTCCAATGTGTCTTGATGTGACATGCTTTTGACACACTTTGTAGCTCTTATTGCCAGATAATAAAAAATAAAAACTTTAAAAAAAAAAAGAGAACTGCAGTTACCTTTTAGAGCCATTGCCAGACTTCTTGAAATAATGCCAGTTCTGTGTCACACACATCATTGTGTTGGATGCTGTAGAGCAGGGATCTCCAAACTACGGCCCTCCAGCTGTTTGCGGAACTACACGTTCCAGAAGGCATTGTAAAACTGACATGCACAGACATGTCACATATGATAATGGGAAAGAGAGAGGGGAAATGGTGGCACGTATGATAATGGGAATTGTAGTTCTTGAACAACTGGAGGGCCATAGTTTGGAGACCCCCTGCTGCAGAGGATACTCTATTGCCAGGACTAGAACCACATCTAAAGGCAATAGCAAGCTCCAATGCTAGAGGAATAGCCATCCTGACAGGTTCTCTTTAGTTATAGGCATTTGTCACACTTAAGTTGGCCATAGATGGGTAGAATTTCAAATGAAAATTCTTGGGAAAAGAAGATTTTAAAGTTTGTTCATCTTTCTAATCATTAGTGGGTCAAATTGATGTTCGTCAATGGTGGCACATATGATATTGGTGAGGACAGAGGGGGCATGGTGGCACATATGATATCGGTGAGGACAGAGGGGGCATGGTGGCACATATGATATTGGTGAGGACAGAGGGGGCATGGTGGCACATATGATATTGGTGAGGACAGAGGGGGCATGGTGGCACATATGATATTGGTGAGGACAGAGGGGGCATGGTGGCACATATGATATTGGTGAGGACAGAGGGGGCATGGTGGCACATATGATATTGGTGAGGACAGAGGGGGCATGGTGGCACATATGATATTGGTGAGGACAGAGGGGGCATGGTGGCACATATGATATTGGTGAGGACAGAGGGGGCATGGTGGCACATATGATATTGGTGAGGACAGAGGGGGCATGGTGGCACATATGATATTGGTGAGGACAGAGGGGGCATGGTGGCACATATGATATTGGGAGAAGAGGGGACATGGTGGCACATATGATAATTGGAAGGAAAGAGGGGACATGATGGCACATATTATATTGGTAAGGATGGGGGGGACAGGGCGGCACATTTTCAAATGAAAATTCTTGGGAAAAGAAGGTTTTAAAGTTTGTTCATCTTTCTAATCATTAGTGGGTCAAACTGACGTTCGTTTTCAACTGCAGTGATGAGAAAGGAAGGAAAATATTTCTTGAATGAACGATTTTCAAACAGTGCATGCGGTTTTTAATCTGTAAAGTCCATTCATTCCAAAAAGCAAATGTTAAAAGAAACTCAATTTTTCGAATGACAAACAAGTGTTCTGAGATATGTTCTGATGATTTTCCTAAGAATTTTTGTATGAAATCCTATCTATCTAGGGTGACATGACTGGGAGCATTCCCCACCCCACAATAAACATATCTTTTCTTGCTGTCTATGTCCCAGCTGGGCCAATTCTGCCCATTGATGGTACTGGAAAAAAAACAGATCAAGGACAGAGAGAGCAGTTCTAACCATTTCTGACCCTTTTCAAAGCAAGCTGGAGCCCTACTTTAAGTTCAGAAGGTTAACGTTACCTCTTATCAGCAAGATCTGTTTTATTTCCCACCAGCATGATGATGACATCACTCCCCCGCTCCGTCCTGACATCATCAATCCACTTTGTCGTTTGTTGGAATGAGTTCATGTCTAATGAGGAATAGCAGAAGACAGGTTAATACAGGACAATCGAGGAAAAACAAGAGCTCAGTGCTGAACCCTACGGTAACCTGACACACAGACATTTCCTCCCACAGTACCTGTAATGACGCTTTCCTGCAACCACAAGACAAATATCTAAGAATGGCCATCTCCTGCAATATCTCTAGATTTAGTGCACCGTGAATTCCATCTTTAGTGAGATCCTGGCTCAGAATGCTGCATGTGTACTGGGATGTTGGAGTTTTATGTCTGAGGCATGGGGTGTGGGGATGGGGGATGGGGGATATTAGCAGGATTTATATAGTTATGAGGGGAGGAGGGATCCTACAGCAAAATTGCTCAACCTCTCCTTCAATATGGGTCACAAGTCACCTACAATCCTTGAAAAGTTCTTGAACATTGGACTGAAGCAAGCAAGACAAAATGCATTTCAGCTAGACCGCTATGATTAAGGAGGTCTAGCTGAAAAACGCTAGCAGTCTTGTTTGCCACCGTTGGATTTTTGCTGACTTTTAATAAAAAAATACTATTAAAGACTGGAACTGGCTCCAGCACCATTGCTTGCATCTTGGATTGACTCATGAGGCTCAGGGAACCTTGGACTGAGTCATGGGGGTTCGAGTGGATCTTGAATTAAGTCATGGAGCTCAGTGAACAATCTTGGACTGAGTCATGGGGGTTCGAGTGGATGTTGCATTAAGTCATGGAGCTTAGGGAACAAGCTTGGACTGAGTCATGGGGCCTCAAGTGGATCTTGGATTAAGTCACAGAGCTCAGGGAGGAACCTTGGACTGAGTCAAGGGGGCTCGAATGGATCTTGCATTAAGTCATAGGGCTCAGGGAGGAATCTTGGACTGAGCCATGGGGGCTCGAGTGGATCTTGGATTCGGTCATGGGGCTCAGGGAGGAATCTTGGACTGAGTCATGGGGGCTCGAGTGGATCTTGGATTAAGTCATGGGGCTCAGGGAGGAATCTTGGACCGAGTCATGGGGGCTCGAGTGGATCTTGGATTAAGTCATGGGGCTCAGGGAACAATCTTGGACTGAGTCATGGGGGCTCGAGTGGATCTTTGATTCGGTCATGGGGCTCAGTGAACAATCTTGTACCGAGTCATGGGGGCTCGAGTGGATCTTTGATTCGGTCATGGGGCTCAGTGAACAATCTTGGACTGAGTCACGGGGGCTCGAGTGGAACTTGGATTAAGTCATGGGGCTCAGGGAGGAATCTTGGACTGAGTCACAGGGGCTCGAGTGGATCTTGGATTAAGTCATGGGGCTCAGGGAGGAATCTTGGACCGAGTCATGGGGGCTCGAGTGGATCTTGGAATAAGTCATGGGGCTCAGGGAGGAATCTTGGACATGGGGGTTTGGGGGAAGATCTTATGTCACAGAACTTAGAGAGAGAAGGTAATGGGATTAAATAATGGGGGCTCAGGAAGAAAGCTTTGACAGAGTCACAAAGGCTCAGTGGGAACTTGCATTAAATAACAGGAAATGGAGGAATCTTGGATGGAGTCACGAGAGGCATCTTTGTCCACGTTTTAATTTCTGTAGCTGACATCAGGGTGGCACACCTTGTGTGAATACATTCCTGATTTATCTGGACTCCAAGGTTAAGTCAGTAACTTAGATATTTTCTTGTTTCCATCACTTGACTTGCTTTTCAAGGACTCCTTCACAGAGCTGCATGGAGTGTTCATTTATCTTCATGGTGCAGATTATGCCACACATTATGCTATAATACCAGCCTTTCAGACACGTGTGTATTTATAGCACAATCATCTGAAACCCCTCAACTATGCACAGGCAATGTCCTATTCTAATTAATGGACTCTGGAAAATAATTGGCTGCACCAGTGATGATTTGTGAGTGCCATATTAAAAGGGGGTGTATTTTTACGCAATTACTCTACAGTGAGAAAGTTGCATAAAAAAAAAAAAAACACCTCTCTTTATTGTAAACGTTAAATATATAGTAAAAATATACTGTAGATTACCTAAACAAACTAAACTATTTAAACCCTCCCCTAAAATGATTAAAAAAGTAATTGCTTGGTTAGTGATCCCTCTACATAACAAAAAATAGCCCCTAAACAGTCTTTATAAATCTTATTTAACAGGATCTGTCAGGGTACCAATTATGGCTGCCTCCCTTGAAAACTTATGTAATAGAAAAACTTGTTTTAGAAGCACTCATTGTGATCAGCTATAAGACCTCATGCACAATGGACGTTTTTGCAGCGGCTCTTAGGAGCGTCAAACATTTTTTTTCCCCTGCCTCTAAACTCCCCCACATTTTAGTCTATGTGTCCGTCTTTCAGTAGTGCTTAGTGGCAGGGGAAAAAAAAAAATATTAACTGCCAGTGCGTCCAGGAGCAGCAGATTTTGGGCAGAACAAAACGCTTCTAAAAGCGTGTTAACGCTAGGCACGTTTAGCACTTTAAGTATTAATATTCATTTAAATGGCCAGAATAATTTATGAATGAATTAACATCCAAGCACTTGACGCCTTAAACGCTTAAAAAAGCGTTACACTTTTGCAAGTGTCCAGATTTTTTTTTTTTTTAAACGCTGCTGGTTTTTAGGAAAAGTGAAAAAAAAAAAAAAGTCCCGTGTGCATGATGCCTTATGGCAGGGGTCTCCAAACTGTCTAAACATAGGGCCAGTTTACGGTCCTTCAAACGTTATGGGGGCCGGACTGTGGCCATAAGCAGTAGAAAATGTCCCGGCTTCAGTTGGGAGTAAGCACTTCCCCATCTTTGGAGTCAGTGAGAGGAATTGTGACCCATTGTTGGTGCTATTGGGCCCCACTGTTGGTGTCAATGGGAGGAATTGTGCCCCATTCTTTGTGCCCCATTCTTTGTGTCATTGAGAGGAACGGTCTCCCTTTGCTGCTGCCAGTAAAGCAAGCAAAGGGCCGCATATGGCCCCCGGGCCACAGTTTGGAGACCACTGCCTTATCGGAACTGTACACAAATACGAGAGACAGCAGAGCAGAGGAAGAGAAGAAAGACAAACCGATAAGGGAAGAACAAAATAAGAGAGGAAAAAAAAAAAAGTGAGAGAGGGAACAAACAAGAGAGTATGATAAAGAAGAAAAAGAAAAAACGAGAATGAAAAGAGTAAAGAGACGAAAAATAGAGGGATTGAAGGAGAAGTAAAAAATAATACAGCAAGAAAAAGAAAAAGAAAAAGAAGAGGAAAGGAAGGGTGAAAAAAAAAAAAAGGGAGAAAAGGAGAATGAAAAGTTATGCCGCGTACACACGATCGGACTTCTCGTCGGAAAAAGATATAAGACAGCTTTTCCGACGGGATTCCGCACAAGTTTGCCTTGCATACACACGGTCACGCAAAAGTTCGCTGAACTTACGACCGTCAAGAACGCGATGACGTACAACACAACGAGGCGAGAAAATGAGGTTGAATGCGTCGAATTGTTTCCGAGCATGCGTAGGAATTTTGCGCATCACAATTGCCACAGACGATCGCATTTTTCGGATAGGAACTTTTGCTGACCGAAAAATTAGGAACATGCTTCTCAATCTTTTGCTGGCCGGAATTTAGCCAGCAAAAGTCCGACGGAGCATACACACGTTCGCATTTTCCGACGAAAAACTGTCATCAGTCTTTTGCGGGCCGAAATTCCGATCATGTGTACGCGTAAGAGAGACGAAAAAAAATAGAGAATGAAGGAGGAAAAAAAAAAAAAAAAAAAAACCAATACAGCATGGAAAAAAAAAAAAAAAGGAAGGAAGGAAGGAAGGAAGGAAGGAAGGAAGGAAGGAAGGAAGGAAGGAAGGAAGGAAGGAAGGAAGGAAGGAAGACTATAATAATAATAATTGGGGGAAAAAAAAAAACATAAAAAAGTAATCATGTGGCCATAGGATAACTATTGTCCTGTTGCCTGAAGTTCGATTTCATGAGGAATACAATACAAAACATTACGATAAATTGTCATATACATCTTATTGTTGCCAAGCACAGCTACATCACAGAGCCAGCTCCCAGCACAGCAAGGTTTAGCCACATCACAATGAGACATGCACGGATCACGAGACACATGTAAACACAGAGAGCGCACACAAGTGACATGCACACATAGCGCTCCGCTTATAACGGACTATGGCAGCCAGTAGGACGATGTTTTGTTAAGGACACTTAATGAAGTGGACCTGTTACCCAACACAAGGGGGGAAATAAGCCATTCGCTGGGTCGAGACAATTTTGATCAAATTCAAAAACACGGAATGAAAAGCTAGGGGCGAAATATCTCAGGGATGTCCCTAGTGCTTTGTGACCCGACAGGCCAAGCTTCAGAGACTATGGGGGATAACTGGTTTGTGTTGCCCACTGCCCTTTATTGTTCCTATGGCCGTATGGGACAATGGAAGGTGGCCACCTTCTGCTATGGGCAATAAGAACGATTTCTTATGGGAATCACACATTATAAACACCACAAGGTAGTAGAAGGCCTCATGCACACCGGACGGTTTTGTAGCTGCTTCTAGGAGTGTTTTTTTTTTTTTCTGCCTCTAAACTTCCCTCCATGTTATCCGATATGTCCATGCACACATAGGCTTTTATCAGTGTATAGCGGCAGGGGCTTTTAGAGGCAGGGAAAAAAAAATAAATAAAAAAACACTCTACTGCCAGTGTGTCCAGACAAAACGATTGATGCTGCTAAACGTGCTTAAAAGCAGGCACTTGAGCAATAATTAATTTCAATGGCAAGAATAAAATTATTATTAAATGAATGAACGCCCAAGCTTTTGGACACCTGTAAATGTGCCTGAAAGCTTTAGACACTTTGTTAAGACACACTGCCATGAGGAAAGGCTTCTAAAGAGGGGGGATGAGTAATAAGAGGGACAATGAGAGCTGCAGAGCTGGAGGTGTGCCTCTGGGTGTCTGTGTAAATCTAGGCAGCAGCCAGACTCAAAAATGGCTTAATTTTTAAATGGAGGGTTTTTTTTTAATTTTTTTTTTTATCTACTCTTTAAATATGTATATAACTAAAAATACCTGTTTTATAAAGAAAGGCCATGTTACAATAAACTTGACCTGATCCATAAAGTGCTTAGGGGGCATTACCTTCCCCTCTACCTATGCGAGTCTTTCAAATTGATCCATGTCCCTATGAAGCTTTTGTGGATTCTAGGTCGTGCCTGGAGCCTCACCTTATGTCGAAGTTAAAATTAAGCCCCACCCCCTCCAAGTACTAAGCCTCACCCTCCGCGCCTGGAGCTTCTTCCTGGAGCCTCACCTTATCTCGAAGGTCACATTAAAGCCTCGCCCCCTCCAAGTACTAAGCCCCACGCTCCGTGCCTAGAGCCTCACCTTATCTCTAAGGTCATATTAAAGCCCCACCCCCTCAATGTACTAAGTCCCACCCTCCGTGCCCAGAGCTTCTTCCTGGAGCCTCACCTTTTCTCGAAGGTCATATTAAAGCCCCACCCCCTCCAAGTACTAAGCCCCACCCTCCGTGCCCGAAGCTTCTTCCTGGAGCCTAACCTCATCTCGAAGGTCATATTAAAGACCCACCCCATCCAAGTATGAAGCCCCACCCTCCGTGCCTGGAGCTTCTTCCTGGAGCCTCACCTTACCTCGAAGGTCATATTAAAGCCCCACCCCCTCCAAGTACTAAGTCCCACCCTCCGTGCCTGGAGCTTTTTCCTGGAGCCTCACCTTATTTCGAAGGTCATATTAAAGACCCACCCCCTCCAAGTAC
Organism: Lithobates clamitans; assembly: GCA_037952925.1. Lineage (NCBI taxonomy): Eukaryota > Metazoa > Chordata > Amphibia > Anura > Ranidae > Lithobates > Lithobates clamitans. Next base: position 379,724 of record JBBGZY010002426.1, read on the forward strand.
TAATCCCCACCCTCTAAAATTCTACATCAATACCAAGATTAATCAAGGTCCCATGTAGAGTCAGGGCTTAGGATCCAAGGATTTTTATACTGGACTGCTCAAAGCTTTTATCCCCCTTCTCCTTTTATAATGCACTACAGAAGCTGCAAAGAGCTTGAGGTCAAATGGCAGGCAACCCCAGCCAATTTCTGCACTGGAAATTTCAACATTGGTCAAATAGTTTCAAACTGTGCTGAATGTCTAAATGGTTGGCGTACAATGGCTTTGCAGGGGGATTCCCCCCCCCCCCCTTAAAAGGAGAAGTACAGCCAAAGCTCGTTCGGCTGTACTTCCATGGATCGCAAAAGTGCAGTTCGTTCTGCACTACTGTGACCAGTTTTCAGCTGACATCGGGCTGAAGTCCGCTGACTTCACAGTGCAAGACTGCGACAATGAAGTCAGGATCCACCCACATGCCTGGCCCGACAACCGGCTCAGACTCTCAGCGAGCCCCTGAGACGGCCGCTCCCGCCCCCTCCACAGCCCAGCGCTCCAGTGAGCGAGGGAGGGAGGAGCAAAGCAGAGTGCAGTGACCAACAGTCACCAGTTCTCTGCTCAGGGAGCCCTGAGAGCCGCGTTATCAGTGGGGTTCGATCGCTCGGTTCTCAGTGTTAGAGCCAGCGCGGGGACAGCATCCACCTAGGCAAGTATGATTCTCCAAAAAAAAAAAAAACAACCCATATTTAATGCAAGTCAGAACTCTGTTAATAGGCTTTCAATGACTGTAATATTCTCCAGGAGGCTTATTCCTTATGCCAAGAGACATTCAGCATCAAAGATGATTGATTGAATTGGGCTGACACAGATTCCCACTAGAGGGCGCACCTATAAATGCTCATTATAAAGTATGGCCCCTGAAAACACAGCACAGCAAATCATAAAATGAGAAACCTCATTGTAAAAATATAAAAATTATAGACAATACTGGTTCAAATATTGGCCCTTAAAAATATATAGGAGACCTAATTGTAGTAACAGGTTGTCAGGTAGGATTGTCCGTTATAAACGGGAGCGCGCTGCGGTGACGGTGAGCAGATGACGGCACAGGAAGATGCGAAGATGCGGCGTCCACACTCACTTGTAATATCATAAACAACAACTGCCACAGTGGAGTCGCGAATGTAGCTAGGGATCAAACTCCTGAACCGCTCCTGACCTGCCGTGTCCCACAGCTGCAGCCGCACCTAACAGCGGCCGGCGCAGCAGAAGAGGGGGGGGAGGGAAGAGGAAATAAAGAAAAAAAAAAAAACAAACACCGTCAACAGGCTGTCAAGATTAGATACCTACTTGTGATATCGTAAACTACTACGGCGGCTGCAGAGTCACGGATGTAACTGGGGATGAGGCTGCGGAATCGTTCCTGCCCCGCCGTGTCCCAGAGTTGCAATCTGATCTGCGAGATGGAAGACAATCAAACACGGAAAAAAATAAAAAATAAAAAAGGCTTGCTATACAGTATCAGCAAATCCCCAGATGCTGCAACTGTAAAAGTGAAGGTTTTCTGAAAATATTAAGGTCGGAACTAAGCCTTCATATTCTTTAGAGCCAAGGAAGCGGCCATCTTAGCCTCTTGTCTAAACTGCGGTTACCATGGAGCTGCACATCAGTTATGACTCCAACTATTTGATGGTTTGACAGTTCAGTTGAGGCACAAGCAAACGTTAGCATGCCTTGAGTTTAAATTTATTGGAAAACTGTTAGGGCTCATTTACACTTGCATCGGCTTCAACACACATTAACGGCTTGTTTACACTTTGGACAGGCTTTGTTAAAGCTCTCCGAATGCCTAGCCAAAGCTCCTGTCACTAAATAAAATGGTTAGCTTACAGTCCTGTTTACACCTTGTTTTTGCTTTGCTTTGCTTCAAAAATTATACCTCATGTAGCTTTAGTGTTGCGTCAAAGCCCCCATCGAAGCCCCACCAAGGCCTCCTCAAAGCCCCACCAAGGCCTCCTCAAAGCCCCACCAAGGCCTCCTCAAAGCCCCACCAAGACCTCCTCAAAGCCCCACCAAGGCCTCCTCAAAGCCCCACCAAGGCCTCCTCAAAGCCCCACCAAAGCCTCCTCAAAGCCCCACCAAAGCCTCCCCAAAGCCTCCTCAATGCCCCAACAAAGCCTCCTCAATGCCCCGTCAAAGACCCATCAATGCCCCATCAAAGCCTCCTCAATGCCCCGTCAAAGACCCATCAATGCCCCACCAAAGACCCATCAATGCCCCACCAAAGACCCATCAATGCCCCACCAAAGACCCATCAATGCCCCACCAAAGACCCATCAATGCCCCACCAAAGACCCATCAATGCCCCACCAAAGACCCATCAATGCCCCACCAAAGACCCATCAATGCCCCACCAAAGACCCATCAATGCCCCACCAAAGACCCATCAATGCCCCACCAAAGACCCATCAATGCCCCACCAAAGACCCATCAATGCCCCACCAAAGACCCATCAATGCCCCACCAAAGCCTCATCAATGCCCCACCAAAGCCTCATCAATGCCCCACCAAAGCCTCATCAATGCCCCACCAAAGCCTCATCAATGCCCCACCAAAGCCTCATCAATGCCCCACTAAAGCCTTAACGCTCCAAAGCCCCATTGAAGCCCCACTGAAGCCTCATTGAAACATCAAGCAAAAGCAAGGTGTAAACAGGACTGTAAGCTAACCATTTTATAAAGGGCTCATTTACACTTGTTTCGGCTTCAACAAGGCTTCGGACAGGCTTTGTTAAAGCTCTCTGAACACTAGTCAAAGCTTCTGCCACTAAATAAAATGGTTGGCTTACAGTCCTGTTTACGCCTTGCTTCAGCTTTGCTTCAAAAATTATACCCCATGTAGCTTTAGTGGTGGTTCAAAAGCATCTTCAAAGCCTCCATAGACGTCTATGGCAAAGCTTGCTTGAAGCCGCACCAAAGCATCACCGAAGCCTCATCAAAGCACCAAGCAAAAGAAAGTGTAAACAGGACTGTAAGCTAACCATTTTATTTAGTGACAGATTTGACTGACGTTCAGAGAGCTTTAACAAAGCGTTTCCGAAGCCTTGTTTTGAAGCAAGTGTAAACTAGCCCTTAAATCGTTGGGTTTAGTTCTGCTTTAAAACGCAACTAAAACCATAGATTTGACAGTTTTTTAAACGGTTACCGGTATATTCCCAGCATGCCAACTGTCACATTTGCAGCTTCATGGCAACTGCAGATCAGACAGAGGCTAAGATGGCAGCTTCCATGGCTGAAAAGGATAGGAAGGTTTAGTTCCGCTTTAATATGTCCCCTATACCTGGCTGAACCATTGTCAGTATCTTGCACTCCTGAAATGATCATCATTTGTACAAACTAACTGGTACTTGGTCACAATGATACAGCCAGTGGCATAGAAAACCTTAGGGGAGGATACATGTAGAAAAAAAAAACCCTTTGGATGTTCGAATCACCACTGCTTTTCTGTATAAAAGATTAGGAGATATGAGGATGAGGATGCAGATAAAATATGTTCTCTTTTACTATAAACAGAAAATGTATGCACAGTTTTTTTTGCATCACACAGGCAATCTGCAATATTAGAAACTTGCAGATTTCAACATACCTCACAGTGGGCAGCAGGAGCAAGGAAAAAAAATGAATAGTTATATATGCAAATTTGCTTGATATGTTAAAAGTGCACTTTCAAAAAAGGAGGCTTACATACACCCAGAACCGATATTTTAGGTATGTCTGTTTGATTAACCCATAGGCACTTTTTTTTTAAAATTTTCACTGTGAATGCCCTTCATATGTGAATATTCTTTTCAATTATTCAATCATCTGAAAAGTAAACTCATGTTGACTTTGAATACCCAATCGTGTGAAGATGCTTCTAATGTGATTTGATATTTAAAAAGGAATAGTAAAAGGAAAAAAAAAAAAAAAGGGTTTGATTAAAGATTATCAACTCCTTTAGTAATCAGTTCAAATAATAACCCCCCTGAGTTTCTAGCTCCTCCTTCACCATGAACCTGGCAATGAGCATTGTCAATCTCAGTAACCAAGAGAGGAAATCTTACCACTCAAAGTCTGCATGAAAATTAACTATATGATTATTTAAAATGATTCAAATATTTTCATCAATGACCGCCCATGAGAGCTTAAAGTAATTCTAAACCTTTAATTAAAAAAAATACAAAAATAAACAAAAAAAAAAACAAGTTATGCTTACCTGCTCTGTGCAATGGTTTTGCACAAGGCAGCCCTAAGCCTCCTCTTTTGGGATCCCCCGCTGTCACTCCTGGCTCCTCCTGTCTTACGAGTACCCCTCCCCCCAGAAAGCAACTTGCAGGCTCTGCTGCCTGCATCCATAGACACAGACATCTGGGTTTTGCCCCACCCCTTCATCATAGGGTTTAAATTAATTGGCTCCCGCTGCTATCAATCTGCCTTGTGAGGAGGGAGAGAGCCACTGCTCTCATGCAGAGCGCTGGATTGAGATTGGGCTCAGGCAAGTATAAGGTGGGGGTCCTGGACACAGAAAGGTTTTATACCTCAATGAACAGAATGTAAAAAACCTTATAGCCCAACTCTGGGCAAAAAAAAAAAAAAAAAAGGGTTTTCCCATGCAGTTGGCTGCACCGTACTGCTCGATTTGTCTTGGGGTGAGGAGAAAGCTTATACTCATCCTTTGTTCCACCGGAATACAGCGCTCCCCGCAGTCTAGCGGTGGACTGTTCCTGGTCTATGGAGCCTGCTCTGGGTTCAACGACGTCAGGAACAGTCCACAACTCAAGACCTCTGGAGCACGGGGGTGTCGGACCAGTGTTGTGCTGGGAGGATTAAATATGTATATCTCCTTTCTCCTTCCTCTAGACAAAAAAAAAAAAGAGGAGCAGTAAACCCGTGGAGTGCGGGCACAGCCCCACTGCATGGGAAAACTTTTTTGTCTGGAGATGGGCTTTAAGGCTTTAGAACCATTTCAAAATAAGTCATATGGCTAAAAATAAGGATTGTTATAATTTAAAAAAAAAAAATATCAAGCCTATGGTCCCTTTTTTAATTTTAAACGGGAGCTCCAGCGCCCCAACCAAAAAATTTAAAGCCATCAGCTACAAATACTGTAGCTGCTGACTTTTACCATTTGGGCACTGACCTGTCCAGGGATCCCGTGGTGTCCTCACCCGAGCAGATTGAAACTGGATCTCGGGTGCTGGTGCCACCATCTTGGGTAAGGGAAACCAGCATTAAAGCCTTTCTTAATGGGCCGGCTGCTACGAGGGCAGACCTTCACCACTGCGGACTCAAGCAGGAAGTGGGAGCGGGTACCTGTCAAAACCAGGTACCCGCTCCCCCCACAAGGTGTCAAATGTGGCTCTAGAAGAGAAGGCAGACAAGCGGAGCTTCCCCTTTTGGGTGGAGCTCCGCTTTAAGGAATACCCAACTGTGAATTTAAGCAGTCCAGGGCTATCTGCGCAACCAACAACTAAATAAAATTCTACACCATGCAAACTGAAGACCACAATAAAATGGCGTCATATATCTGACATTTGCTGTGTCAGATTTACCTTTCCCTACGGCCGTCCCACAACGTGGATAGCAAGGAGATGGCCGCTTGACAACTGGAACTTGCCTTGCCTCCAAAGACTTGCCCAAGACAAGAGGAATGAAGGATGGGTGGCTAAGGCACCCCGTTTCCCTCTGCATTCCTCTAGGGGCTGCGTGTCTCGGGCAAGTGCTTGAAGCGGAGACAAGTGTCTGTTATGATGCAGCCATCTCTTTTCCAGCTACCCTGTTTCCCCGAAAATAAGACCTAGCGTGGTTGTCGGTGATGGCTGCAATATAAGCCCTACCCCCCAAATAAGCCCTACCCCGTTTCCCCGAAAATAAGCCCTACCCTGAAAAGAAGACCTACAAGGACTTTAACTAGGGCTTTTTTTGGGGGTAGGGCTTATATTGCAGCCATCACCGACAATCACGCTAGGTCTCATTTTCGGGGAAACAGGGTACGTTGTTAGATGGCCGTGAGGAGAGGAGGGCGGTCTGACAAAGTAGCTAGCAAAGAGATGACAGCTCGAGGGTCTCATAGCTAGGCCTACAAAAACATGTAGGAACATGGGACAAACTACTAGAGCTGTACTTTGTCCCCTGAGGGACAGAACACTGAAAAAAAAAAAAATAGGAGGAATTTTATTTTTTCATGTGGCCAGGGTTTAAAGAAGAACTCTGACGTTCTTCTTTAAACCCTGGCCACATGAGAAAATAAAATTCAGAGCCTGCAGTTGGCAGTGTAAATGCACAGGCCTAATGCATAGGAGTTAAGTCCTTCAATAAATAGAGAAATTTAGTTTTACAGCTTGAGAAGGATTGGGGGGGGGGGGGGGGTTCTACTTGAAATGCCACTGCAGCTTGATGCATCAGGGCCATTCTATACAGACCATACCGATCATTTCATACAGTAATATCATAGATCATCCGTTCTGTCATGAACATCTGGGAACCTGAAGCAGCAATCTAAAGCTGGGTTCAAAAATTAAAAAAAAACAAAAAAACACCACGGACATTCAGCCCGTGTATATGTCGGTCTGTCCGATAGAAGGTGGGCGCTTGGCCGGCTTCAGTCAGGCGAGCATGCTTGCAAAACAGCAGCCGACCGACTCCCGATCAGAGCTCTCAGCCAATGGTGGGAGAAAAAAAAAAAAAATAATAAAAATCGCTGTACTTACTGTATTGCTGTACTGTCAAAACACTACAGCTCAGCAGGGAAAGAAAAGAAAAGAAAAAAATCGCTGCCCTTACTTTGCATAGTTAGTACAGCGGCTCAGACCAGAGCGGACAGTTTTTTTTTTTTTTGTTTTTTTTGCACAACCCGCAGGGGGTTGAACAGAAAAATCCTATAGTGTGTACCGGACTTAAGAGATTTGCTGGTCAATCAAATACTCACTGTTCGATCTTCTAGGTACATTGTTTTTGATAAGAAGTCAATACCAATTGTTGCCTAGAAAAAAATAAATAAAACAAAAGAAGAAGGTTAAAAGATTTTAACAGCAGGACCATTTCATTCCCTGTATTATATTTTCTGTGACAAGATCTAACAAAAAAAAAAAAAAAAAAAGACAAACTCTGGCTTCTTGCTTCCCCTCTGAAAAAGCGATCTGTGGTGGATCACTTTTGGAGGGCGATTGACATTGCTTCCTCACTGCCTATTTAAACAATGAAAAGGCTGAACCACAGCGCTGCAACCACGGTATGTGGCATAGCCCCATACTCTAATGGGTCACATCAGCAGCAGTGTTGCCTGATAAACATGACATGAGGTTTTGTTTTTGCTGCGGCAAGCGTATGGCCCTAGGTGGTTGCACATCTTTCTTTAGGTGTGTGGTTGGTAAAATTGCGGCTTAAAGCGGAGCTCCACCCAAAAAGGTTTTCCACATACAGGTACCCGCTCCCCACTGCCTGGTAAGATCGCAGCGATCTACGTAATTTCCGTCAGTGCTACTACAGTGATAGTTGCAATCTACCAGGTCATGAGACAAGCGGCATCCCCTCTGACCACAGTGGGTTCCTCGCACAGCTCATGAAAAGCTCCCTGCTGAATTTCCAGCAGTAGGCAGAATTTATTGAATGGGGGAGCTGAGGAACAGAAGATACTGGCAACACCAAGGGACTTTCCCACCCACCTTGTTGATTAAGGTTTGTCCAGCCCTAACCTAATGGTTTCTCTTCTATCTTTCACAAACTCTATTGGCGAGACCCCTCCCGGTCTTGGGTGCCCATTATAAGGGGCTCCCACCATCTTTATGCCAAGTTTCCAGGTTTACACACTTACTGTGCCCGTTTTTAGGAGTTTCCTTTTTTCCTGCACTGAATTCTCTGGCTCTCACACCTTTTGTGTTTATTATCAGGGGTTACCACCAACCTTTCACCAATTTCCTGGGTCTGTGCACTTGCTGGGTCCTTTTACGAGTGGGTTTCCCACCATCCCTGTGCCAAGTTCACATTGTGCCCAATAAGTGGAGTTCCCACCACCCCTTTGTTGAGCTCCTAGTTTTGAACACCTGCTGTACCCAATATAAGGGGTTCCCACCATCTCTGTGCCAAGTTTCTGGGTCTGAACATCTGCTGCGCCCAATGTGAAGGCTTCCCACCACTCATGCACTGAGTGCCCAGGTCTGCACACCTACTGAACCCATTATGAGGGTTTCCCACCTTTCCTGTGCTGAGGTTTTTGAGTTTGTACACCTGCTGTGCTTATTATGAGGGGTCCCCACCATCCCAGTGCCAAGTTTTTGGGACTGTACACCTGATGTGCCCAATGTGAAAGATTCCCACCATTGCTGCACGAGTTCCCAGGTCTATACACCTGCTGTGCCCATTATGAGGAGTTCCCACCATCCCTAAAAGATTTAGGTTATGAAGAATGCATCAAAACATGGAGCAAAGCCAGGAACTATGGCAGCGAGCTCACATCTTGGAGTCATCAGGAATTTTAATGCACAGCAGATGACTTTGCACGCCAGATTTCACTTATAACTGAAGTATTTACGAAATCTGGTTACAGCCAAAAAAAGTTGGTTGTGCCCCTTTCCTAAACCTACTACCAAGAATAATCGATAGCTGGCTAATATAATGGAAACATCAGAAGCCTATAATGTGATTATAATGGAAGAAAAGGAGGGAAGGACTACAGTTAACAAAGTAAGTGATGCCATAGCACTTCCTAAGATGGCCAATTCAAGTATCTGGCTGGGGGGGGGTGGATCATTTATGAATGTCTGAGTGGCTCAAATATTGGGCTGACCTGGGGGACAGGAGAGGAGCTGATCTCCAATGATCAAAAGCAGTTGGTCAGGACCTGTCTGATCAATGGTCCCTTAGATAGTAGTGGGCTGGGTCAAGAGCAACCCACACAGAAAAAAGGTCAATGCCCAACAAGATGAAACCAGCCAAATGTAGCATCTGTTAACTCTTGCCTGTAGCTACCCTCAAAATAAGACAATTTAGAAGTGAGGGTACAATTGACAGATAAGGCAATGCATTAAACTGGTGGGATTACCTGGTAGGTGTTGTCGAAGCTGTCATACATGAACCTCGTGATTAAAGATGTTTTTCCAACTAGAAGATACAAGAAAAACAAAAATTAAAAAAAGACAGCAAATAATGGGCAAGTGTCAGTCTGGAAGAAAATTAATGCTTACAAAAAGAATGGGAAAGGAGAGACAGATCAAATAAAAAGTAGTTCCAGGAGGGGAAAAAGAAAAACCAGGTCAGCTAACAAAGAGCTTTGGGAAAGGAGGGAGAAGATGGGGCAGCTAACAAGAAGTTCTAAAGGAGGTTGGTAGGGATGGGTCTACTAACAAGGTGTGCCAGGGAACAAAGAGGGAAAGGTAGGAATTGAGGTGTTGGAAACATTTTTTTTTTTTTTTTTTTGAACCAGGGGAAGGGGGATAGGCCAGCTGTCAAATGCCAAGACATGGGGAGGTGGAAGGATGGATGGGTCCACTAACAAGGAGAGCCTCTGGGGAAGGAGACACAAGTCTGCTAACAAGGTGTGTGTCAGGGGAGAAAAAGGGTCAGGTTCACTAATAAAAAAAGTGTGTCAGGGGAGAAGGAGGGAGAGGTTGGCTAACAGAGTGCCACTGGAAGACTGTAGGAGTCTGCAAGCAAGGAGTGCTAGGGGAGCAGGAGGGACAGGTTGGCTAAGAAGGTGTGCAAGGGAAGATAGAGGGTTGGGCCCACTAACAAGGAGTGCCACAGGAAGGAAGTATGGGTCAGCTAGCAAGGAGTGTTAGGAGAGGAGGGACAGGTCTGTTAACAAGGAGTGCCAGGGGAGGGGAAGGAGCGGATCCACTAATAAGGAGTTCCAGGGGAAAAAGGAGGGACAGGTTGGCTAAGGAGGAGTGCAAGGGAAGATAGAGGGTTGGACCCACTAAACAAGTAGTGCCACAGGAAGGAAGGAAGGAAGGAAGGAAGGAAGGAAGGAAGGAAGGAAGGAAGGAAGGAAGGAAGGAAGGAAGGAAGGAAGGAAGGAAGGAAGGAAGGAAGGAAGGAAGGAAGGAAGGAAGGAAGGAAGGAAGGAAGGAAGGAAGGAAGGAAGGAAGGAAGGAAGGAAGGGTCTGCTAGCAAGGAGTGTTAGGAGAAGATGGACAGGTCTGTTAACAAGGAGTTCCAGGGGAACAGGAGGGACAGGTTGGCTAAGAATGGGTGCCAGGGAAGGGGCAGGTCTGCTAACTAGGAGGGACAAGTCAAATAAGGTGTGTCGGGAGGAGAGGCACATCCCTTTACAAGGACAGCCAGGGTGCAAGGACAAGTCCATAAAAATAAAAGAAACTTGTAAAAAACTTTCCAGCAGACCTTTCATTATAGTATACATAATATGGCTGAAGATACATCTAAGCCTATACGGATAGGATTATTTACATCAAGTTGCTCACGTGCAAATTTTATAGCTAAAAACTAGTTCTACTTTTATCTTCAAGAGGATTCAAAATACATGTGTTTTAGAATGGAATATAGATGAAGACTGCAGAGTGTTGTAGTAATCCTGTAATTCAGTATGAAGAACACAAAGCTTGTGAGTAAACAGAAGGCTTTCGGACAGCGTAGGTCCTGGCGAGCGGCAGAAAGGTACACGGTGTCGATGTGACCGCAGTGAGGAAAGTAAATTTGCTCAGCCACGTGTCTGTCCTATTGAAGAGCAGAGTGACTGTCAGCGGAAAGCATTGAGGATCCCGGCCTTAGAGCTGGAGCAGGACCCTCTACCCCCAGCTCAGCCAGGCACAGCACAAAGGAAAGAACTGACATTGAATGAGAAGAGCCCCTTGTGCTGGTGGCTGCTGTGTTGGTTGATATCTTCATCCCTCTGTCTCCTAATATCCCTGCTGCCATGTTATTCTGGTGCTCTGGAGGCTCATACAGATACTGGACCTGTAACAGGTACTCGTCAAAAATGCTGAATATGGCCGCCCTTTCTGCTCCTCTTCTCCATTCATAGAAGCTGTACTATAGATATGCCTTTTATTCAAAAACTACAAACAAAAATACATGCCACAGCAGAACAAAAGAGCCAACGCGTTTCACACTATATGTAGTGCTTAATCAGCTAGGATTAAGCACTACATATAGGGTGAAACTCGTTAGCTCTTTTGTTCTGCTGTGGCAAGTATTTTTGTTTGTAGTTTTTTGAATAAAAGGCATATTCGGAGTGCGGCTGTCCAGATCTACTATTTATCTATTTGCTATATGCATTGCCTGCACCTGTGGCTTCTGGTGAAGAGATTTACCTTTGGTCGATCCTCCTGGAGCGGTGATACCTCCCTTCTCTAAGCTGTACTATGGCTTCTAGCAATAAAAAAAAGCGCGCTATGAATGGAGGACGGGTGGATGAATGAAAGGGCCACCTTCTATTGCGCCCGGTAGCAGTTTTTATAATGTGTTGTTTTGGATCCCGGTGGTAATCCAGTTACTCTGTTAACATCTTCCTTGCTTTGCCCACCAGTGTTAATTTCGTTGACGATAATAATATTTTTGCAGCCAAAATTAACACTTTTAGTCGACTACATAAAGACCAAAAACTAAAATGACATTTTAGTCAAAAGACTGACAAAACTAAAATGTAAAAGACAAAATTAACACCGTTGTCCACCTTGTTTGGTGGTTGGTACACAATGATAGGGAGACTCATCCATACTTGGCTACGATTAAGGCAAGGATAGGGGGAAATCCATCAGTGTCATGTTTTTAGCCTGTACTCACTATGATGAAATAAATCTGGACATCGTGGAACATGGAGAGCGCCGGCATTTTGTGCTCGTTACCAACAACAAACAGCCTGTGATAGCTCGGTCTGCTACATTCCCAGTCCATTAAGGAAGACAAAGTGCATAGAGAACATGGCAGGAAGTGGACAGATCAATACAGGACGATGCTGATCTACTTCACAACTCCCAGATCAATGACAGATCATCTCACAGCAGGTGCGTACAGAGACCACAAGCACTATCCTCGCCCCACCAGGGAGGAGGACAAACCAGATAGAGGATTTTATTTAACCACTTGCCTGCTGGGCAGTTTCTCTCCCCCCCCCCGACTGCCCAGGCCAATTTTCAGCTCCGTTGCACTTTGAATGACAATTGCGCGGTCATGCAACGCTGTACCCCCAATTTTTATTTTATTTTTTTAAACAGATGGAGCTTTCTTTTGGTGGTAATTTAATCACCACTGGAGTTTTTTTTTTGTTAGCAAAAAACAAAAAGTAATTTTTCTCCTTCCCTGATGAGCACTGATGAAGCTGCACTGATATAGTGCCTTGCAAAAGTATTCACCCCCCTTGGCTTTTTACAATACAGCCTTTAGCTCAATGTTATTTTAATCTGAATTACATGCGATGGAACAGAACAATAGTCTTAAGTTGGTGAAGTAAAAAATGTGAAAATATAATAAATATAAATATATATATATATATATATATAATATATATATATATATATATATATATATATATATATTATTTTCAAATTATACTTCACCAACTTTTTCAGAAAAAAAAACAAAAACTGATAATTGGAATGTGCGTATGCATTGACCCCCTTTGTTATGAAGCCCATAGAAAGCTCTGGTGCAACCAATTACCTTCAGAAGTCACATAATTAGTGAAATGATGTCCACCTGTGTGCAATCTAAGTGTCACATGATCTGTCATTACATAGACCAGTGTTTCTCAACTCCAGTCCTCAAGGCGCCCCAACAGGTCATGTTTTCAGGCTATCCATTAATTTGCACAGGTGATTTGATCAGTTTCACTGCCTTAGTAATTACCACAGCTGTTTCATCTGACGGAAATCCTGAAAACATGACCTGTTGGGGCGCCTTGAGGACTTGAGTTGAGAAACACTGACATAGACACACCTTTCTGAAAGGCCCCAGAGGCTGCAACACCTAAGCAAGAGGCACCACTAACCAAACACTGCCATGGAGACCAAAGAACTCTCCAAACAAGTACGGGACAATGTTGTTGAGAAGTACAAGTCAGGGTTGGGTTATAAAAAAAATATCCAAATCTTTGATGATCCCTAGGAGCACCATCAAATCTATCATAACCAAAAGAAAATAACATGGCACAACAGCAAACCTGCCAAGAGACGGCCGCACACCAAAACTCACGGACCGGGCAAGGAGGGCATTAATCAGAGAGGAGCACAGAGACCTAAGGTAACCCTGGAGGAGCTGCAGAGTTCCACAGCAGAGACTGGAGTATCTGTACATAGGACGACAATAATCCGTACGCTCCATAGAGTTGGGCTTTATGGCGGAGTGGCCAGAAGAAAGACATTACCTTCAGCAAAAAACAAAATGGCACGTTTTGAGTTTGCAAAAAGGCATGTGGGAGACTCCCAAAATGTATTGAGGAAGGCGCTCTGGTCTGATGAGACTAAAATTGAACTTTTTGGCCATCAAAGAAAACGCTATGTCTGGCGCAAACCCAACACATCACATCACCCAAAGAACACCATCCCCACCGTAAAACATGGTGGTGGAAGCATCATACTGTGGGGATGTTTTTCAGCAGTCGGGACTGGGAAACTGGTCAAAGTTGAGGGAAAGATGGATGGTGATAAATACAGGGATATTCTTGAGTAAAACCTGTACCACTCTGTGTGATTTGAGGCTAGGACGGAGGTTCACCTTCCAGAAGGACAATGACCCCAAACACACTGCTAAAGCAACACTTGCGTGGTTTAAGGGGAAACATGTAAATGTGTTGGAATGGCCTAGTCAAAGCCCAGACCTCAATCCAATAGAAAATCTGTGGTCAGACTTGAAGATTGCTGCTCTAAAGCGCAAACCATCCAACTTGAAGGAGCTGGTGCAGTTTTGCAAGGAGGAATGGGCAAAAATCCCAGTGGTAAGATGTGGCGAGTTCATAGAGACTTATCCAAAGCGACTTGGAGCTGTGATAGCCGCAAAAGGTGGCTCTGCAAAGTATTGACTTTAGGGGGGTGAATAGTTATGCACATTGACTCTGTTATTTTGTCCTATTTGTTGTTTTGCACACACACACACACACCTTCAAAGTTGTGGGCATGTTCTGTATATTAAATGATGCAAATCCTTAAACAATCCATGTTAATTCCGGGTTGTGAAGCAACAAAACACGAAAAATGCCAAGGGGGTAAATACTTTTGCAAGGCACTGATGAGGTTGCACTCAAATGTGGCACTGATGGGTGGCATTGACAGGCAGCACTGATGGGCACTGTTGGAGCTGCACTGATGATCAGGATACTGATCATCAGTGTAGATGCCCCCTGTGTGGATTTGCCAGTTATCAGCTCTCCTCTCATCACCCCCTGTCTGAGTGAGAAGTTTGCCAATAACTGGCAAATACGGTTTACATTGATCAGCTGTGATTGGATATACATGGTAAGGAGCCTCTGGGTCTGGCTCTTCACCCCGATCACAGATCCATGCCGAAGTGCGCCACAGGGGGCGCGGTCACGGGAGGACGCCCACAGACGCCCTCTTAGTAATATGAGCCCACGCTGTAGTAATCTTTCGGCTACAGCACGGGTTAGAGGCGGTTAAAGTAGTTGTAAACCCCTACATATACCCAGTGAAGCGACTGTCCTCAGGAGATACACAGAGATGAAACAAATCCTCCTACATAGGTTGTACCCGTTTATTCAGAAGTCTTCTTTACATCTGTTCAAAGTCCACAATTTATAAAGCTTACCCGAGCTGAGAGAAAACAGGGGGCGGGAAGCTAAAATGATACACGCTGGTTGGAGGGAAGGGACACACACCCTCCACACAGGAAAAGAGCTGAGGCTGTCAATCACAGGCTGTGTGCTGGAGATCCCTCCCGTCACCTTTTTTTTTCTCTTGGTGTCAGGAAAACTTGTCAGAAGTGATTCCTGCTGATAGCAGAGGAATAAAGCAAGCGGACAGAAAGGACACTTCGTGCTCTTGAGACAAGTACACACTATAGAGGGACTTGCTTTGTTCATATTTCATGTCTGAGGTTTCCAACCACTTTAAATCTAAAAAGGGATAAAAAGTTTTTGGTCTTGAGTTCTCCTTTAATCCCATGGTTTACAAAAGGCATCTTTATAAATTTCCTGGAATTTAGGGGGATAAAAACAAGCTCACGGTTGAGTCTGGATTTTTTTTTGTTTTCCAGTCGGCGATTGGCTCTCATGTTAAAGTGATCCGAGTGGCTGTAGAACCACCTCATCACTTTTTACAGTACCCAGAAGGTAGCTCCCCCTGTTGGTCCTGCTGGTTGCGGCCCGTTGTGCTTCGCAGACTCTCCTGTTCCTGCAATATTTTATGTCGCACTGTATTTGCCCAGCGGTCTTTCAAACGCAATTTTTTTGCGTTTTTTTTTAATTTAAAAAAAAAAAAATGGAACAAAGTTAGCCACCCCCCCCCCCCAAAAAAAATAAAAATATAATTTTATATATATATATATATATATATATATATATATATATATATATATATATATATATATATATATATATATATATATATATATATATATATATATATATTTGGGGGTTCCAAGTAATTTTCTAGCAAAAAAATATTGATTTTAACTTAAGAAAGAAGTGTCAGAAAAAGATTTAGACTTTAAGTGGTTAAACTTCCTGCATTTACACTTTGTTTAAAAACTTGGCAGACTGCCCAGATTATTTTTTTTTTCACACAGAAGTTTATCCCTTTGATCTAAGAAGGAAGAGTTAGTTACAATGTTTCATGTTAAAAACTTGGCAGACTGCCTGGATGTTTTCTTTTGACAGCTGAGTGAGCAAATAAGTCTCTCCACTTGTTATATGAAAGTATCGGCAAACTACAATAGATTGTCAGGGGGGTAGAATCGAGATCGCGATTTTTAACGATTAATTATGCAGTTCTAATGCATTAAGGAAAAAAAAACCACCACACACCTTACTAGGTTTAGTATCTATTCACTCAACGCAACCCCATCTTTTTTAATTTTACCAACAAAATGTCTATTATATTGTTTTTGTATGTGCTAAAATATATTTTATTGTACTTTTTTTTTCTAGAAATATGCTTTTAATAAACTTGCACAAATACCATGCTATACAAAAAAATTGCAACTGACACCATTTTATTTTACAGGGCCTCTGCCTTCAAAAATCATATATAAAATGAGTCATTTCATGGCAAAAAAAAAAATTGAATGTTGATTTTACCATGTATGCAGGGAGTAAACAAATTGTTCCAGTAGTGGTAAAGAATGTCAGTGGGTGCTGTATACTGGTAACTAGAGCCCCACCATCAATGGTGGCCATAATGGCTGCAGGGATGGGGGGATAAAAGTAAGAAAATCAGTATTTTCTCCAATAAAGGAATCAGATGTCAACAAAGTGGTTAATGCCGGAATTTCCAGGAATTTTGGTGTATATAGGATTTCAGAAAGCCAGAGAGTGGCCAGATGTTCTTGTATCAGAGCGATTGAGCTGAAGTTCCCAGATGTCCTAATTGCCAGGTGGAAACACATGGACAATTTAATGAATTGAAAAAAGTGAGTTTAGCTGCATTGATAGAGATAGAGATGATAGAGATAGAGATGATAGAGATAATAGAGGAGATAGAGATGATAGAGGAGATAGAGATGATAGAGGAGATAGAGATGATAGAGATAGAGATGATAGAGATGATAGAGGAGATAGAGATGATAGAGATAGAGATGATAGAGATAATAGAGATGATAGAGATGATAGAGATAGAGATGATAGAGATGATAGAGATAATAGAGATGATAGAGATGATAGAGATAATAGAGATAATAGAGATGATAGAGATGATAGAGATAGAGATGATAGAGATAGAGATAGAGATGATAGAGATAGAGATAGAGATGATAGAGATAGAGATGATAGAGATAGAGATAGAGATGATAGAGATAGAGATAGATAGGATATTGTATTTATAATTTAATAATAAATATTTTTTTTATTATTTGAATAGCCCATGTAAAAGCTAAAAGAAAAAAAAAATCTAATTTACAATATTTAATGTCAATCCAGAGCACTCCCCCGCAGTACTTTTCTGCCACAAGATGCCCTCTGTCCGATGGCCAGCATTGCTCAACCCACTTCCTCTGATCCCAGGTCACCCTGAACTTGCTCCCAGCCTGCGACTTCGTAGTGAAAGGAGAAGCAGCACAGCATTATTTACATGCAGACCGCCCTATATAAACTCCTACATGCGATGCTGAAACCCCCCATTATAGGAAGAATAACTGAAATCCAAGGAAGGAAAAAGGGGTTGGATTGGGGTGGAAAGGGCCAGGAAACGAGGCGGGCTCTATTTGACTTTTGGTCCGTTATAATCCTGGTGGCAGTCTTTCAATAAACATGTTGGACAGATTTTGGTGGGCAGTTATTTTTTTTTTTCTACTTGGTCTATTTGACTTTCTGCAGCTTCTAATGCACATTGTGAGAAGCTTACAGTGTGCAGTGAGATCAGAATTAGCAATTTATGTACAGGAGAGGAGTCGGTACAACTGTGCAAAAAAAAAAAAAAAAAAAAAGAAGAACTTAAACAAAAAAGGCTGGAGTTTGGCTTTATGGGCTTCTCCGCCATCAGTGGGCTGTGGGTGTCTGTGACATGATCATTCTCCTCTCTGAGCGGATGGGAAATATATAGCGCTCTTATAATGGCTGACAGATCACACAGGAATGGCGGAGGAGGAGGGGGAGGGGAGACATTTATATCTGTCATGTTAGGGTCTCGGTTTTCTAGGATCTGACTGTTAATATAAATGAGATAATCACACAGATGAGGCTAAAATAAGAATTACTGAGAAGTCATTAGTCTTTGCAGAGGAAGGCAGTATATATGGAGTCATGAGATTTTGGAAGCACATCTGTAATCTGCTGGTAAAAGACTGGGAAGTGTGTGGATTGCAGGGATACGGCTCAGCCGCTAGATACAAGTTTATTAGGGCAAGTGTAATTAAAATCAGAAACTCCAGGCAAGCAATATAATTCGGTGAGCTACTAATGGAAATTGCAGGAATCCAGCGTTCCCTTTAGTTTTGCACAGTTGTACTGACTCCTCTCCCGGAGTGAAATGGGCGATTTCACTGCACACTGTGAGCCTCTCATAACGTGCATTAGAAGCTGCAGAAAATTAGATGGAGTCCACCTCATTTACTAGCTGGAATACACCCAGCACCCAACAAATCACCTACATTGGGCACCATACAGAAAGCAGGATGGCAGAGCGGTGTTGGGTGCTGGAATGTACTCTGTGTTCCAGTATTTGGCACTAAAAGGGGGGGGGGGGGTTTACTATATCAATATGGGGGGGAGTTGACTGCTATGACCATCATCAAAGTGGGGGGGTTATAGTACTGACATCAGTGCTTAGAGTTATCAAGTTATTATTGCATCCACGGACGCCTATGCTGGGGGGTTATTCCTTCCCTTCACACATATGCTGGGGGTTACTATTGCACCCATTGACCCCTCAATGTTGGAGGCTATCTCAGCATCTTCTGGACACCTATGCTGGGGGTTATTACTGCAGTCACTGACCCCAATGTTGGGGGTTATTATTGCACCCAGTGACCTCAATGTTGGGGGTCATTTTCGCAGTCACTGACCCCAATGTTGGGGGTCATTTTTGCAGTCACTGACCCCAATGTTGGGGGTCATTTTTGCAGTCACTGACCCCAATGTTGGGGGTCATTTTTGCAGTCACTGACCCCAATGCTGGGGGTTATTATTGCAGTCACTGACCCCAAAGTTGGGGGTCATTTTTGCAGTCACTGACCCCAATGTTGGGGGTCATTTTTGCAGTCACTGACCCCAATGTTGGGGGTCATTTTTGCAGTCACTGACCCCAATGTTGGGGGTCATTTTTGCAGTCACTGACCCCAATGCTGGGGGTTATTATTGCAGTCTTTGACCCCAATGTTGGGGGTTATTACTGCAGCCACTGACCCCAATGCTGGGGGTTATTTTACTCCAACGTCTGCAGAGTGCATTGCACAAAATGCAGCAGAATCAACATTTTTGGGCGATGAGCTGTGAAAATGTGCTGCTACTGCATGGCCCTCAAGTGTCGGAGGCTGCGATATTTAAGTTCATCACTGATCTAGCTCTTACCTCCCCATCTATAAAATGCACTGTTGGGGCCTCCTTTTTGAGGCGGGCTCCTAGATTTTCGATCGCACATACAGCTGTATCTAAAAACCTTTACAGCTATGGTAGATTCCCTTTAAGAATAATATTAGAAGGGGTGGGGGTGGCTCTCTGGAAATAAACAAACAAGTAAGCGGAGAGTGCAGGAACGTATGTATAATACATGAGGCTGCCTGTGGATGAACGCATACCGCCACATTACACTCTGCTGCTCCCAGCATTAATTATTCATTCGGCTTTGGCCTATTTGCTTACATGTTAATAAGGCTCCGTGTCAGTCTCTGCAGAGAATGGCTGTACATCCTAACACAATCAAGACCGACATCTATTAAACCTGAGTATGAACAGCTTATGGGACAGGATAGGTCTTTACACAGGAAGAGACCATGACTTGACAAGCAGTAAAGCAGAGTGAAACCGGGCAGAACTCAAATCAACCAAATTATTGTGAGCTTTCTTTAGTGTAAGCCAATCTACAGTGGTATGGTGCACATCATAACTTGAAGCTTACACAAGGCTGAGGACTCTCCGCCCAGTGACAGCACTGGGTCAATCACCAAACACCAGCACGGTCATGTGGGAGGAAGGGGCGCGATTCATATGCCTGCCATACTTTGAAGTACTGGAGAGTGGTCTTTGCTCCCGGCAGCCAAATTTTATAAGCAAAGATTTTTCAAGATTCCTATTGTAGTCCCTTTAATGGCAGATTAAAGCAGCCCCCCCAAGTCAGTATCATAAAATGCTAGCCAACAAAAGTCTAACATGATGGCAAAACAACAAGCTCCCCCAGACATGGCCCACCAATATTTACCCGTCTGTTCTCCCTCGCCTGTTTGGCTTTCGCACAGATCTCGCAAATTCCACCAGAGGATGACGTGCACATTGAGATTCCACCAGTGTGTGACGTACCATCAGAGGATGACGTTCACATTGAGAATCTACCAGATTGTGACATTCCACCAGAAGATGATGTTCACATGGAGAGACTCAGGTTGACACTTCCTCCAGCTCTGTAACCGAAAATCCATACCTCAGTACAGACATTGAAGGAAGAGCCTGTGCATTACGCTCGTGATCCACTACTCGCGGTTGCAAAGCTTTGAAGGCTCATATGCAACAAGTTTATAAATGCATTTTTTTCTGCAAATGTTGGTTCAATTTTTTTTTATATATTTGCAAAAAGGTGCACTTAGCTTTCAACCCAACCTAACAGGTAGCACAATGGCTTAGTGTTTCACACTTCTGCCTTGCAGCACTGGGGTCCCGCAGTTTGAGTCCCGATCGGGACACCATTTTCAAGGAGTTTGTCTGTTCATGTACTGGCATGGATTTATTTCAGGTACTCAGGTTTCCTCCCACTCTCCAAAGACATGCTGGTAGGTTAGTTGGCGCCTCTCTAAAACTGGCCCTAGTTTGATAGTCTACTGAGCGTGTCCAAGATGGCTGCTGCAACATCCGACCCAACAGCAGAAAAAAAGGAAGAGGAGTTTTGAGTCTAAAGGGGGAAAAGCACTAAAGAAATATAAAATTAACTGCTTACCAACCTGCCGCAGTACATATACTGGGATGGGGTGGCTCCTACAGGTACTGCAATGTACCCATATGTCGCTGTCTGTTTCTGAGTTTTGGGTGCACACGACCTGCCCGTCTACTCCACTGTGACTGTAAACAGCGGGAGTCTGTCAAGCAAATCTTGGCCAATGATTCATGGCTGGGACCTGCTGATTGGCTGTGTACAATCACAGACTAGAGCCCTGTGTCGACAATCAAACACAGGGCTCTGTACAGAGGAAACAATTGCTTTGTTACTTTTTCCTGAAAAGGAGGGAAAAGAAACAAAATTGATCTGTAGTAAAAATCAGCACACAATTAACCCCTTAATTGCCCCTAGATGTTAACCCCTTCCCAGCCAATGTCATTAGTACAGTGACAAAGCATAATATCACTGGTGATGTCAGTGGCAGTTAGTCAGTTCCCCCCAACATCAGTGTCAGATTGCCCACTGCACTAGCACAGTGCCACTATAAACCTTTCACGCAAATCAATATACACTTACAGTATTGATTTTTTTTTTCTTGCCAAAGCAGAATACATTTTGGCCTAAATCTATGAAGAAATTTGATTTTTTTTTTTTTATTTAATACGTTTTATAGCAGAAGGTAAAAAAATATTTTATTTTTTTTCAAAAATGTTCCTTGTTTTTTTTGGTTTATATCACAGGAAAAAAAATGCCCAATGCCTCATGGGACTTCCGCAACAGCTGGAGGGCCACAGGTTGAGCACCCATGGGGTAAAACCTTACGGAGCTTAAGTGGTTAATAATAAAAACCTCTTACTTCACTCTCCTCTTTTTTTTCCCCCACTTACCTGGCCTTTCTTCATACTACTTCTCCCTCCACTTTAGCTAATCTAATTGAATTCTTTTGAGCCAGCAGACACAGCTCCCAGATACTCAGCAGAATTTACTCCAGCCTAATGCTATATTATTTAGAATCCCAGATTACAATAAAAATACCTTTCCACCATCATATATCATGTTTGGTTGCAGATCTATAAACATGATGACATGGAAGTCCTCGAGCCGTTATCCTGCTGTGATGTCATTCTGTGTAGGGCTATGCTGTATTTCAGGGAGTCTCCAAACTTTCTAAACAAAAGGGCCAGTTTATTGTCCTTCGGATTTTATGGGGGTTTTTGTCCTGACAAAATAGGAAACTCGGCAGAAAATCAAACCATGTCACTTCCGCTTTCTTTAAACCATCAGTAATTGCCGATTTGGACGAATTGGTGTTTGGACACAACACCAGCTGCCGAATATAGTCCGGCACAGGAAGACTTTGTTTTCATAGCACAGCGGCTAACGAGGTCAAAGTTGTTGCAGCATCGGAGGCGGCAATTTTGTTGGTTAGTTTCGGAGCGGAGTAACATCCTCCGCTCATAATAGCGTGCACCGGACTGTATTCAGTCGCCGGTGTTGTGTCCAAACAGCAATTTGTGAAAATCTTCAATTCATTAAAGTTTAAAGAAAACGGAAGTGACGCGGGTTGCTCGTTCTGCCAGGTTCGAAATTTTGTCAGAACACCAGACTGGGACCATCGGGAGTAGAAAAATGTCCCAGCTTTAGTGGGAGTAAATAATGCTCCATCTTTGGTGTCAATGAGAGGAATAGTGCCCTTATCAATGGTGTCATTGGGCTCCATTGTTGGTGTCATTGGGAGGAATTGTGCCCTTATCAATGGTGTCATTGGGCTCCATTGTTGGTGTCATTGGGAGGAATTGTGCCCCCCCTCATTGGCCTCAGTGGGGAGACTTGTGCCCCCCCTCATTGGGGAGACTTGTGCCCCCCCTCAGTGGCCTCAGTGGGGAGACTTGTGCCCCCCTCATTGGGGAGACTTGTGCCCCCCCTCAGTGGCCTCAGTGGGGAGACTTGTGCCCCCCCCTCAGTGGGGAGACTTGTGCCCCCCCCCCCTCATTGGCGTCAGTGGGGAGACTTGTGCCCCCCCCCTCATTGGCGTCAGTGGGGAGACTTGTGCCCCCCCCCCTCATTGGCGTCAGTGGGGAGACTTGTGCCCCCCCCTCATTGGCGTCAGTGGGGAGACTTGTGCCCCCCCCCTCATTGGCGTCAGTGGGGAGACTTGTGCCCCCCCCCTCATTGGCGTCAGTGGGGAGACTTGTGCACCCCCTCATTGGCGTCAGTGGGGAGACTTGTGCCCCCCCCTCATTGGCGTCAGTGGGGAGACTTGTGCCCCCCCCTCATTGGCGTCAGTGGGGAGACTTGTGCCCCCCCCCCTCATTGGCGTCAGTGGGGAGACTTGTGCCCCCCCCCCTCATTGGCGTCAGTGGGGAGACTTGTGCCCCCTTCACTGGCGTCAGTGGGGAGACTTGTGCCCCCTTCACTGGCGTCAGTGGGGAGACTTGTGCCCCCTTCACTGGCGTCAGTGGGGAGACTTGTGCCCCCTTCACTGGCGTCAGTGGGGAGACTTGTGCCCCCTTCACTGGCGTCAGTGGGGAGACTTGTGCCCCCTTCACTGGCGTCAGTGGGGAGACTTGTGCCCCCTTCACTGGCGTCAGTGGATGAAATAGTGCCCTAAGGGCCAGATAAATACGCGCGTAGGGCTGCATCTGGCCCCCGGGCCATAGTTTGGAGACTACCACTGTATATTATAGATGCCATTGTCCGCCTCTCTGTAACTTGGGCTGTACGTTGATGTTTTTCAACTGCTTTTCTACGTAAAAGGAAAAACTGAATAAACTTTTTGAAAAGCATCTCCTCCGTAGACAGAGATGGGATTCTTCTCATCTCATGGTGTCGCATTCTGTCTTATCCCATCCGCGAAGGTAAAAGGGAGAGAGAGAGAAAGAATTTCTTGTTCTGAGGATGAATTGCATCCTGCTGAGTGCATTGCTTCCAGCTACAAATTTAATTGGTTTGAACTTCTAGGTTGTGATTGCCAGAGGCAGGATGTCTCGAATTCCCCCAAAAAGGCTTTTTCTACATTCCATGCACATTTTTCTCACTGTACCGGACCGCCAACTCCATGCTGAGCATCCAGTCCATCACCGCAGAGGAGCCCAGACCCCCCAATAAACATGGGAACTAATTAAGATGATGGGTTGACAGGGCGATGTTGCCCATCTCCACCAAGGACGTACTGTCAGCTTCCCTGAACAATGGAGATGCTCTGTTAAAGATGACAAAATTCATAAATACTTCATCACTCGTGGCGTTGCATTTTATTTAATTGTACGCGTAACGGAAACCTTTACTTTACCCGTACTGAGCACAGCAAAAGAATCACATTAAAATATAGAACTGTGGGAAGGCTATGCGCATACGCTTAAAGTGTTACTAAACCCATAACAGTAAAAATCAGTCTGAGTATAACAAGCATGCTTTACTGCATATATACTGTGGAACCCAAGGGGTTAATCCAAAAGGCTATTTTGATCCTGTCTTCTCTAATCTTCCCCTTTTACAGACCCCAATCCATCTCCCAATAGAACAGAGCCTTGGGGGCACGCTGCACATGCTCAGTTAGGTGTGTTTTGCTAGAGAGCTTTTCAGACAGAGGGTCAGTGGTCCTGCAGCCTCATAGGACAGTCAGAGGAGAATGAAAACTCCTCCTACAAGCTTTAACTAGACACTGATCCAAGTCACAAGACTGCTATATACTGCTGTATTTGGCAGTTTATATTTACTAAAATAATTGCATTTCCATGTTCTGTGTACTGTGGGAAACCCGATATAGTGAAGGCAGGCTCCTGGGTTTAGTAATGCTTTAACAAGCAGTGTGATGGACTAGGCGTGCAGAGAGTACACACACGGAGGGGGGAGGGGGGCGGGCGACAATAGGATACAGAACAATAGTCCACAGGGCAACAATGTATCACAGCAACAGGTAAATAAATAGGCGATGGAATGGTGACATGGCACAGCAAGGGGAGATGATCCTCAAGGGCGGTACTAATGGCACAGCAAAGGAAACGCGGTCCACAGGGCAACACAAAGGAACAGCAAGGGAGAATAATCCTCAGGGCAGTAATATGGCACAGCAAACGGGAACAGTCCACAGGCAAGGGGAAACAAATCCTTAAAAAGTGGTAGTATGGCATGGCAAGGGTTAAAGTGGAATGTTAAAACTAAAAATCCCTGCATCTATAGCCACCAACATTCTAACACTATCCTATCAAGCCCTGTAAAAGGGGGGGGGGGGGGGACCGAACACAAAACCACACACATCAGTATACATACCTTTTCTGCAGGCGATCCCAATGGCGGAAGCTCTTATTCCACACTGAGCTGTCAGCCGTGGCCTCGCCATGTGGGCGGATGCAGGGGACGCGTCAGACAAGGGAAGCCCCATAGTAAGTCTATGGGTGACGTCACTTCCCATTTATTTCACAGCCGTTGTCAGACGTGTACTCAGCAGAGCTTCCACTGCTGGAGATCGGGTCGGATCGCCTGCAGAAAAGGCATGTCTACTGTTTTTATTTTATTTTTTTTAACAGGGCTAGATTGGATAGTGTTAGAATGTTGGTGGCTATAGATGGGGATCTGTTTGTAGGGCACCAGTAAGGCACACCAAGAGGGAATAATCCTTAGGGCGGTAGGTAACAGGGCAGAGCAAGAGTTTTGGTCCTCTGGGCAGTAATATGGCAGAGCACTGGTTACCAGTCCAGGGAATGGCAATAGGTTACAGCAAAGGGAGGACAGGAAGGTTGAGGGACTCACGACTGGCCGCCTGAAGGCCCACAGCCACAGGTGAGGGGGGGGGGGGGGGGGTCTGGGTGATGGATGAACTCTCCTAGGGGGTCTGTAGAGGCAGGGTCTCAGGAGCATGTGCTGAATGCAGGGAGGGAGAGGAGCAGAGGTTGTGGGCACATAGGGAGAGGGTCACTCCTGGAGGCCCAACCTCAGTCTGGGGTCCTCACAGGCACAAGTAGCATGCAGGGCTGGCAGCAGGGAACAAACTGGGACTGCCCCCCCCCCCACCCCAGGTAAGATGTACCTGTAAATCGTGGTGCAATATCCACACTGTGGAGCAATTCATCTGTAAAATTATACAGCAGAAAGCAATTTACTTTCAGCAGTTCAGCCCCCTATGCTCCCAGCAGAGAGCTATGCCCCTTGCTATGGTGGGCACTCAGCAGGGGACCCCAGAAGAGGAGGATTGGGGCTGCTCTGTGCAAAACCATCACACAAAGCAGGCAAGTATAACATGTTTGTTATTTTATATATGTATTTTTGTTCGCTATCTCCTGGGAGCTGTGTGTTCCCAGCAGACAGCGCAGTCGGGACGGGAAGAGGCATAGACTCCCATGGGAGTCTATGCCGGAAGTGGGTGCAAATACCTGTCTTTGACAGGTATCTGCACCCCCCTCCCCCCTGAAAGGTGCCAAATGTGACACCGGAGGGGGGGGGAGGGTTCCGAAAAGCGGAAGTTCCATTTTTGTGTGGAACTCCGCTTTAAATTCTGCATACAACGTTACAATGTCATATTCCTGTGATCCTGGATCTACAGATTGCTCTGACTCGCAGATATAATTATTGATGGTCTGCGCTTCTCCATTTTTTCCCCATCCACAACTTTTTTTGATTTGCCCAGGTTTCCAAAAGAGGTTAAAAAAAAAAAAAAAAAAAAAAAAAACCACACCACACCACACCACCTTCATTAGCAGCGACTTTGGTGGAGCTCGTATCCTCCTGAACAAGTCTCTGCAGGTGAGACTAGGATTTGGTGTGGCTGTAACCAAGGCAGACAAGGAGCTCAGCAACACAATATAAATACATGACAGACGGTGACTACGCACATTGTCATCCAGTATGCCATCCACACCTCCCGATCACAACTGTTAATGGTTAAAAAAGACAGCCGACTGGATTCATTAAAAATAGTTTCCCTTTGAGACTGAGGAACGCCACATGTTTGTTTGTTCAATAGATTAGAGTAGAGCAGAGAAGGAGTTGTCAACCAGGTTCCTCTGGAGGTTTCTAAGGATTCCTTCAGCAGGGATCTATGACAGATTGATGACAGATTGATGACAGATTGATCTCCCACCTACAACAACGACCAAATGTAGGGGGGCAACTTCCACTACTTAATGTAATTAATGCAATTCACTTCTGTAGTGACCACCAATGTACAAGAGGCAGGTATCCACTCACCACCAATGTGCATGGCCCGTCTCTACTGACCAAAGATGTAAGGGAATGGGGCATTTTTCTGACCCGTTAAGAGTTGGCACTGTGATCGCCTTTTTACCTGATCCTTTTGTGATAAACTTGGATCTGGACTTTTCTTTTGTGTAGAGGTGCTTCAATCTCACATTCTGCCAGCCCAGAATTCAGATACTTGGTACAAAACACTACAATTTGGTAAAAGATAACCATAAAGCAGTGGCCTCCAAACTGCAGCCCACAGGTTGGATGTGGTCCTTCATGATGAGGCCCCCTCCCCACCCCCATAGATGCCAACGACGGGGCATAGAGCAGTGGCCTCCAAACTGCAGCCCACAAATTGGATGTGGTCCTTCATGATGAGGCCCCCCCATAGATGCCGACGGGGGGCGCCAATGACGGGGCATAGAGCAGTGGCCACCAAACTGCGGCCCACAGGTTGGATGTGATGTGATCTTTCATGATGAATAATGAGGTACCATTCCTCCCCCCCCCCCCACTGATGCCAACAATGGGGCACTATCTCGCCCCAACTGGCGCCAATGGGGCACTATCTCGCCCCCACTGGCGCCAATGGGGCACTGCTCGCCCCCACTGGCGCCAATGGGGCACTGCTCGCCCCCACTGGCGCCAATGGGGCACTGCTCGCCCCCACTGGCGCCAATGGGGCACTGCTCGCCCCCACTGGCGCCAATGGGGCACTACTCGCCCCCACTGGGGCACTACTCGCCCCCACTGGCGCCAATGGGGCACTACTCGCCCCCACTGGCGCCAATGGGGCACTACTCGCCCCCACTGGCGCCAATGGGGCACTACTCGCCCCCACTGGCGCCAATGGGGCACTACTCGCCCCCACTGGCACCAATGGGGCACTACTCGCCCCCACTGGCACCAATGGGGCACTACTAAAACCAGGGATAGCATGTTGTTTATGCCCACTGGCCAAAGTCTGGCCCCCTAAAAGGACAATAAACTGGTCCTTTGTTTGGAGATGCATAACCTAAAAAGATTTCCCCCACCCTTTCTACAAGTTTTGCATTCCTTTTTTTTTTTTTTTTTTTTTTTTTTTTATACAGATATTTGCTCACTTCCTGTCTGGTGAAACAGTTGCCAGCAGAACAAAGTAAGAGTACATCTTACCAACAGAACCCCAGATAACAGTAAACCTTACAGGAGTTGTATACCTCACCAAGAAAAGCTTTTAGCTTGACATATACTTTCATGCTCAGGTCCTGCAATAAACCCAATCAGGACTGGTTCTCTTTAACAAAGAACTCTATACCTATAGAATTATTCAAACCAGATAGGTTGTCACACATATAGATGCGTTTTCCAGTGTAACCAAAAACACAGCGACATTTTTTTTTTTAAAATAGAGCAATAATGGGCTAGAGATGCCCGTCAACGTTCAGGTGGGGACATCCTATTCTGAGCCGATTCCTGACAGAGGTCAGGACATTGGCTGTATCAGAGATATACCACTGACATCCAATGTTATACAGAACCCACCCAGAACCAAGTACAACATCGCGATCGGGGAGAACAGCTTGACGTTTAGTTTGTTTTAGAGCTAGGAATGGGGAACAAGCCATTTACAGAGATTTATGTACTGGATGAAGATTTACAATCTAATAAATGTGTCCAGACATTGGATCCGCCTTTCCCAACCTTTCTAACACAGAGGAACCCTTCAGGTCTTCACTTCATGGTATGTAAAACTGGCCATACACTGATAAAAAACTACTAGCAGATTCCTACATCCACGCTTCACAGTACAGACAGAATAATCGCCTGCTGTGCCTATTGTATTATGACAGCTGCCCCACCGCCAGTCGAAACACAGCAACACCGCCAGTCAAAAACACAGCAACACCGCCAGTCAAAAACACAGCAACACCGCCAGTCAAAAACACAGCAACACCGCCAGTCAAAAACACAGCAACACCGCCAGTCAAAAACACAGCAACACCGCCAGTCAAAAACACAGCAACACCGCCAGTCAAAAACACAGCAACACCGCCAGTCAAAAACACAGCAACACCGCCAGTCAAAAACACAGCAACACCGCCAGTCAAAAACACAGCAACACCGCCAGTCAAAAACACAGCAACACCGCCAGTCAAAAACACAGCAACACCGCCAGTCAAAAACACAGCAACACCGCCAGTCAAAAACACAGCAACACCGCCAGTCAAAAACACAGCAACACCGCCAGTCAAAAACACAGCAACACCGCCAGTCAAAAACACAGCAACACCGCCAGTCAAAAACACAGCAACACCGCCAGTCAAAAACACAGCAACACCGCCAGTCAAAAACACAGCAACACCGCCAGTCAAAAACACAGCAACACCGCCAGTCAAAAACACAGCAACACCGCCAGTCAAAAACACAGCAACACCGCCAGTCAAAAACACAGCAACACCGCCAGTCAAAAACACAGCAACACCGCCAGTCAAAAACACAGCAACACCGCCAGTCAAAAACACAGCAACACCGCCAGTCAAAACACAGCAACACCGCCAGTCAAAACACAGCAACACCGCCAGTCAAAACACAGCAACACCGCCAGTCAAAATACAGCAACACCGCCAGTCAAAACACAGCAACACCGCCAGTCAAAACACAGCAACACCGCCAGTCAAAACACAGCAACACCGCCAGTCAAAAACACAGCAACACCGCCAGTCAAAACACAGCAACACCGCCAGTCAAAATACAGCAACACCGCCAGTCAAACAGCAACCGCATCCGATTGGATACAGAAGCTTTTCGGCTGACAATTTTCTACCTTATTTTTCAATTGAGGGATGGGGTGACTGACAGGGCGACCTACTGAGCGAATTTCGATCCGATAGTGTATTGTCAGCTTTGGAGTGAATAGTAAATAGGTAAAATACCACGGGGCCAGCCAAGAGCGGCTCCCCGGCACCAGCCAAGTGCGGCTCCCCGGCACCAGCCAAGTGCGGCTCCCCGGCACCAGCCAAGTGCGGCTCCCCGGCACCAGCCAAGTGCGGCTCCCCGGCACCAGGGGGCCAGCCAAGACACCCCCCCCCCCCCCGACACCTGGGGGCCAGCCAAGTAAAATGTTTCTATCTTGGTGGTCAGAGTGCTCCTTACATTACTGGTGAGTGGAAAGACTCTCTCCGCCTTACAGAATGCTAAAAAGATTGTTCATTTGTATCAAGGGTTATTACATAGTAGGTGAGGTTGAAAAAAGACACAAGTCCATCAAGTCCAACCTATGTGTGTGATTATGTGTCAGTATTACATTACATATCCCTGTATATTGCGGTCATTCAGGTGATTATCTAATAGTTTCTTGAAGCTATCAATGCTCCCCGCTGAGACCACTGCCTGTGGAAGGGAATTCCACATCCTTGCCGCTCTTACAGTAAAGAACCCTCTACGTAGTTTAAGGTTAAACCTCTTTTCTTCTAATTGTAATGAGTGGCCACAAGTCTTATTAAACTCTCTTCTGCGAAAAAGTTTTATCCCTATTGTGGGGTCACCAGTACAGTATTTGTAAATTGAAATCATATCCCCTCTCAAGCGTCTCTTCTCCAGAGAGAATAAGTTCAGAGCTCGCGACCTTTCCTCATAACTAAGATCCTCCAGACCCTTTATTAGCTTTGTTGCCCTTCTTTGTACTCGCTCCATTTCCAGTACGTCCCTCCTGAGGACTGGTGCCCAGAACTGGACAGCATACTCCAGGTGCGGGCAGACCAGAGTCTTGTAGAGCGGGAGAATTATCGTTTTATCTCTGCAGTTGATCCCCCTTTTAATGCCAATATTCTGTTTGCTTTATTAGCAGCAGCTTGGCATTGCATGCCATTGCTGAGCCTATCATCCACTAGGACCCCCAAGTCCTTTTCCATCCTAGATTCCCCCAGAGGTTCTCCCCCCAGTGTATAGATTTCATTCATATTTTTGCCACCCAAATGCATTATTTTACATTTTTCTACATTGAACCTCATTTGCCATGTAGTCGCCCACCCCATTAATTTGTTCAGGTCTTTTTGCAAGATTTCCACATCCTGCGGAGAAGTTATTGCCCTGCTTAGCTTAGTATCGTCTGCAAATACAGAGATGGAACTGTTTATCCCATCCTCCAGGTCGTTTATGAACAAATTAAATAGGATTGGTCCCAGCACAGAACCCTGGGGAACCCCACTACCCACCCCTGACCATTCTGAGTACTCCCCATTTATCACCACCCTCTGAACACGCCCTTGTAGCCAGTTTTCAATCCATGTACTCACCCTATGGTCCATGCCAACGCACCTTATTTTGTACAGTAAACGTTTATGGGGAACTGTGTCAAATGCTTTTGCAAAATCCAGATACACCACGTCTACGGGCCTTCCTTTATCTAGATGGCAACTCACCTCCTCATAGAGGGTTAATAGATTGGTTTGGCAAGAACGATTCTTCATGAATCCATGCTGATTACTGCTAATGATATCATTCTTATTACTAAAATCTTGTATATAGTCCCTTATCATCCCCTCCAAGAGTTTACATACTATTGATGTTAGGCTAACTGGTCTGTAATTCCCAGGGATGTTTTTTGGGCCCTTTTTAAATATTGGTGCTACATTGGCCTTTCTCCAATCAGCTGGTACCATTCCAGTCAATAGACTGTCTGTAAAAATTAGGAACAACGGTCTGGCAATCACCTGACTGAGTTCCCTAAGTACCCTCGGATGCAAGCCATCTGGTCCCGGTGATTTATTAATGTTAAGTTTCTCAAGTCTAAATTTTAATTCCGTCCTCTGTTAACCATGTAGGTGCTTCCTGTGTTGTGTCATGAGGATAAACACTGCAGTTTTGGTTACTGAAGCCCCCCGATTCACTCGTGAAGACTGAGGAGAAGAATAAATTCAATACCTCTGCCATCTCCCCATCCTTTGTAACCAGATGTCCTTCCTCATTCTTTATGGGGCCAATATGGTCTGTCCTCCCTTTTTTACTGTTTACATACTTAAAGAATTTCTTGGGATTTTTTTTGCTCTCCTCCGCTATGTGTCTTTCATGTTCTATCTTAGCCATCCTAATTGCACCCTTACATTTCTTATTGCATTCTTTATAAATTCTGAATGCTGTGGATGATCCCTCAACCTTGTATTTTTTGAAGGCCTTCTCCTTTGCTTTTATATGCATTTTTACATTGGAGTTAAGCCATCCAGGATGTTTGTTCGCTCTTTTAAATTTATTACCCAATGGGATACATTGGCTAATGCCCTTATTTAATATGCTCTTAAAGCAAACCCATCTCTCCTCTGTATTCTTTGTTCCTAATATTTTATCCCAATTTATGCCTTTTAGCAAGGTTTGTAGTTTAGGGAAGTTGGCTCTTTTGAAATTCAGTGTCTTTGTGTTCCCTTCATGTCTCCTATTTGTGTGATTTATACTGAAACTAATTGACCTGTGATCGCTGGTACCTAAATTGCCCCGTATTTCCACATCTGTTATCAGGTCTGTATTGTTGGTAATCAGTAGATCTAGTAATGTTTTATTTCTAGTTGGTGCGTCTACCATCTGACCCATAAAATTGTCCTGCAAGACATTAAGGAACTGGCGAGCCTTAAATGAATGCGCGGTTCCCTCCGCCCAGTCTATGTCTGGATAATTAAAATCCCCCATTATGATAACACTTCCCATCCTTGCTGCTAATCCAATTTGTGATAGGAGATCCGTCTCCACTTCCTCCCTCAGGTTAGGGGGCCTATAGCATACTCCCAGTATTATTTTCCCCTTAGCTTCATCCCTTTGGAGCTCTACCCATAAAGATTCCACCTCCTCCCTAGCCCCCTCAGTGATGTCATCTCTCACATTCACTTGTACATTATTCTTGATATATAGGCATACCCCTCCCCCTTTTTTACCCTCTCTATCCTTGCGGTATAGGGTATACCCTTGAATGTTTGCCAGCCAATCATGAGAGCTGTTGAACCAGGTCTCTGAAATTCCCACAAAATCCAAATCCTCCTTGTACAACAGTATCTCTAGTTCACCCATCTTGTCCGCCAGGCTCCTGGCATTGGTGAACATGCCACATAGTTTAGACCGGTCGCATATTGTCCTCGTATTGGGTGTTTCAAGATTGCAACTTGGACTTGCTACTATACTCACCTTGTGTTTTTGTGCTTTGGTTAACCTACCACTAATGCCCCCAATACTACCCTCTGGAATATCTTCCGCGCTGGCTATCACTGTCTCTGGACCCTCCCCCCCCATCGCCTAGTTTAAAAACCCCTCTAACTTTTTGGCCATCTTCATTCCCAGCAGATCTGCACCCCCCTCATTTAGGTGCAGTCCGTCCCTTCTATAGTACCGGTTACCGACTGAGAAGTCGGCCCAGTCCTCCAGGAACCCAAACCCCTCCTTACTACACCAGCTCTTCAGCCACTTGTTTACTTCCCTAATCTCCCTCTGCCTCTCTGGTGTGGCTCGATGTACCGGTAGTATTCCTGAGAACACTACCTTGGAGGTCCTTTTCCTCAATTTAGCTCCTAAGTCCCTAAAATCGTTCTTTAGGACACTCCATCTGCCTCTGACTTTGTCATTGGTGCCAACATGCACCATGACAGCCGGGTCTTCCCCAGCCCCTCCCAGTAATCTGTCCACAAGATCCGTGATGTGCCGAACCCGAGCGCCCGGTAGACAACATACTGTTCGGCGCTTCAGGTCTTGGTTACAGATTGCCCTCTCTGTCCTTCTAAGAATTGAGTCCCCTACCACCAGAATCTGTCTTTCCTTTCCCTTTGCTGCCCCCCCACTCTCACTGGAGGAGTTCTTCCCCTGGCAGCTAGGAGAGTCCCTCATCTCCAGCAGTGCTGGTCCCTGACTGGTTACACCAATGTCACTCAATGGAGCGTACTTATTGGGATGCTCCAGTCCTGGATCGGCCTCCCTGGCACTTACCCCTCTACCCCTCCTGACTGTCACCCATCTACTCTTTGCTAGTGCCTGCACCTCTTTGTCTCCACCCGCCTCTGTGCTGGCCCCTGCCGGCACCTGCCGTGTACGTTCCTGGCTCACCTTTAGTATGGAGGGACTTCTCATTGCTGACAGTTGCTTCCCCAGATTCAGAACCTGGGTTATTGATCTGAGAGGCAGAAGTTGCTCCCTACTCTCTAGCAAATTCCAGAGGAACCCTAGGGTGTCACAAAACCCAGGCTGAGAAGGGCTGTATTAGACGATGGCCATATTTAGTTGGATCAGAGGACGGTCCAAGGTCTATGGAGCATTGCAAAACAACACCCAGCGTACAGACAGCGAGTAAATAAGACACCTCTCTTGATGCATGCGTTGTAATTGCACAGTTCTATGAAATATTCCTTATCCCACATTTAAAAAAAGATGCCTATATAGAAGACGCACCACCAAACAATTTCTTAGTGAATCCATCACTTAAAGCTGAACTTAAACATCAAAAACCACACATATACAATACATGTATAAACTACATTTAATGACGTATTAATGATTACTAAAGCTGTGTTTATTTCTCAGTTGTAAACCGACTTGGAACAAGCCTGAAGATGGGGACTTTTTTCTAACTTTATTAGCTAGTAATCAGCATTAAAGATGGGCACAGCAAAGGCCTACCTATGTAAATAAGGGAGAGGGGCGACTCGCTGTGAGTGCAATCTGAGATTGTTTTCTCATTATCCAGTGATCATATCCCTCCAGGAAAACAGCTGAATTCAGAGCCAGGAAACCTTATCTCTGCATTAGCTGCTTGGAATTCCAAGAGTCCCGAAAACTCAGATAAGTCAGCTGGCAACACAATGCCACCTTATGCCGAATAAAAGCAAACACTGACCGCATGCTTTGTACCATTTACAGCCGAATTCCATCCTTCCCTTCCGTCTTGCACAGTTATAAAGGCTCCTCTCCTGCACTGAAATGGCTTACTCAGATTTCACTGCACACTGCGAGCTTCTCGTAATGAGAAGAAAACCTGTTCTGTGCAAATCATTGGGAATGTCTCTGCTAAACTCCTGCAGAAAATGATCACTGCCTGGCAGCCATGATGATCCTGTCCGTTATATCTTCTAAATATCTTTTTGTAAATGAGGTCTCCCAAACTGGACACAGAATTGTATATGAGGGTCTAAGTAAAGATCTAAAATTAGGAATCAAGACCTCCTTCCTCCTGCTGGTGATCCCTCTAGTCATAAAGATCTACATAGAGGAAAGAGGTCCTCCTGCCAGTGATCCCTCTAGAAGATCTATATAGAGGAATCAGGACCTCCTTTCTCCTGCCGGTGATCCCTCTAGTCATAAAGATCTATATAGAGGAATCAGGACCTCCTTCCTCCTGCCGGTGATCCCTCTAGTCATAAAGATCTATATAGATGAATCAGGACCTCCTTTCTCCTGCTGGTGATCCCTATAGTCATAAATAAAGATCTACATAGAGGAATGAGGTCCTCCTGCCAGTGATCCCTCTAGAAGATCTATATAGAGGAATCAGGACCTCCTTTCTCCTGCCGGTGATCCCTCTAGTCATAAAGATCTATATAGAGGAATCAGGACCTCCTTTCTCCTGCTGGTGACCCCTCTAGTAAAATAAAGATCTTCAGAGGGAAATGAGGACCTCCTTCCTCCTGTTGGTAATCCCTCTAGTGATATAAAGATCTTCAGAGGGGAATGAGGACCTCCTTCCTCCTGTTGGTAATCCCTCTAGTGATATAAAGATCTTCAGAGGGGAATTAAGACCTTCTTTCTCCTGCTGGTGATCCTTCTAGTGACAAACAAAAGATCTATATACAGCAGCCTCTCAACCAGAGTCCTGTGGAACCCTAGGGATCCTCCAATGGATGCTTGAGCAATGAGCAACTTCTGCCTTTCAGATGAGTAACCACTGACACCAGTGACCTTTTTAGCTTATCTGTAAGGGGGGAATTCTTCACAAAGACCACAAACTTAAGGAGAATTCTTCCCACTGACCATCACACTAAAAAGGTAGAGCTCGACAAATCCCAGGGGTCAGATTGCCATTGTGACTAGAAATTGCAAACTGGCGCCTGGGCTTTTGTCAGCCCACTACCAGACGATAGCAATGGCTATTGCCCGACGCACCATGCCGCTAGTTGCCAACAACGCGGTCAGCTTCTTCTGGAAGGGCATCTACTGACGTCCTCCCAGAACCCTGCTCCCTTAACTCGATTGCAAAAGGGCCAATCACAGCAGCCCTTTACGATATCATCAGCTGTGTCCAATCACAGCTGATCATGCTGTAAACAAATTTGTCAGTTATCGGCAGTACTTTCCTCGGTGCTGTCACAGTGTGAGGAAAGGAGAGCTGGTCACCGGTGATAGGGCGAAGAAGGAGGA
Organism: Lithobates clamitans; assembly: GCA_037952925.1. NCBI lineage: Eukaryota > Metazoa > Chordata > Amphibia > Anura > Ranidae > Lithobates > Lithobates clamitans. The sequence goes on from JBBGZY010002426.1 coordinate 415,929, forward strand.
GGGAGGAGGGAGGAGGGAGGAGGGAGGAGGAAGGAGGAAGGAGGGAGGAGGGAGAAGACTATATATGCATGTGGCCAATTGCACGCCAAATTAACACCACTTTCTATTTACATTTTTATTTTTTAAATCAATCAACACATTCCTTTTAAGTGCATTTTGTACACTGAACACATTTATATAAGAATATAATATAATAATAAAAATAAAGTGCATTTCCATATATAAAAAGGAGCAAAATCTATCATGACTATAATGTGTGTAAAATTGCACTGCAACAATTTCAAACACACAAAGAGTATCAAAAGGCACTCATTGTTTGTATAATTAGAGTAAGGTAAGGATGCCTTTAGTTGAATGGAAAGAGATGACATTCTGCTGGTCTGCAGTAATCACAAAGTGAAGACGGATGTCCCACCCCGATAGGAGCGCCAGGTATAGTATACACAGAACTGGATTGGCTGCATTGCTCCCTCACATAGCTCAGCAATGTGGCCTTTAAATCTGTCCTCCAGTCCTCCCTTCAGTCTTGCACAGTTGCAGACGCTCCTCTCTATGACTTCTATCACTTTCACTGCACACTGTGAGCTTCTCATGTTTTTCAACATTAAAAAAAAAAAAAAAAAAAAAAAAAAACTGGACCTAAAATTGGCTTGAAAAGAAACCTCTACTAAGCAAAGTCAGATCTAAAGTCACATCCTAGTTTCAGGTTCTCGCGTTAGAAAATGTTGAAGCCACAGGATCATCATGACAGCCGGGTAACTAGAATTTTTTTAGAAGAGGCCAACAATGACAGCCTCCATTTTCCTTCGTTCAGATTTCCTCTAAAGACATGTTCTATCGTTTGCAGAAATGCAATAAATGCTCCCACATAATTAAAAAAAAGAACAAAAAAATTAAAACGTATTAAAATTATTGCATTGAAGCCTGCAGAGCAATCAGTGCATCACAGGTGCAGGTCCTCATTAACCACTTGCCTACTGGGCACTTTTACCCCCTTCCTGCCCAGGCCAATTTTCAGTGCTGTCACACTGAATAAAAATTGCGTGGTCATGCTACACTGTACACAAACAGGTTAGGGAATGTAGGCGTTATTTCAGGTCACAGTTTTAATATGGGTGCAACATGAAACCTGGTCCCAAAAAGGTGGACTATGCCTTTAAGTAATAACCATTACACACAGAACACCCTACTACAGCCTAGAGCTGCACAATTAATCGTTAAAAGATCATGATTGACCCCCCCCTCCAATGATCCCGATTCTTTCATGTAACAAGTATAGAGAATTCTCTGCTCACTCTGGCAGTCTGCCAAACCGGGCAGTCTGCCAAGTTTTTAAGTTAAGTTACATTGTAACTTTTCTGTCTTCAAAAAGGAATAAAACTGAATATGCAGGAAGTTTAACCACTTAAAGTCCAAACCTTTTTCTGACACTTGTTTCTTAGGGTCCTTTCACACAGGACGGATCCGTGATGATCCACCCCGTGAACATCCGCTTGCTCAGCGGGGATCGCTCCATTGATCCCCGCTGAGCCGGAGGATGACAGGATGGTCCTGGCACACTGTGCCGGGACCGCCATGTCAGATCTCCGCTCTCCCCTATGGGGGGGGATAAAAAAAAAAAAAAAAAAATCAGATGAACACGGACCATCTGCCCATGTTCATCCGATCCGCTCTGCAGACAGATAGAAAAATAGGATTTTCCTCCGTCTGCAGAATCGGTCCATAGCGGGGACGGATGATATCGGGTGTCAGCGATTGTTCATCCTCTGACACCCGCTATCCCATAGGGATGCATGTATGTCCGTATTTCATCTGAGAATGGATGGATGAAATACGAACATACTGTCCGCACATGCGGAAGGGGCCTTACAGTTAAAATCAGATTTTTTTTTTGCTAGAAAATTACTCCAAACATTATATATATTTTTTTTAGCAGAGACCCTAGGGAATAAAATGGCGATTGTTGCAATATTTTAAGTCATACTGTATTTGCCCAGTGGTCTTTCAAACACATTTTTTTTTGGAAAAATACACTTCAAAAGAATAAAAAAAAAAAAAAAAAAACCCAAACAGTAAAGTTAGCCCAAATATTTTGTTTAATGTGAAAGATGATGTTACGCCGTGAGAATTTAGACCCTGCATCCACCTCAGAGTCTAAATGATTGATAACGATCAGATTTAGCGTCCGTCCTTGCAGACAGGTCCTCTTCATCCAACTCTGAATATAATAGTGGAGGATGATCACCGAGCGAGCCGAATACACAGACAGCCGACTCATTGTGTCTGTGTGCGGGATCAGCAGTCCTCGCTGCATCTCCATCCCCTCCAGCCAGACGACAAGCTGCAAGATAACACATTAAAAATCTTCCCACATAGCAGAACAGCAAGAGGCCGGCATGGAAGAGGACCCGTCACAGAATACAGATTGTAGAAGGACCTGAACACACAAGTCATTGCATTAGCAACCGCTTTACTGTAATGCATGTTACCATGCTGCCACGTCTATCACAGGGCACGTTGGGGGTTGCATGGCTTTGCCTTAGGACTCATGCACACAGGGCATTTGCCCATCTCTCCTGGATACCCCCCTTTCCGCCTGGCAGCAGCACTTTGGCAGGAAAAAAAAAAAAAAAAAAGCTTGATGTGTCACTGAAATGAATTAATTTCCAAATGCTTGTGCGTTTACAGGCGTCAAGCGTTTTGTTCTTCTACCCAATCGCTGCTGTTCCTGGACGTGCTGGCAGTGGGGTTTTTTTTTTTCTCTGCCTCTAAACACCTATGTGTGACGGGACACTTAGGCTAACATGGAGGGGCATTCAAAGTGTTACTAAACCCACAAAAGTAAAATCAGCCTGTTTATGCAGCATAGCGATTCCTCTGCATTGTGTAAAAAGGCTGTTTGATCCTGTATGCACGGTCTATCTGGGGAAGGCCAGCTAACACAGGCAGGAGTAGCCGACCTGCACATGCTCTTTTATGCTGGAGAGAACATTTACTTGTGCTCAGAGATAGCCAGGTCACATGATACTGACATCACAGATGTGGGCGTGTATACAGGCTGCAGTGGAAATCTCCTCCTACCTGAACTCTCAGCACTGGAGAAACTGTGCAGTTTATCATGTAACCGTGGTATACAGATCATCCCAAAAAGGTATATTGTGGCAATATTTTAATGTAAAAAGATGATTTATAAGCTGTGGGCACTGTAGGGGGTAAATTATGAGCTATTTTCATATCACTGGGTTTAGTAACACTAATATAGAGAGGTGTTTAGAGGCACCCCTAAAAGCAGAGGACTAATGCACATGAGGCCTTAGTGTATTGTACCTGCACTGGGTCGACACATGTTAGGGGCCCATTAACACCATCTCTATGTGCATTACACTGCATGCTTTACCGCAAAGCGCACCACTGTGCCGGGGCACTACAGTGCCATTCATACCGAATGCCACCCCAACAAACCATCCATTAAATGCACCTTGAAAGCAGCAAGGAGTGTTGGGGATGCAATTCAAATGAATGGCACATATTGCAGCAACGAGATGGTGTGAATGGCCACCTTACCATGACAGCGGTGTGAATGGGCCCCAATACCACTGGTGATGGTAAACCCTCCAGTATAATAAAATTCCCAGTTCATGGGAACCAGCATCATCCAATCACATGACTCTGAAGCCTACAAAGCAACGCTTACTTGCAATGACGAAAACTGCTGCTGCCCCCCCGCGGTCCTTTGTATATTCTGCAGCCTAGGTAACCTAGGTGTGTTTCTCAAATACAAGTACATGGTACAGCAGCCACATATCAGGAATAGGAAATGCTGGGGTAACATATTTTAAGCTGCAAAAAAAAAAAAAAAAAAAAAAAAAACACACACCACATAACCCCACACTGAGACCCGATTCCCCCATCCACACATTGGTGGGGAATCCTCCCCGCTGGGTCATTGTATTCTGACATCGGGGAGACGTCCCCACCTTTACAAATACACAGATCAGCACTGTAGTCTAGAACCCGCAGAACTGGTCAAGCAGCTTTTTTCCAACAGGGAAGTTGATCGGTAGACCACAGGGGGCTACACCTGGGTTGAAATTCCTCTGGTCCCTGCTGAACTGGACACATTTCATTCCATGTATGGTCAGCTTTAGCCTTTAGAATCTTGGGGAAAAATATATATATATATATATATATATATATATATATATATATATATATATATATATATATATATAAATAAAAAGCCTCAGACTTCTACGACGACTGAACGTGAAGCAAAGATCTTACCCGGAGGCTCTGGAGATTCCTACAGACCACATTCATCAGATTCTAGTACATATAAAAGAGGGCTTTCACACCGAGCCACCTAGGGCGTCAGCAGTTTCTGTCGCTATTCGGCTGCTAGCAGGGCGGCTTTAACCCCCCGCTAGCGGCCAAAAAGGGGTTAAATCCGCCCACAAAACGCCGCCAGACCGGCGTTTTGCTGGTGGTATCGCAGCGCTGCCCCATTGATTTCAATGGGGAGCAGCAGTGGGGGAGCAGCGGTGGAGGAGCGGTGAGTTCACTGCTCCAAAGAAGCTGCTGGCAGGACTTTTTCTGACGCCCTGCCAGCGCACCGCTCCAGTGTGAAAGCCCTCGCCTTTGGGGGGGGGGGGGGGGGGGCGGAAGGGTAAGCTGCCTTGGCACCCCAGCCATGGCGAAACTACAAGTCCCATGATGCATTGCAAGACTTCCACAGGCATGATGGAATTTGTAGTTTAAACACAGCTGGAGTCTACCCTTGCTTTAATGGGCCCTCGAACACGGAGCCGCTCTGAGCTGTACACACAACACAGCGGCAAAAATTAAAAACAGCAAGTCGTATTTGGTGGCCATTACTGCTGCTGAATGCACCCCCATGTAAGTCTATGGAGCTGCACTGCAACCACCCCGGTCCAAACAGGCAGAATTCTCCTTTACAAGGTGAACACTGAACTAATAAAATGTGTGCTGCGGAAAAAAAAAAAAAAAAAAAAAAAAAAAAAAAACACACACACCACACTATAAAACAATTATTGCAATTAGTGGACCTCCAGCTGTTGCAAAACTACAAGTCCCATCATGCCTCTGGGTGTTATGCTTGTGGCTGTCAGAGTCTTGCTATGCCTCATGGGACTTGTAGTTCTGCAACAGCTAGGAGGTCCGCTAATTGCATAATTCTGCTCTATGAGATCTCTTTACCATACTGATGGGTATAAAAGTGGAAGATGAATCTGTGATCACAGGAAGGAGATATAGATATATATATTATTATCTCTATCTATATCTATATCTATACACACACAGCTGTGTAATGGTAATTAAGGCGGAGGCACCAATAATTACTAGTAGTTAGATTTAATTGCAATCCAGACGTACACAAGTCTGCCTCGGTCTAGAATAGATACAGAGAGAGAGATAGACGGCATACAGAGCGCCAGTATTTGGTGCACTACAAGTATCAGCAAGAACCCCCTGGTTCAGAAATGAGCAATCTGTATAGTGTCTGGGACCATGTTTTAGCAGGCAGGATATCCTGTGACTTGTTGCATTACATTTATACTCAGCATATAACCAACTCAAAGCCGTGCCATCCTGGTCTCATAGTGGTCTCACAGTGCATTATTATTACCAGCTGTGACTAAGGGGCTCATTCACATGTATGGCTTTACTGCTGCCCCTCTGAAAAGCAATCTGTAGCGTATGTGACAAGACAGTGAAGAGGCATTATGTTGCCAATTCATCCCCTGCTTTAACCCCTCAAAATGCTGACCCGCGACTAAGTGCGCTGCGTGTGGTTGCAGGGCGGGTGAGACGTGGTCCCATTCTCACATCTATGCAGCTTGTGGTCGATGCATTTTTGAACACACGTTTTTTATGTGTTTTTTTTTTTTTGTTAATGGGAAAGTATGAGAGGTCTGTTTATGTAGTGCAACTTTAATGCGACTTTACACTCGCTGGCAATCAAGAAGCATCAAAGTAGTGCAGGAACCTTTATGTGTCCAAAGTCACATGTTAAGGTTAGATTTAAATGTGAAGGATAGAATGCTAACCCTAATGATGATTACTGCTAACCCTGATATTTATCCCTAGCCCATAACCTTAATCCTAACATACAACTTTGGACATAAAAAGTTCCTGCACTACTTTGATGCTACTTGAGTACCAGAGAGTGTAAAGCCGCATCAAAGTCGCACTCCATGAACAGAACTCTTATACTTTCCTATCAGCAGCATTAATTTCGTCAACGAAAAAGTTTTTAGTCAGCTGCATTTTTTACAGCAAGGAAAACGAAACGTACAGCACATTTTCCATTCACTGACGACAACTGTGAGGAAAAATCAGATCTGTTTTCCTTAACGAACGAAAAACGGGACGAATATGTGAGGCAGGGATGTTTACCCTCGTGAACTAACTTCCGGTTTTCACAGAGCTCTGCCTGCTTCCGCTCCCAGCAACCAAGCGAGTTCAATCAACTGTGTGCATCTTCCGTGACGACTGCCAGAGACCAGAGGAGCACTGTGCATTACAGACAGGCCTCCCGAGTCCCGACTTACGGGACAACCACCCACATCCAGAGCAGACTGAGTGTGTAATACTAGTGTACATTACAATTACAGCAGGCCTGAGGCCTCCCCTAAGACCACTATCCGTCCAAAGCACTGTGTGTGCATTACTACAGGCCTCCTCTGACCCCTGGCAGAGACATCCAGAGCACTGTGCATTATAGGCCATCCTTCAGACCTGAGACCACATCTGTCCGGCATTCGGGGGGGCTCCCCAGGCCACATCCGTCCGGCATTCGGGGCCTCCCCAGGCCACATCCGTCCGGCATTCGGGGGGCCTCCCCAGGCCACATCCGTCCGGCATTCGGGGCCTCCCCAGGCCACATCCGTCCGGCATTCGGGGGGCCTCCCCAGGCCACATCCGTCCGGCATTCGGGGGGCCTCCCCAGGCCACATCCGTCCGGCATTCGGGGGGCCTCCCCAGGCCACATCCGTCCGGCATTCGGGGGGCCTCCCCAGGCCACATCCGTCCGGCATTCGGGGGGCCTCCCCAGGCCACATCCGTCCAGCATGGCCTCCTCAGACCACATCCGTCCAGCATGGCCTCCTCAGACCACATCCGTCCAGCATGGCCTCCTCAGACCACATCCGTCCAGCATGGCCTCCTCAGACCACATCCGTCCAGCATGGCCTCCTCAGACCACATCCGTCCAGCATGGCCTCCTCAGACCACTGTGTGTACATTATTACAGGCCTCCTCTAACCAGTGGCAGTGACATCCAGGGCACTGTGCATTGCAGGCCATCCTTCAGACCTGAGACCACCGTCCAGAGCACTGTGCAGCATTACAGGCCTTCTCAGACCATCCAGAGAGGCTAAATCTGTATCTCTGAGTTTGTTCAAACCCTAATACCATACATAACGATATTAGATTTTTTTACTCCAGGGAGTATATAATAGAGTTTGGAAATTCTAGAGAAATGCTTTAATAACATTACAATTTAACTAAACACATTTAGTTTAGTTGACTAAAATGATTTTGATTAAAAAACGTACTGGAGATTTTAGTTAGTTATGCCATTTTAGTCCCAAGACTAAATCGAAAAAGTTTGCTGCCACAATAATATTAACAATGCCAAAAAAAAAAAAAAAAAGAAGAAAAAAAAGGGGGGGGGGGGGGGCAAAAAAACGCAGCCCATTGCGTTTTTGGTGTGGGTCAAGTTTATTGCTAACTTGCACTAAAAACACAATCTGCTGTGAAAATAAATAAAGAATAAAAATGCTGAACCTTTGCAGGTTCAAAATGTACAGATATGAACTAGATCCATAAGAAACCATGTTAAATGGACTGTAAAACAAAAAACAAAACAAAAACAAAAACCACAGACAGGTGTGAAACTAGGATAATAAGTTGCGTTTGGCGGCAGTACTGCCTGCTGAAAGCAACATACCCTGTCATTTTTTTTTTTTTTGCAAAGCATCACAGCCGCCGCAAGTACACAGCCTTGAGCAACAGCAACCCCCCCCCCCCCCAGTTTAAGTGGGCAGTCAGCTAGGGGGTGGTAAAACTGTGGCTCAACTGCCTGGCTTTTAATGCCACCGGTGTGAAGGAGCCCACAATGTGTCAGCACAAGGTCATAAGTCAGCTAAAAAATCAAAACATGACAAATATGATCAACCCAGACCATAAGCCGGCACCATCCACACTGCTGGTCTTGCCCCTGGTCAATATCGCCATCCAGGAATATTCCAGCATCATACATCACCAGGATCCACAAAATAAAAAATAAAAAAATCAGACACAAAGACAATAATGATTACTACACAATGACACCCCAATACATCCTCATGAAAAAAAAGCTTGATGCTTCAACACACTGGTTACCTGGCTTTAGTGGTCAGACCTGTCATAACCAACACTCTACAGGCAGAAAACCTTCATCTAGAATGACCACTCTGTATATGTGGTGACAGTATGGAGTGCATAGATTTAAAAATAAAAAAAATTGCATAGGAATAAGCCTGGTGAAAGTGCTTGTACATTTATTCTAGGAGAATAGGGCAAATACACAAAATGTTATTATTATCAGGCTATTTCTTGTGCTGGTTGAATGTTTTGCATTGATTTGAACTGAAAATACTGCATTTGGCCACTAGATGGCGCTAAGTATCACAAGAAATTACTATGATACTCAGGGGTGCCTTTATATAAAAAAAGAATTTGACTAGCATTTGGCCACGAGATGGCGCCATGGATCATAGGAAATTCTAATGATATTTAGCGCCATCTAGTGGCCAAATGTTAGGCTTTTTTTTTTTAAATAAAGAGAAAATTGAGTACTGTCCGTGATACTTTTTTTTATTTGCACTAACATACAATTTTTCAGGACAAGCTTTCGGGGGGATGTCCCCTTCTTCAAGGTCCAAGCAGTACTGCTTGGACCTTGAAGAAGGGGACATCCCCCCGAAAGCTTGTCCTGAAAAATTGTATGTTAGTGCAAATAAAAAAAAGTATCACGGACAGTACTCAATTTTCTCTGTCACAATTGCACTAATACGGCTACAATCAAATCAAGTTTTTAAATAAAGATATCGTGAACAGGTAGAAATGAGGTTCTGGAGTCACATTATCCGTAGATCGGTCCAATGGTGATAAGGCACACTGGCTCTGGTGAGGTCACCGTTTACTATTGTTGCCCATAATCAAATAATTTGTTCAGAACAAAAAATAGCCTAAAGAACATTTGTTTGGCCAAATTCACCCAGAATGAATGTACAGGGAGTTGGCTGGATGAATGGCTGTGCAGATTATTAATAGAGACCCCCTTAGTATGTAGGTAAGTGGGCACCAATGAAAAGGTAGGGCCCATTAACAGTAATCTGAAGAACAAGTGTAGGAATAAAGCTTCCTCTATATCTCAATATACAAAAAGATGGAGAGAGAGAGAGAGAGAGAGAGAGAGAGAGAGACAGATCCACTTCCTGTAAGGATTTCTATTTTTCTGTGAGATAAAATGTAAATGTCACCCATCCCCCCCTGTATACATCACACATAAAAAGGACCATATAAAATAAAGGGAGACATTAGAAAACATCCCCCTGAACTGATCAGACACAGAGATCCAGAGATCTGGACCCATGATTGGATGGTGGGGGGAGAGAGGAAGTCTGGACCCATGATTGGATGGTGGGGGGAGAGAGGAAGTCTGGACCCATGATTGGATGGTGGGGGGGAAGAGAGGAAGTCTGGACCCATGATTGGATGGTGGGGGGGGAAGAGAGGAAGTCTGGACCCATGATTGGATGGTGGGGGGGGGGGGGAGAGAGGAAGTCTGGACCCATGTTCGGATGGTGGGGGGGGGGAAGAGAGGAAGTCTGGACCCATGATTGGATGGTGGGGGGGGGGGGAGAGAGGAAGTCTGGACCCATGATTGGATGGTGGGGGGGGGGAAGAGAGGAAGTCTGGACCCATGATTGGATGGTGGGGGGGGAAGAGAGGAAGTCTGGACCCATGATTGGATGGTGGGGGGGGGGAGAGAGGAAGTCTGGACCCATGTTCGGATGGTGGGGGGGGGGGGAAGAGAGGAAGTCTGGACCCATGATTGGATGGTGGGGGGGGGGGGGAGAGAGGAAGTCTGGACCCATGATTGGATGGTGGGGGGGGGAGAGAGGAAGTCTGGACCCATGATTGGATGGTGGGGGGGGGGAGAGAGGAAGTCTGGACCCATGATTGGATGGTGGGGGGGGGGGAGAGAGGAAGTCTGGACCCATGATTGGATGGTGGGGGGGAAGAGAGGAAGTCTGGACCCATGATTGGATGGTGGGGGGGGGGGGGGGGAGAGGAAGTCTGGACCCATGATTGGATGGTGGGGGGGGGGGGGGAGAGGAAGTCTGGACCCATGATTGGATGGTGGGGGGGGGGGAGAGAGGAAGTCTGGACCCATGATTGGATGGTGGGGGGGGGGAGAGAGGAAGTCTGGACCCATGATTGGATGGTGGGGGGGGAAGAGAGGAAGTCTGGACCCATGATTGGATGGTGGGGGGGAAGAAAGGAAGTCTGGACCCATGATTGGATGGTGGGGGGAGAGAGGAAGTCTGGACCCATGATTGGATGGTGGGGGGGAAGAGAGGAAGTCTGGACCCATGATTGGATGGTGGGGGGGGAAGAGAGGAAGTCTGGACCCATGATTGGATGGTGGGGGGGGGGGGGGGGAAGAGAGGAAGTCTGGACCCATGTTCGGATGGTGGGGGGGGGGGAAGAGAGGAAGTCTGGACCCATGATTGGATGGTGGGGGGGGGGGGGAGAGAGGAAGTCTGGACCCATGATTGGATGGTGGGGGGGGAAGAGAGGAAGTCTGGACCCATGATTGGATGGTGGGGGGGGAAGAGAGGAAGTCTGGACCCATGATTGGATGGTGGGGGGGGGGAGAGAGGAAGTCTGGACCCATGTTCGGATGGTGGGGGGGGGGGGAAGAGAGGAAGTCTGGACCCATGATTGGATGGTGGGGGGGGGGGGAGAGAGGAAGTCTGGACCCATGATTGGATGGTGGGGGGGGGGAGAGAGGAAGTCTGGACCCATGATTGGATGGTGGGGGGGGGGGGAGAGAGGAAGTCTGGACCCATGATTGGATGGTGGGGGGGGGGGGAGAGAGGAAGTCTGGACCCATTGATTGGATGGTGGGGGGGAAGAGAGGAAGTCTGGACCCATGATTGGATGGTGGGGGGGGGGGGGGAGAGGAAGTCTGGACCCATGATTGGATGGTGGGGGGGGGGGGAGAGGAAGTCTGGACCCATGATTGGATGGTGGGGGGGGGGGAGAGAGGAAGTCTGGACCCATGATTGGATGGTGGGGGGGGGGAGAGAGGAAGTCTGGACCCATGATTGGATGGTGGGGGGGAAGAGAGGAAGTCTGGACCCATGATTGGATGGTGGGGGGGAAGAAAGGAAGTCTGGACCCATGATTGGATGGTGGGGGGGGAAGAGAGGAAGTCTGGACCCATGATTGGATGCGGGGGGGGGGGGAGAGAGGAAGTCTGGACCCATGATTGGATGGTGGGGGGGGAGAGAGGAAGTCTGGACCCATGATTGGATGGTGGGGGGGAAGAAAGGAAGTCTGGACCCATGATTGGATGGTGGGGGGGGAAGAGAGGAAGTCTGGACCCATGATTGGATGCGGGGGGGGGGGGAGAGAGGAAGTCTGGACCCATGATTGGATGCTGGGGGGGAAGAGAGGAAGTCTGGACCCATGATTGGATGGTGGGGGGAGAGAGGAAGTCTGGACCCATGATTGGATGGGGGGGGAGAGGAAGTCTGGACCCATGATTGGATGCTGGGGGGGAAGAGAGGAAGTCTGGACCCATGATTGGATGGTGGGGGGAGAGAGGAAGTCTGGACCCATGATTGGATGGGGGGGGAGAGGAAGTCTGGACCCATGATTGGATGGTAGGAAGGTGAAAAAAGGCTCATTGGGTTGGTAATAAGCAGAATGGGTAGGGACCTAAGCTCACGAACAGGTTATGATGGGGGGGAGGGGGGTGGGCTCCCAGTCTCTAGTAGTGATAGGAAGCCGGCAGGACTGGCTCACAATCACGTGACCACTTTGACAGCCAATCATAGTGGTCACATGATCAGGGCAGTCCTACCCACACCTGGGTAAAGGGTTCAAAAACCCATCAGTAAGCTGACAAGTGGAGGAGCCAAAAATGAAGACACAACGCTGACTGAGCATCTGTGGCCCCGGGGGACACATCCCCCACTCACTGCAAAGATGAATAAGTAAGTGAACCCCGGCCTAGAGGAACATTTGGGGATGATAATAAACAGTGTATGGGGAGACTGACTGGATTTAGCACCGGTGAGGAGAGACCATTACGGGAGACGGGGGGCCCCACCGGTGAGGAGAGACCATTACGGGAGACGGGGGGGGCCCCACCGGTGAGGAGAGACCATTACGGGAGACGGGGGGGGGCCCCACCGGTGAGGAGAGACCATTACGGGAGACGGGGGGGGGCCCCACCGGTGAGGAGAGACCATTACGGGAGACGGGGGGGCCCCACCGGTGAGGAGAGACCATTACGGGAGACGGGGGGGCCTCACCGGTGAGGAGAGACCATTACGGGAGACGGGGGGGGCCCCACCGGTGAGGTGAGACCATTACGGGAGACGGGGGGGCCCCACCGGTGAGGAGAGACCATTACGGGAGACGGGGGGGCCCCACCGGTGAGGAGAGACCATTACGGGAGACGGGGGGGCCCCACCGGTGAGGAGAGACCATTACGGGAGACGGGGGGGCCCCACCGGTGAGGAGAGACCATTACGGGAGACGGGGGGGCCCCACCGGTGAGGAGGGACCATTACGGGAGACGGGGGGGCCCCACCGGTGAGGAGGGACCATTACGGGAGACGGGGGGCACCGGTGAGGAGAGACCATTACGGGAGACGGGGGGGCCCAACCGGTGAGGAGGGACCATTACGGGAGACGGGGGGGCCCCACCGGTGAGGAGGGACCATTACGGGAGACGGGGGGGCCCCACCGGTGAGGAGGGACCATTACGGGAGACGGGGGGGCCCCACCGGTGAGGAGGGACCATTACGGGAGACGGGGGGCACCGGTGAGGAGAGCATTAATGCATAACTAGTGGAGATGGATTAGAACCCCTGTCAGATTTGATTGTGGTCCTTGTCCCTGTTAGGAAGATTCTCCCTCTCTTTGTCCTGTTTATAGTTATCATAGAAAGTAAAAGTCCCACATTTTGGAGTTGTCCCCAGAACAGGAATAGAGAGGAAATCTTCCAATGGGGACACCCTGGGATTCTCTCACTCTGGAGGGATTTCCTCTCACTTCCTGTTGTGGCTATGGACCAGGAAGTGAAGGAAAATCTTCCCAATGGGACACAGATGGTGAAACCCAATAGGGATTATAGCCCGCCCTCACTCCTCGCTTTGCCTCCAATTCTACTTTCAGCCTGGGTTCACACTGGTGCGATATGGATACCGCATGCGATTTGCACCGCATACCAGTGCACAACACAAGCACTGTCTGTGCGATGCAAATCCAGCCATATAGTTTATATGGCTGAAATCGCATCTGCACCAAAACAATGCAGGACCCCCCCCCCGCATTGCACTGCATGGGTGTTAACACTGATGCGATTCTGGCAATCGCACAGAGTTTTGTGATCTGTTTTGGGGTGTCATTGAGATCACATTGACACCCGCAGCAGATGGTATGGACGCTGTGCGATCGTAATGCAGGAAAAGCACAGGATTGGCTGCGTTTCCCGCATCGCACAAGTGTGAACCGAGCCTTAGTGGGAAGGTGTGGGGGTAATAGCAGGGACCCGGCATGGTCTGGCAGAGGACGGGTGGTGAACAGTATATGGGAGGTGAGTCCCGTGATCTGGGGAAGATCTATAGAGGTCCCTGTGTGGTCAGGTCTCAGTAAATGGTGGGGGGGGGGGGGAGGGGTGTATGGAGATTTACAAGTAGATGGAAATTCGCTTTCCAGTTTGAAAGCAATGCCTTGCTTCCACTGAGCGGATCGGTTCGGGTCGGTACAGTTTGAATGGCCTAGAACGGTCCGGTCTATTCTGCGTTTCCACTGCAAGTGGGACCACAAGGGGCCATACAGGGTTTAGAAAAAAATGCCTCAGCATAGCACAGCAGAGGGTTTTCTGTCAGCCAATCAGTGGAATGTATCGTAGCTCCGCCCTAACCGAACCGTTCCATTTTCTATGGCCCCACATCTGAAGCAGGACCCTGAATGGAACGGTTCAGTTGTATGGGCCGCTTTCATAATGGAAACACCCAAAATAGCGCACCGAACCGATCCGCTCAGTGGAAACAAGGCATAAGTGGCCGATGGTCCAGCTGGAGCTAGTGATGATCTGGGGGGGCTTACAGGTCAGGTTATCGTGGGGGGTACAGGTCCGGTGATCAGGGGTCGGGGTGGGGGGTACAGGTCCGGTGATCAGGGGGTGGTATGGGGGGTACAGATCAGGTGATGTGGGGGTACAGGTCTGGTGATCAGGGGGTGGTATGGGGGGGGTACAGGTCAGGTGATCAGGGGGTGGTATGGGGGGGGTACAGATCAGGTGATCAGGGGGTGGTATGGGGGGTACAGGTCAGGTGATCAGGGGGTGGTATGGGGGGGTACAGGTCAGGTGATCAGGGGGTGGTATGGGGGGGTACAGGTCAGGTGATCAGGGGGTGGTATGGGGGGTACAGGTCAGGTGATCAGGGGGTGGTATGGGGGGGTACAGGTCAGGTGATCAGGGGGTGGTATGGGGGGGTACAGGTCAGGTGATCAGGGGGTGGTATGGGGGGTACAGGTCAGGTGATCAGGGGGTGGTACAGGTCATGTGATCAGGGGGTGGTATGGGGGGGGTACAGGTCAGGTGATCAGGGGGTGGTATGGGGGGTACAGATCAGGTGGTGGTATGGGGGGGGGGTACAGGTCAGGTGATCAGGGGGTGGTATGGGGGGGGTACAGGTCAGGTGATCAGGGGGTGGTATGGGGGGGTACAGCTCATGTGATCAGGGGGTGGTATGGGGGGGGGGGTACAGATCAGGGGGTGGTATGGGGGGGGTACAGGTCAGGTGATCAGGGGGTGGTATGGGGGGGTACAGGTCAGGTGATCAGGGGGTGGTATGGGGGGGTACAGATCAGGTGATCAGGGGGTGGTACAGGTCAGGTGGGGGAGGGGTGTACACAGTGACAGATCAGGTAGGTGTGGGGGAGGGGTTACACAGATCAGGTAGGTGTGGGGGAGGGGTTACACAGATCAGGTAGGTGTGGGGGAGGGGTTACACAGATCAGGTAGGTGTGGGGGAGGGGTTACACAGATCAGGTGAGGGGGGGAGGGGGTTACACGGCCGATGTGAGGCGCACTTACCGCTTTGCTCTCCCAGGAAGACCAGCTTGAATTTCCTGAGCGGGTTACCGAAGTCTCCTCCGCAGGACATGGCGGCGGCGGCGGTGTTGGAGGTTCTGGCTGTGTCGGGTCCCAGGGGAGGAGAGGCGGGAGAGGGCGGCCTGGGAACCGGGGACGTCACTGGCTGTTGGGAGAGCCGCTTCCTTCCCGTGAACTCTCACACACACCTTATTCACAAACCCCGCCCTCTGCAGCCCACAACCAGCCCGCCCCACAGCGCCGCGACTGCCAGGACCTGTCTCCCTGGCAACCGACCGGGGCGGCCAATCAGACACCGGAGCAGACTACCAATGAGCGAGGAGAGGGCGGGGCTAGGCGTCCAGTACAGGAGGACATGAAGAGTGTGGCAGGGAGCTCAGACAGCCAATCACAGTGTGCGGAGACTTTCCAAAGACTACAAGGAGCGCTGCAATCAACAACCCGCTTGTTGTTATCTGCAGCCTTGAGTCTGTCCACTTCATTTCATGTATTGCTGCCTGGCAATGAGAAGACTTCCCCTCATGTCCTGTCCTGGTGACACCAGGGCAAAAAAAAGAGGGAGGGGGTTGGTGTCACCCAGACAGGAAGTCTGAGAGAGCATATAATGATATATAAAAAAATCAAATGTTTTGTATTTGGTTTTACCCCCCTTTATGACCTGTCCATTGTCTGATATTCAGCACCGCGCTACTTTAACTGGTAATTGCTCAGTCACACAACACTGTACCCAACTGACATTCTTATCATTTTTTTGAGACAAATAGAACTTTCTTTTGGTGGTATTTAATCACCTCTGGGGTTTTTATTTTTTGCTAAACAAACAAAATAAGACAGAAAATTCTGGAAAAAAAATATTGTTAGTTTCTGTTGTAAAGTTTTGCAAATAAGTAATGGAAGCACTGATAAGGAGGTGCTGATGAGAAGGCAGTGGTGAGGAGGCACTGATAGTTGGCACTGGTGAGGAGGCACTAATAGGTGGCACTGATGAGGGGGCACGGATAGACGGCACTGGTGAGGAGGGACTTTCAAGTTTGCCTCTTGATCTCCCTAGTGGGCAGCATGAGGGGGCACCGATGAGGAGGCAGTGATTAGGCAGCACTGATGAGGGGGCACTGATGAGAAGGGACTGATGAGTAGGCACTGATAGGTGGCACTGGTGAGGAGACACTGATGAGAAGGCACTTATAGGAGGCGCTAATGAGGAGGCACTGATGAGAAGGCAGTGGTGAGGAGGCACTGATAGTTGGCACTGGTGAGGAGGCACTAATAGGTGGCACTGATGAGGGGGCACGGATAGACGGCACTGGGGAGGAGGGACTTTCAAGTTTGCCTCTTGATCTCCCTAGTGGGCAGCATGAGGGGGCACCGATGAGAAGGCAGTGATTAGGCAGCACTGATGAGAAGGGACTGATGAGTAGGCACTGATAGGTGGCACTGGTGAGGAGACACTGATGAGAAGGCACTTATAGGAGGCGTTAATGAGGAGGCACTGATGAGAAGGCAGTGGTGAGGAGGCACTGATAGTTGGCACTGGTGAGGAGGCACTGATAGGCAGCACTGGTGAGGGGGCACTGATAGGAAGGCAGTGGTGAGGAGGGACTGATAGGAAGGCAGTGGTGAGGAGGGACTGATAGGAAGGCAGTGGTGAGGAGGGACTGATAGGATGGCAGTGGTGAGGAGGGACTGATGAGTAGGCACTGGTGAGGAGGCACTGATTAGGAGGGACTGATAGGTGGCACTGGTGAAGAGACACTGAGAAGGCACTGATAAAAGGCGCTAATGAGGAGGCACTGATGAGAAGGCAGTGGTGAGGAGGCATGGAGAGGTGGCACTGGTGAGGAGGCACTGACAGGTGGCACTGGTGAGGAGGCACTGATAGGCGGCACTGATGAGGGGGGCACGGATAGGCAGCACTGGTGAGGAGACACTGATAGGTGACACTTGTGAGAGGACCCTGATGAGAGGACCCTGATGAGAGGGCACTGGTGAGTGGGCACTGATTAGGAGGCACGGATAGGTGGCACTGGTGAGGAGGCATGGATAGGTGGCACTGGTGAGGAGGCATGGATAGGTGGCACTGGTGAGGAGGCATGGATAGGTGGCACTGGTGAGGAGGCACTGTTTAGGAGGGACTAATAGGTGGCACTGGTGAGGAGGTACTGATAGGCGGCACTGGTGAGGAGGCGCTGATTAGGAGGCATGGATAGGTGGCACTGGTGAGGCGGCACTGATGAGAAGGGCCGCTGTGATTGGCAGTAAATGAGTAGGGGACTGATGAGTAGGCACTGATAGGCGGCACTGGTGAGGTGGCACTGATAGGTGGCACTGATAGGTGGCACTGGTGAGGAGGCACTGATAGGTGGCACTGGTGAGGAGGCACTGATAGGTGGCACTGGTGGGGAGGCACTGATAGGTGGCACTGGTGGGGAGGCACTGATTAGGAGGCACGGATAGGCGGCACTTGTGAGGTGGCACTGATGAGGCGGCACTGATGAGGAGGACCGCTGTGATTGGCAGTAAATGAGTAGGGGACTGATGAGTAGGCACTGATAGGCGGCACTGGTGAGGTGGCACTGGTGAGGAGGCACTGATAGGTGGCACTGGTGGGGAGGCACTGATTAGGAGGGACTGATAGAGGGCACTGGTGAGGAGGCACTGATTAGGAGGCAAGGATAGGCGGCACTGGTGAGGCAGCACTGATGAGGAGGGCTGTTGTGATTGGCAGTAAATGTACTGTGGGCGGGCAGCACTTGGTTAAAGTGGTTGTAAAGGAACAATGATTGTTTTCTTGATGCATTCTATGCGTGAAAGTAAAACGTTCAGTGCGCAGCAGCCCCCCTCATACTTACCTGAGCCCCATCTCTATCCAGCGATGTTTATGATAGCCTTGCTTCTCTGGGGACTCACACTCCTGATTGGCTTTTGGCAGCGCTCCCGCTGCTGTCAATCTTAGCCAGTGAGCCAATCAGGAGACAGAGGGGTTGGGGGTCGAGCTGCGGATCAGCGTGTAAATGGACACATAGAGCGCCTGCTTGTGTGAAGCTTCTTGTGACAACAGAATGTTTTCAACTGATCTGAAAAAAAAAAAAAAATCATCAAATCCCCATTATTATCACTGTACAGGAAGGAGCCTTTGCCCATAAACTGCCACAATCAACATGGCGTCTTCAGGCCGCCAAACCAGAGGGGAGTGACGTCACGCGCTGACAGCCAACAGCTCCCGCGATAGGCGGGCGAGGCAAGACGCTGGTGTGCGGCCGCATCGGCCACGCCCTTTTTTCAGTAGCAAGCTAGGGCGTGGCCCTCTTGTTCTGGAGGGGCGGTGTCTGAACTGAAAAAAAAAAAAACCAGGCAGCTTGGTTGCGATGAGCAAGTGCGGGACGCCACGTTACTTGCTGGCACTTCCGGGTGACGTCAGGGGGATCTTTGCTCCGAGATGTGCCTTCATCAGCAGTGGGCGGGGTCTGAAGGGATAGTGGGAGGGCTGGGCGAGTCACGTGATATTTGGGTTGTGGATGGAATGCCAGGCTGTGTCTGGAGAGGACGATCAGAGGCACTACAAGTGTCAGCAGAGCTGGAGGGGCGGAGGCACTTGAGTTATAGATGGTTATACTGTGTACTAGTATTAATATTATTATTTGTATGATTATTAAAAATAAAAATACATGCATTTTCTATATAATTGTGTGTACATACCGCGTATATCCTGTTAAAAAAAAAAATATATGTTTATATTTTGTAAATGATTGTTATTATTAATATACCGATTAATAATAATAATAAAAAATGTATAGCATGTATAATAATATATCCTTTATTATAATGTGAATAATTACTGGCTGTATTTTAATAATAAAAATATATTTATATACTCTGTGTGATAATTTATGCATATCGTATATATCCTGTAAAAAGTATTACTCATATATATATTAAAAATGTGTGTGTGTGTGTGTGTATATATATATATATATATATATATATATATATATATATATATATATATATATATATATATATATATATATATAGAGAGAGAGAGAGATATCCTGTAAATTGTTAATAAAAAAAAGAAAAATAGTAATAATAATACAAAAAATAGTAATAATAATACACACATATCCTGTATAATAATATATACATGCTGTAAATATTCAATTTAAAATAATAATAATGATAAACAAATATCCTGTAATTATAATAAGATATTCATATATCTTGTAAATTATTATAATACTGAAAAATAATAATACAAAAAATATATATATATATATATATATATATATATATATATATATACACACACACACACACACACACACACACACACACACACACATATATTTGTATTGTGTATTATAATATTGAAAATAAGTATAATATATCCTGTGAAATAGTATTAGTAATAATAAAAATACATATATAGCCTGTATGATAATGTATACACATAGATATTTAAATAAGATATATTTACTGTATATATCCTGTAATATATATTATATCCTGTATTATAAAAATGTGCAGAATTATTGTATTGAATGTATTATAATAATTAAAAATACATATATACCCTGTGTGATAATATATGCATGCTATATATATATATCCTGTAAATGATTAATAATATACTGAAAAATCAGTTTACATATGAGTGCGCGACTTATGTAGGCATTCACTCCTGTGCGCGAACACAGACGGACGGGGGTGCTCTAAATTTAAAATGTAAATGTTTTTCTTCTTCTTTTTTTTTTTTTTTTTTTTTTACACTATCCCTTTATTTTTTTGATCATTTTGATTCCTATTACAAGGAAAGTAATCATCCCTTGGAATGGAAATTAGGATGACAGGTCATCTTTATGGAGAGATCTAGGGTTAAAAAAGGTACCAAATCTCTTCTTTACTTTTAAAAGCAAAAGATATAAAAAAATATTTATTTTTGATCTTATGCTTTAAAAAAAAAAAATATAAAAAATAGTTTATTCCACCCTGGACCGTAAGTGAAATCATGACATCGCTCCGGTCCTCCAAGGCCATAGAGGCGATCAAAGACAATCTATTTTTTATCGCCTCTATGACCAACCGCTTATGAGCTGCTCAGAACGCTTTTAATGAGAAAAGCCAGCCGCGGGCTGAAAAAAACTATACCAGGGTTATGGCTGATAGACGTGTGCATGACAATAAACTTTGTTTCGATTTGTTAATCTCTTTTCTTCATTTTGTTAAATTCGGTTGATTTGTTCAATTCAAATTCGGGATTCCTATTCGGAATTTTTCAAATTTTCTTTGAATTTATTTATTTATTATTTTTATTTTTTTAATTTTAGATTCGAATAGTTCGATAAATTTTGAATTGGCTGAGTCGAAAACTTTAGTTTAAAATTTTAGTTTAGTTTATTTAAAAATCTTCATCAAATGATTACAATGACTCCTTAAATCACATTTGGCGTAACTAAAACTGCATTATTTCGAAATGGTACTCTAATAACACACACACAGTCTTTGATTTAAGCAATATGTGTACAGTTAGAACTCGACTGGAGTTCGATGTAAAATTCAATTCGAATTTCAGTCTGAATTTCCAAAATTCAAAATAATTTAGTTACGCTATTCGGAGCATTCGGTAAAATTTGTTTACATTGTAATTCGGGTATTCGGATATATCCGAATCTCCAAATAACGAACTGCACAAGTCTAATGGCTGATATCTTCAGCCATAATCCTGGTAAACCACTTGCAAACTGCAGTATGTATGTATGTGTGTGTGTGTGTGTATATGTATATATGTATGTATGTATATATATATTGTGTGTATGTGTATATATATATATATATATATGTGTATATGTGTATGTATGTGTGTATATGTATGTGTATATATATATACATATACATGTGTGTATGTATGTATGTATGTATGTATGTATGTGTGTGTGTATATATATGTATGTATATACATACATACATACATACATACATACATACATACATACGTAATTTTTGTATTATGCATAAGGTGTCGTACCACACCACGGCCAGCAAGTGGCGCCCCGTAAGGCAATAGTACAAAGTATCTGTTGCACTTTACAGTGGGTACAGTACTGCACTGTGACAGAAGGTGCAGAAGTGTGCTGAGGCCACCAGGTGGCGCCCCTCTCCAGCAAGATACGTTGTAGCTATTGTTGCACCCGGTGGCGCCTGGCAGTACTTGTATAACACACAAAGTGTAGTACCGCACCATGGCGGCCCACAGGCAATAACACATAGTATCTGTTGTCATTTATAATGGCTGTAGAACGCAGTAAATAGATACCTAACATATCACGCTTTAAAATTGCACACACTCATGGAATGCCAATGAACAAAGGTACTTAAAGACCTCCATAGGTGACAGTTGAAATGCCTTTACAGGTTACAAGTTTAGAGTTACAGAGGAGATCTAGTGCTAGAATTATTGCTCTCGCTCTAACATCTATCACAGTGATATCTCACCTGTGTGGTGCAAACACATTTTACAGATGTGTACTCGACTTACGTATCCGTTCGCTTCTGCACGCAAGCATGAAGGAATGGGGGCGCCTTACTTCTTTTTCTTATTTATTTTATTTTTACACTGTCCCTTTAATTTATTTATTTTTTAATCATTTTTTTCCTGTTGCAAGGAATGTAAACATCTCTTTATAGAGAGATCTGGGGTCAAAAAGAGCCAAAATCTCTTCTTTACCCTTTAAAGCGAAAGATACTTTTTTTTTTTTTTTTTTCTTAAGTTTTTTTTTTCATTTCCACCCTGGATTGTAAGTGACGTCATGACGTCGCTCCGGTCCTCCAAGGCCATAGAGGTGATCAAAGACCAACTAGTCTTTTATTACCCCTGTGACCAGCCGGCGGCACCGCCGGAGCATTTTTTCGCACGAGCCAGCACAAACGGTAAGCTTAAGAGACCGCGGCGAGCTGCGGGAGGGGGGGTGATGTCCCCTCCCGCCACTTCTGAAAGTGTTCCAGCGGCTCATAAGTAATTTATAGTGGGTGCAGTACTACACTGTGTCCATAAGGTGGAGCTCCATCAGCAATTAATACATACTATCTGTTGTAATTTATAGTTGCTGTAGTACCGCACTGTGGCCGCCATGTGGCGCCCCAACCGGCAATAATACATAGTAGGTGTAATATATAGTGGGTGGAGTATTGCACCGTGCCCGCTTGGTGGTGCCCCATCATCAAACAATAATTTATAGTTTCTGTTGTAATTTATAGTGGGTGCAGTACTACAATTTGACCGCAAGGTGGCGCTTCATCGGGCAAAATTACGTAGTATTTGTTGTAATTTATAGTGGGTGCAGTACTACACTGTGGCCACAAGGTGGCGCCTCATCATGAAATAATACATACTATCTGTTGTAATTTATAGTGGGTGCAGTACTGCTTTGTGGCCGCAAGGTGGCGCCCAATCAGCCAATATCTACGCCTCCCCGGTGTCTTGCCGAATAAGTTCCTTCGGCGGATAGGTTCCCCCCTGTAGCAGAACAGGACTGAGGAGGATGCAGACACTCCGCCTCTATGTGTCTCGGGGTGAGGCGGAACGTTGATGCGGGTCGGGGGGAAGGATTTCTAGGTGCACACCGTGTGCTCCGCACTATTCCATCCCCCATGCGGTGAGAAGGTGAAAAGCACAGAGCGGGTAGCAGGTAATGAATGTCATGGCTGGGGGAGGGAGAGGGGGATGGGAGTAATGGGGTGCGGGCTCTGATCTCTCTCTGTCCCCCCAGATGTTACCGGTAGGAGGGGAGACTCTGATCAGATACATGGCTGCCCTGAGCTGGTAAGAGAACCTGTCATCACTGACAACTACAACTCCCAGCATGTCCTCCTCTATTATCATACATAACACTACAACTCCCAGCATTACCCTCCTCTATTATCATACATATCAATACAACTCCCAGCATATCCTCATCTATCCTCCTACAGGACACTACAACTCCCAGCATGTCTCTATCTATCCTACAGGACACTACAACTCCCAGCATGTCCTCATCTATTATCATACATAACACTACAACTCCCAGCATGTCCCCATCTATCCTACAGGACACTACAACTCCCAGCATGTCCTCATCTATTATCATACATAACACTACAACTCCCAGCATGTCCCCATCTATCCTACAGGACACTACAACTCCCAGCATGTCCCCATCTATCCTACAGGACACTACAACTCCCAGCATGTCTTCATCTATCCTCCTACAGGACACTACAACTCCCAGCATGTCCTCATCTATCCTACAGGACACTACAACTCCCAGCATGTCCTCATCTATCCTCCTGCAGGACACTACAACTCCCAGCATGTCCTCATCTATCCCACAGGACACTACAACTCCCAGCATGTCCTCATCTATCCTCCTACAGGACACTACAACTCCCAGCATGTCCCCATCTATCCTACAGGACACTACAACTCCCAGCATCACCCCATCTATCCTCCTACAGGGCACTACAACTCCCAGCATGTCCTCATCTATCCTCCTACAGGACACTACAACTCCCAGCATGCCCTCATCTATCTTCCTACAGGACACTACAACTCCCAGCATGTCCTCATCTATCTTCCTACAGGACACTACAACTCCCAGCATGTCCTCATCTATCCTACAGGACAATACAACTCCCAGCATGTCCTCATCTATCCTACAGGACACTACAACTCCCAGCATGACCCCATCTATCCTCCTACAGGACACTACAACTCCCAGCATGTCCTCATCTATCCTACAGGACACTACAACTCCCAGCATGTCCCCATCTATCCTCCTACAGGACACTACAACTCCCAGCATGTCCTCATCTATCCTCCTACAGGACAGTACAACTCCCAGGATGTCCTCATCTATCCTCCTGCAGGACACTACAACTCCCAGCATGTCCTCATCTATCCTACAGGACACTACAACCCCCAGCATGTCCTCATCTATCCTCCTACAGGACACTACAACTCCCAGCATGTCCTCATCTATCCTCCTACAGGACACTACAACTCCCAGCATGTCCCCATCTATCCTACAGGACACTACAACTCCCAGCATCACCCCATCTATCCTCCTACAGGGCACTACAACTCCCAGCATGTCCTCATCTATCCTCCTACAGGACACTACAACTCCCAGCATGTCCTCATCTATCCTCCTACAGGACACTACAACTCCCAGCGTGTCCTCATCTATCCTCCTACAGGACACTACAACTTCCAGCGTGTCCCCATCTATCCTCCTACAGGACACTACAACTCTCAGCATGACCCCATCTATCCTCCTACAGGACACTACAACTCCCAGCATGTCCTCATCTATCCTACAGGACACTACAACTCCCAGCATGACCCCATCTATCCTCCTACAGGACACTACAACTCCCAGCATGTCCTCATCTATCCTACGGGACACTACAACTCCCAGCATGTCCTCATCTATCCCACAGGACAATACAACTCCCAGCATGTCCTCATCTATCTTCCTACAGGACACTACAACTCCCAGCATGTCCCCATCTATCCTCCTACAGGACAATACAACTCCCAGCATGTCCCCATCTATCCTCCTACAGGACACTACAACTCCCAGCATGTCCCCATCTATCCTACAGGACACTACAACTCCCAGCATGTCCCCATCTATCCTACAGGACACTACAACTCCCAGCATGTCCTCATCTATCCTACAGGACACTACAACTCCCAGCACGATCCATCTATCCTCCTACAGGGCACTACAACTCCCAGCATGTCCCCATCTATCCTCCTACAGGACACTACAACTCCCAGCATGTCCTCATCTATCCTCCTGCAGGACACTACAACTCCCAGCATGTCCTCATCTATCCTCCTACAGGACACTACGACTTCCAGCATGTCCCCATCTATCCTCCTGTAGGACACTACAACTCCCAGCATGTCTTCTATGTATTCTTATGTAAAGGAATAGAATGCCCAACAAATCTCTTACCTGTAATTCTAGAGACTACAACTCTCAGCGTCTCCTCCTAGAGGCCATTACATATCCCATTTGTCCTCCTGCTGTAGGCGCTGTACATGTTTACTATCAGACCGAATATAAAGAAGAGTTCTGACTTTTAATTAGCAATGAGCGTCTTCTAACTCTTTTGCTCAGACTTGGACAATTTCAGGCAACAAAATTCTCCCTGGTTTCTGTGACCTGTTACTCTGAGGTTTAGGGCGTCTTGCCTTGCAGCACTGGACCTCGGTCCCAATACCGTTCAGGACACTACCTGCGTGGAGCTGGCATTTCCTCCCACACTCCAAAGACATGCTGGAAGTTTCATTATAGCAAATCCCAAACAGTGTACAAGTATACAGCAGAGACAACGCTCCTATAAGAGCTTTCATCTGTAGACCATCAACAGAGTAGAGGAAGGGATGAGGCAACTGGATGGATGAGCAGGAGAAGGGACCCAGACTGGAACCTCTGCAGCTTCTGTAGAAGATATGGGTAGGATCACCTCAATGTAGAAGAAAACGAACAGCAGGGCGCTGAGGTCATAAAATTCACTGTATTAAAATAAGCAGCACACTTACATTGAAGTTAGCATGGATAGAGAACTCCTGAGACCAAGCAGCTGTGATCAGTGTGAGGCTGTAGGCCTCACTGTGCAAACAGAGACAGAGGATGACAGGGAGCCAATCAGCTCCAAGGTATGGATAATAGCGGCGGCTTTCTCAGTTGCACACAAGGATGACCGCTGTCAAAATGCCTGGTGAATGTTGGGCGAGGGGTATGCACATTCGCTCTCCCGACATTCACCAGGCATTTTGACAGCTGTCATCCTTGTGGGCAATTGAGAAAGTCGCCGCTATTATCCATACCTTGGAGCTGGTTGGCTCTCTGTCATCCTCGGTCTCTGTTTTCTCAGTGACGTCTACAGCCTCACACTGATCACAGCTGCTTGGTCTCAGGTGTTCCCTACTAATGCTGTTTCATGCTAACTTCAGTGTAAGTGTGCTGCTTATTTTAATGTTATTTGATACCGACCTCAGTGCCCTGCAGTTCGTTTTCTTCTACATGTTAGTTTCATTGGCTGCTATTTTAAATTGGCCCTAATCCGGGACTCATGTGAATCTAAAACATGTAAAGGGCTATGTAAATTGTTTGCACTATAAATACTTGTAGTAGTGATAATAATATGTATTTTATTTGTTTTGCAGTCGGATTGCAGGCAGCAGTGGTCTCCTATGCCGAGATCTGGGTGAGTTCTATGATTGAATGATATGAGTCTGTGTATTGCAGGGACTTCTAGCCTGGAATAATGCCAGACGTTCCCCTCTCTTCTTCAGGATGTGGCATCTCTGAGGCCCGTGTCACACTACACATCTGGTCACTGGTAGCAACTTGCCAATGGCCAAATCACCAGCAGTGCAGAGAGAATGGTCACTTTCTCACAACGCCATCACTCCACCACTGAGCAAGTCACTTAGACCCGTGTTTCTCAACTCCAGTCCTCAAGGCGCCCCAACAGGCCATGTTTTCAGGATTTCCATTAGTTTGCACAGGTGATTTGATTAGTTTTACTTCCTTAGAAATGACCACAGCCGTTTCATCTGGGGGAAATCCTGAAAACATGACCTGTTGGGGCGCCTTGAGGACTGGAGTTGAGAAACTCTGACTAGTATTGCTCGCCCTTCTGAAAATATCTGTTTCCCGGGCATTTAAAACTTCAGTACTGAGTCACTGACCAGGAACAAGCATGCAATCAGTGAAGTCAGTGATACCAGGAACTCCTGAACCTCATATATGCTTGCTTGTTAAACTGTCACTGTGATGCAAAGAGCATTACAGAGATGGAAAAAAGTATTTGATCCGTATCAGAATGTACGTTTGACAAAGAAATGATCAGTCTATAATTTTAATGGTCGGTTTATTTTAACAGTGAGAGACAGAATAACAACAAAAATATCCAAAAAAACGCATTTCAAAAAAAGTTACAAATTGATTTGCGTTGAGTGAAAAAAAGTATTTGACCCCCTTTGGCAAAACATGACTCAGTACTTGGTGGCAAAACTCTTGTTGGCAATCACAGAGGTCAGACATTTCCTGTAGTTGGCCACCAGGTTTGCACACATCTCAGGAGGGATTTTGTCCCACTCCTCTTTGCAGATCCTCTCCAAGTCCTTAAGGTTTCAAGGCTGACGTTTGGTAACTTGGGTAACTTTGGGATTAAGGTCTGGAGACTGGCTAGGCCACTCCAGGACCCTAATGTGCTTCTTCTTGAGCCACTCCTTTGTTGCCTTGGCCGTGTGTTTTGGGTCATTGTCATGCTGGAATACCCATCTACGACCCTGGCTGAGGGAAGGAGGTTCTCGCCCAAGATCTGATGGTACATGGCCCTGTCCATTGTCCCTTTGATGCGGTGAAGTTGTCCTGTCCCCTTAGCAGAAAAACACCCCCAAAGCATAATGTTTCCACCTCCATGTGTGATGCTGGGGATGGTGTTCTTAGGGTCATAGGCAGCATTCCTCCTCCTCCACACACGGCGAGTTGAGTTGATGCCAAAGATCTTGATTTTGGTCTCATCTGACCACAACACTTTCACCCAGTTCTCTTCTGAATCATTCAGATGTTCATTAGCAAACTTCAGATGGGCCTGTACATGTGTTTTACTTGAGGATGGGGACCTTGCAGGCGCTGCAGGATTTCAGTCCTTCACGGTGTAGTGTGTTACCAATTGTTTTCTTGGTGACTATGGTCCCAGCTTCCTTGAGATCATTGACAAGACTCCCGTGTAGTTCTGGGCTGATTTCTCACCGTTCTCATGTTCATTGACACTCCACAAGGTGAGATCTTGCATGGAGCCCCAGACCGAGGGAGATGACAGTTATTTTGTGTTTCTTCCGTTGCATTGCACCAACTGTTGTCACCCTCTCACCAAGCTGCTTGCCGATGGTCTTGTAGCCCATTCCAGCCTTGTGTAGCTCTACAATCTTCTCCCTGACATCCTTGGATAGCTCTTTAGTCTTGGCCATGGTGGAGACATTGGAATCTGATTGCTTCTGTGGACAGGTGTCTTTTATACAGGTAACAAGCTGAGATTTTGAGCACTCCCTTTGAGAGAGTATAAAGCTGGCCATACACCTATAGATTATCTGCATATTTTCTATGGTTAGATAGAAAATGTGCAACAGATCTCTCCATGTTCGCTAAACTGTGTGGATGGAGGAATCTTCCACTTTTTCCATCTAACCATAGAAAATCTGCAGATAATCTATAGGTGTGTGGCCAGCCTTAATCTCAGCTCGTTACCTTTACAGAAAACACCTGGGAGCCAGAAATTTTGCTGATTGATAGGGGATTATATACTTATTTCACTCATTAAAATGCAAATCAATTTTTAATTTTTAATTTTAAAATGGGGTTTTCTAGATATTTTTTTTTTCCTCTCTCACTGTTAAAATAAACCTACCATTAATTTTTTTTTAGACCTGATCTGTTTACTTGTCAGTGGGTAAACATGCGAAATGGACAGGGGATCAAAGAACTTTTTTTTTTTTCCCTCACTGTAGCCTATTATTGCTCGCCCTTCTGAAAATATTTGTTTCCCGGGCATCTACAATTTCAATACTGAGTCACTGACCAGGAACAAGCATGCAATCGGTGAAGTCGGTGATATCAGGAACACCTGATCTTCATGCTTGCTGGCAGGATAGTTAAACTGTCAATGTGATGCAAAGAGAATTGGCATTTTTACAGTGACAGGTCAGTACAGACCTCCCCTAACCACCTGCTGATCGCTCACAGTAAATAAACTGCGAGTGGGCGGCAGGCACAGTCACCTACATATATGTGATCGGCTTTTGTCCGGGTTTGGGGCCTGTTTGTGGGCACCCCCTGCCAACTCGTCCTGTGTTTGGACATTGCAAGAGTTTGGTTGAAAGCTGTTGATCGACTGTGTCCAATCACGCACGTAACTCCTGTGTGCAGAGAACAGCGATCTGCCTCTTTCGTAAGTAAAAACAGCACATATTACACTTGTTAGGCCCACAGTTAACCCCTTTATTGCCCCTAGATGTTAACCCCTTCCCAACTGGTGTCATTGAACACAATGTACAATATTATCACTGTATTAGGGTCACTAGTGACGTTGGTGTCCCTCTTAGCCAGTGTCTGTTAGCGCCAGATTGCCCGCTACGCCATCACAGTTCCACTATAAGCCGCTAATTACCACCATTATCAGTATAGCGTCTACAGCTCTGTAAATTTCAGTACATACACCAAAGTTTGTAGACTCTATAACAGTCAGCTAATGTCACAGAGCTGGTCCAGGCTAAGGGAAAAATCGTGACCATATGGCACCTGGCTCAGCCTCTCAGCAGGTCGCTAAGAGCTTGAGCCATCCGCTCCCACCCCTTCCACAGCCCAGCTCTAGAGAGCAGAGAACAGTAACTGATAGTCACCAGCTCTCTGCTTACGGAGCATTGAGACCCGATCGATTGGCGCTGTTTGATTTCTCAGTCTTCGAGCCGATAGGTGGATGCTGCATCCGTCCCCTAGGTAAGTATGATTCTTTAAAAAAAAAAAAAACCCAAGCTTCTCTCTTAACCAAAATGCAGAGACTTGTTTAACCGCTTAAGGACCAGCCGCCGCAGTTGCACTGCGGCAGGTTGGCTCCCCTGCGCGAATCGCTGTCATGGTACGTCGGGTGCTTTAGGAGCTCTAGGGGGCACGCATGCGATGACAAAGCCGATGTGCGTGCCCGGCGGCCGCGATTTCCGCCGGCCACCCACGATCACTCCTGAAAGAGACAGAACAGAGATCTGTCGGTGTAAACAGACAAATCTCTGTTCTTTCAGGAGAGAGGAGACAGATCTGTTGTCCTTAATGATTAGGAATAGCGATATCTCTCGCTGGCTCTCTCTCACACTCTCTCTCTCTCTCTCTCTCGCGCTCTCTCGCTCCCCTCCCCCCTCCAGCCAGTTCCCCCCCCCTTCATAGGACACACATTTAACCCCTTGATCGCCCTTTAGTGTTAACCCCTTCCCTGCCAATGACAGTAATCAGTGGATATTTTTAGCTCTGATCGCTGTATAAATGTCAATGGCCCCAAAAAAGTGTCCGATCTGTCCACCGCAATGGCGCAGTCCCGCTAAAAATCGCTGATTACTGCCATTACTAGTAAAAAAATTCATTAATAATAAAAATGCCATAATCTATCCCCTATTTTTGTAGACGATATACCTTTTGCAAACCAATCAATCTACAATACAATATAATTTTTTTTTTCCCAAAAATATGTTGAATACATATTGACCTAAACTGAGGAAGAAATTTTGTTTTTTGTTTTTTTTTCTTTCCAAATTGTTGCTCTATTTTTTGTTTTATAGCGCAAAAAACTAAAACCGCAAATACCACCAAAAGAAAGCTCTATTTGTGGGGAAAAAAAGGACGTCAATTTTGTTTGGGTACAGCGTCGCACGACCACGCAATTGTCAGTTAAAGTGACGCAGTGCCGAATCGCAAAAAATGGCCTGGTCATTGAGGGGGCAAATCCTTCCGGTCCTTAAAGGGGTTGTAAACCCTTGTGTTTTTTCACCTTAATGCATCCAATGCAATCCTGAGCCCCTTCACCTCCTCGGCGGGGACGTGCTGTCCCTCTCTCCCCGGGTCCCGGCTCTTCATTGGATAGATTGGTAGCAGCACAGCCATTGGCTCCCGCTGCTGTCAATCAAATCCAATGATGCAGGGGGCGGGGCCGAGTCTGAAATTCGTGTTTGTGGATGCAAATGCTGGACTTGGGAGCGCACCGCAAGGTAACAACCCCCCCTGACCCCCCCCCGGGAGAGTGCTTCTTCTAGGGCAGGGATCTTCAAACTACGGCCCTCCAGCTGTTGTGGAACTACACATCCCATGAGGCATTGTAAAACTCTGACATTTACAGACATGACTAGGCATGATAGGAATTGTAGTTCCTCAACAACTGGAGGGCCATAGTTTGGAGACCCCTGTTCTAGGGGGTTATCTGATGCGGGGAGGAGCCTCGAGAGCCGCCGGGGGACCCCAGAAGATGTTCGGGGCCACTCTGTGCAAAACGAGCTGCACAGTGGAGGTAAGTATGATATGTTTGTTATTTTGCAAAGGATCGTTTTTTTTATTCTTTAAAATCACTTTAAGTGGTTAATCTGCCTTTAGCCCAGAATTGCAGCAAAAGACAACCATAGACTACACAGCAAATTGGATTAATGTGTGAATTATTATTTATTTTTTTTGTATTGTGTTACAGGCCTTTTTATTTCTGATGTTACTTGAAGTTATTTTATTTCAAATAAAATTATACTATGTCAGTAAACATATATATATTTTTTTTTGTATGTATTTCAGGATTTCTGAATCAGAGCAGTAAAAGATGTTACCGGGCACTTCCTACGCATGGCATCGGCAGATACAGACACTTGCTGCCTCCCGAAGTTGTAAGGAGCTTAATTGGTTTTCTTACAGGAGAAAAGCAGCATTACATTTGCCAAACATTAAATATCAAAGCAGATTGAGACTAAATTCACATCAAAATTTAGCAGCAATTTGGAGCAGTTCCTGGATAGAATCTACTGATTTGCACGTAACGTGTGCAGGCAAAGTTTACAAACATCTGCAGCTTTCAGCCAATGGCTGTGAGATTTTGTCTTCTGTACAAATCAATGGCCGACCCTGCAGCTGTTCACATGTAAATGTTCTTCTGATGTGGATAGAGTCTCCCGGGTTCAGACCCCTTTCACACTGAGGGCGTTTTGCAGGCACTATAGCATTAAAAATAGCGCCTGCAATCCGCCTTCAAACAGCTGCTCCATTGTCTCCAGTGTGAAAGCCTAAGGGCACGGTGCGCTGGCAGGACGTCAGGAAAAGTCCTGCCTGCAGCTTCTTTGGAGCAGTGTGTTTACCGCTCCTCCACCGCTGCTCCCCATTGAAATCAATGGGGCAGAGCAGCTATACCGCTGGCAAAACGCCTCTATTGCGGGCAGTTTTTGCCCTTTCTCGGCCGCTAGCGGGGGTTAAAAGCGCCCCACTAGCTTTGGCCTCCTCTGAAAGCAGCAAACTATCCACTTCTAAACTGCTTTGTGAATCTAAAGCCCATGACATTCCAGTCAACATCATACATGCTTTAAGGGCCAATTACATCTTTCTAAACATGTTTAATGTTCTACCCACGTTTAACCACTTGAAGCCCGTGCTATAGCTGAAAGACGGCTACAGCGCGGGCTAAAATTGCCAGGAGGGCGCACATGGACGTCCTCCCGCTGCCCACGTGTGCGGCGCACGCTCTGTGATCAGCCCAGTTCTTGGGACTCGGCTGATCACAGATGGAGTAAAGGGTCGATCCCAGCCCTTTACCACGCGATCAGCTGTCAGCCAATGACAGCTGATCACGTGATGTAAACAGAAGCCGGTTATTTGTTTGTTTGGTCTTTTTTTTTTTTTTTCTTTTTCAGCGTGAGGAGAAAAAACAAGCTGATTACCAGCTCATTTAAAGGGGCGTCAGTCCCACACACCGACAGCCACTGCTGCTAAGCAGTGCCCACTAGTGCCACCTACCAGTGCCCATTAGTACTGCTAAGCAATGCCACCTACCAGTGCTGCCAATCAGTGCAGCCTCATCAGTGAAGGAGAAAATTTTCCTGTTTGCTAAATTTTATAACAAACTATAAAATGTATTTTTTTTTTTTTTTTTCAATTACAATTTTCAATCTTTTTTTTTTGTTTTTTTTGTTTGTTTAGCAAAAAATGAAAAAAAACCCAGTGGTGATTAAATACCACCAAAAGAAAAATCCATTTGTATGAAGAAATTGATAAAAATGTCATTTGAGTACAGTGTAGTATGACCGCGCAATTGTCATTCAAAGTGCGACAGCGCTAAGCTGAAAATTGGCCTGGGCAGGAAGGGGGGCGAAAGTGCCCAGTAAGCACACAACTGACGCTCACTGGATATTTTCTCTCTTTTTTTGGACCGTTCTCTGGTTGTGTGTGAAAATCCCTGTAGATGAGCAGTTTTTTTTTTAAATACTCGGACCAGCCCGTCTGGCACCAGCGACCATGCCACGTTCAAAGTCACTTATATCCTATTTCTTCCCCATTCTGATGCTCAATTTGAATTTCAGCAAGTGGTTCCTCACCACGTCTAGATGCCTAAATGCATTGAGTTTCTGCCATGTGATTGGCTGACTAGCAATTTGTTTTACCAAGCAATTGAACAATTGTACCTAATAATGGCTGGTGTGTGTGTAGTTCTCGATGCAACGCAAGTGTGGTCATGTGACGGCACTCGCAGTCCATTGAGACTTTCTACAGCCCTGTAATAGAACGTCCGCAGTGCGGTATGGACCTACGTTTCAGCGGCTTCAGAAAAAGTTTGCAGGAGCCCGTGCATTGCTTTTGAAAAACTTGATTTATTTCAGTAATTGCATTCAAAAGGTGTAACTTGTACATTATATTTATTCATTGCACACAGACTGATGCATTCAAATGTTTATTTCATTTAATTTTGATGATTTGAAGTGGCAACAAATGAAAATCCAAAATTCCGTGTGTCACAAAATTAGAATATTACTTAAGGCTAATACAAAAAAGGGATTTTTTAGAAATGTTGGCCAACTGAAAAGTATGAAAATGAAAAATATGAGCATGTACAATACTCAATACTTGGTTGGAGCTCCTTTTGCCTCAATTACTGCATTAATGCGGCGTGGCATGGAGTCGATGAGTTTCTGGCACTGCTCAGGTGTTATGAGAGCCTTCAACTCTTCTGCGTTGTTGGGTCTGGCATTCTGCATCTTCCTTTTCACAATACCCCACAGATTTTCTATGGGGCTAAGGTCAGGGGAGTTGGCTGGCCAATTTAGAACAGAAATACCATGGTCCGTAAACCAGGCACAGGTAGATTTTGCGCTGTGTGCAGGCGCCAAGTCCTGTTGGAACCTGAAATCTCCATCTCTATAGAGCAGGTCAGCAGCAGGAAGCATGAAGTGCTCTAAAACTTGCTGGTAGACGGCTGCGTTGACCCTGGATCTCAGGAAACAGAGTGGACCGACACCAGCAGATGACATGGCACCCCAAACCATCACTGATGGTGGAAACTTTACACTAGACTTCAGGCAACGTGGATCCTGTGCCTCTCCTGTCTTCCTCCAGACTCTGGGACCTCGATTTCCAAAGGAAATGCAAAATTTGCTTTCGTCAGAAAACATGACTTTGGACCACTCAGCAGCAGTCCAGCTCTTTTTTTCCTTAGCCCAGGTGAGACGGTTTTCGCGCTGTTTCTTGGTCAACAGTGGCTTGACACGAGGTATGCGGCAGTTGAAACCCATGTCTTTCAAGCGTCTCTTGGTGGTGGATCTTGAAGCACTGACTCCAGCAGCTGTCCACTCCTTGTGAATCTCCCCCACATTTTTGAATGGGTTTTTTTTCACAATCTTGACTAGGGCGCGGTGATCCCTATCGCTTGTACACTTTTTCTGACCACAGTTTTTCCTTCCCTTTGCCTCTCTATTAATGTGTTTGGACACAGAGCTCTGAGAACAGCCAGCCTCTTCAGCAATAACCTTTTGTGTCTTTCCCTCCTTGTGCAATGTGTCGATGGTCGCCTTTTGGACAGCTGTCAAATCTGAAGTCTTCCCCATGTTTGTGTAGGCTTCAGAACTGGACTGAGAGACCATTTAAAGCCCTTTGCAGGTGTTTTGCGTTAATCAGCTGATTAGTTTGTGGCACCAGGTGTCTTCAAAATTTAACCCTTACACAATATTCGAATTTTGTGACACACGGAATTTTGGATTTTCATTTGTTGCCACTTCAAATCATCAAAATTAAATGAAATAAACATTTGAATGCATCAGTCTGTGTGCAATGAATAAATATAATGTACAAGTTACACCTTTTGAATGCAATTACTGAAATAAATCAAGTTTTTCAAAATATTCTAATTTACTGGCTTTTACCTGTATGTATATATATATAAATATAAATTTTTTTTTTTTTTTTTTTTCATAAGTCATTTATCAGTCTTTTGAAAATCTGCAGCTTTAATTACAATAATCCCCGGTGATCCTTTGTCACCCATTTTATATGGCACTGTGCGTCTTTGGCTCCGTTTCAGGGCCAAATTCAGGCAAATATTCCGCCCTGATTCGTCCCTGAACTGGAAAATGGGGTGACGCACGGCATTTCTGTGCGATCCGCAGCTGATTCCAGTGTGAACCGAGCCTCAGACTTTATCAGGGTTTTAAAACTAAACTCCGGCTTTCCCTTTCAATTTTGCACGGTTGCACAGCCTCCTATACCGAAAATGGCTTACTTTTTTATTTCACTGCACAATGCAAGCTTCTCACAGTGTGCATTAGAAGCGGCAGCAAGTCAGATAGAGCCCACCTTTATTTTATAGCAGGAGGATTCAAAAATATGTGCATTCGTTTATTTTTTCAGGTGAACCTAGCCTTTAAACTTCTTTAGTTTTCAACATAGTCCAGGTGGCCATTCAAACTTTAGCAGGCTTTTAGGCTTCATTCACACAACGGGTAGCTGACGGCCGCAGCTATTCACGGCTCTCTGCACAGCCAGCATTTACCTGCGGTGATCGCTGTTGGACACACTTTAATGTTTTTAACATATTTTTTTTCCCCACCAGGATAAAAGAAAAAGTAGACTGCAGAAGGAGATTAAAGAAGGCACGGACCATGAATACGGCACCCTGAACTTCCAGGTGACCGGGCACAACATGCTCTACGTAGAAAGATTTGTGCGGTATATGCATAAATTCTTTAACCAGATGTCCGTCACTGTGGAGGAGAGGTGAGTCCTCAGAAGTGACTGGTGACGGCTCACATAGAGCAAAAATGACATATGTATCCACCATCTCTGTATATGTGTGGGGGGGGGGATCCAAACCGTAGCACTTCTAGTTATCCACAATCACGATCTCTGTATGGGGGTCAGAATTATCTCTTGTATCTCTTAGGCCTCATGCACACTTCAGCTGTCAAATGCCTGTTTTACAGGTGTTTGACGTTTTTAAATACCCCTCTGTGTTTAGCCTATGTGTTTTTTATGCACACGTACAGTGCATCCGAAAAGTATTCACCGCGCTTCACTTTTTCCACATTGTTATGTTACAGACTCATTCCAAAATGGATTAAATTCTTAATTTCCCTTAAAATTTTACAAACGGTACCCCATAATGAAAACATGAAAGTTGTTTGAAATCTTTGCAAATGTATTAATAAAAAATCCCATGTACATAAGACCCCTTTCACACTGAGGCGCCTGTAAAGAGCCGCTCCTGTCTCTCCAGTGTGAAAGCCCGAGGGCTTTCACACTGGAGCGGTGCGCTTGCAGGACAGTACAAACAGTCTTGCAAGCAGCATATTGGGAGCGG
Organism: Lithobates clamitans; assembly: GCA_037952925.1. NCBI lineage: Eukaryota > Metazoa > Chordata > Amphibia > Anura > Ranidae > Lithobates > Lithobates clamitans. The sequence goes on from JBBGZY010002426.1 coordinate 452,776, forward strand.
TCCATACACCGCTCCTGTACATTAAAATCAATGGGGCAGCGAGGCTATACCACCAACATAGCGCTGCTTTAACCCTTTCTCGGCTGCTGGGGGGGGGGGGGGGGGTAAAATGTCTGATTTTAATTGGAATATATCTCCTTTCCGATAGTGAGATTTGCTCTCTTTTCTTCTTTTTCTGTTACGTCTCTGAACCTTGATCGTGTCCTGAAGAAGCCTAATGGCGAAACGCGTAGACGCACAAGGGCTCATTGTACAAACTGTATCAATTTCATGTTTTTTATCTTTTTTGAACACTGTGTTTTATACGATGAACTTTTTTTTAATAAATATTATGTATATCATTTTTGTTACTTCTCCATTGTTTTCATGTCTTTAAAGTCTGACCTTTGGTTACTGTATCAGTATCCTTTCCTATTTCCCCTTAATTACGCATGTGGCATTATGAGTGCTCCCCTCTTTTATTCTCCATGATTTGGAAAGGCACACACCTGTCTATATAAGGTCCCACAGTTAACAGTGCATGTCAGAGCACAAACCAAGCCATGAAGTCCAAGGAATTGTCTGTAGACCTCCGAGACAGGATTGTATGGAGGCACAGATCTGGGGAAGGGTACAGAAACTTTTCTGCAGCATTGAAGGACCCAATGAGCACAGTGGCCTACATCATCTGTAAATGGAAGAAGTTTTGAACCACCAGGACTCTTCCTAGAGCGGGCAGCCCGGCCAAACTGAGCGATCGGGTGAGAAGAGTCTTATTTGGGGAGGTGACCAAGAACCCGATGGTCACTCTGACAGAGCTCCAGCATTTCTCTGTGGAGAGAGGAGAACCTTCCAGAAGAACAACCATCTCTGCAGCACTCCACCAATCAGGCCTGTATAGTAAAGTGGCCAGACGGAAGCCATTCCTCAGTAAAAGGGCACATGACAGCCAGCCTGGAGTTTGCCAAAAGGTACCTGAAGGACTCTCAGACCATGGGAAACAAAATTCTCTGGTCTGATGAAACAAAGATTGAACTCTTTGGCCTGAATGGCAAGCGTCATGTCTGGAGGAAACCAGGCACTGCTCATCACCTGGCCAATACCATCCCTACAGTGAGGCATGGTGGTGTAAGCATTATGCTGTGGGGATGTTTTTCAGCAGCAGGAACTGGGAGACTAGTCAGGATTGAGGGAAAGATGAATGCAGCAATGTACAGAGACATCCTTGATGAAAACCTGCTCTGGACCTCAGACTGGGGCAAAGGTTCATCTCCCAACAGGACAACGACCCTAATAACACAGCCAAGATAACAAAGGAGTGGCTACGGGACAACTCTGTGAATGTCCTTGCATGAACCCAGCCAGAGCCCAGACTTGAACCCGATTGAACATCTCAGGAGAGATCTGAAAATGGCTGTGCACCGACTCTCCCCATCCAACCTGATGGAGCTTGAGAGGTCCTGCAAAGAAGAATGGGAGAAACTGCCCAGAAATAGGTGTGTCAAGCTTTTAGCATCATACTCAAAAAGACTTGAGGCTGTAATTGGTGCCAAAGGGGCTTCACCAAAGTATTGAGCAAAGGCTGTGGATACTTATGTACATGGGATCTTTTTTTGTTTTTTTGTTTTTAATAAATTTGCAAAGATTTCAAACAAACTTTTTTTCACATTGTCATTATGGGGTATTGTTTGTAGAATCTTGAGGAAAATCCATGATTTAATCCATTTTGGAATAAGGCTGTAACATAACAAAATGTGGAAAAAAAAAACACATAACAAAACATAACAAAACATAACAATAACAAAACATAACAAAAATGTGGTTCATTTTCGATATGAGCCTAGCATGCAAAAAAAAAAAAAAAAGGACAATCATTCGTCCTAAAATCTCACCGTGTGTATGAGGCCTTATAGGTATCCATGATCACCATCTCTACAGATGAGGGGATCGGATTTGTAGCTCCTATAGATATCTATAATCACTATGTACAGATGTGGGGATTGGATTTGTAGCGCCTATGATACCAATCTATGTATAGGTGTGGGGATCAGATTTGTAGTTTTTAAAGATATTCATGGTCACCCTCTATATACAGGTGTAGGGATCAGATTTGTAGCTCTTTATAGAAATCCATGATCACCATCTTTGTACAGGTGAGGTGATTGGATTTGTAGCTCCTTTTTAGATTTCCATGATGCCCATGTGGGTACAGGTGTGGGGATCGGATTTGGAGCGCCTATAAATATCTTTGATCACTATCTATGTACAGGTGAGGGGATCAGATTGTACAGTAGCTCGTATAGATATCAATGATACCCATCTATGTACAGGTATAGGGATCAGATTTGTAGTTCTTATTCAATATCATTGATCACCATCTCCTGTACAGGTGTAGGGATCGGATTTGTAGTTCTTGTAGATATCCATGATCACCATTTCTTTACAGGTGAGAGGATTGGATTGGTAGCATCTATAGATAGCTATAATCGCCATCTCTGTACAGATGTGGGGATCGGATTTGTAGCTGTTATAGATATCTATGGTCGCCATCTCTGTGTGAGTGTGAGGATTACTTTTGTAGCTCTAAGATATCTGTGATCACCATCTCCTCTACAGGTATGGAGATTACATTTTGTAGCTCCTAGGTGTCTGAGGGTTTAAAGTGGTTGTAAAGTCAGAAGTTTTTTGGTTTTTTTTATCTTAATGTGTTCTATGTATTAAGATTAAAAAAGCCTTCTGTGTGCAACAGCCCCTGCTAATACTTACCTGAGCCCATCTCAATCCAGGGATTGTTGCAGGAGTATCTCAGCTACCCGAGACTCTCCCTCCTGATTGGCTGAGATGGCGGCGAGGTGCCATTGGCTCAAGCTGCTGTCAACTAAATTCAATGAGCCAATGAGGAGAGAGAGAGGGGGTGGTGCCGGGCCACGGCCCCATGTCTGAATGGGCACACAGAGCAGTGGCTCAGCTCGGGTGCCCCCATAGCAAGCTGCTTGCTGTGGGGGGGGGGCACTCAACAGAAGGGAGAGGCCAGCAGCACTGAAGAGGGACCTGAGAAGAGGAGGATCTGGGCTGCCCTGCGCAAAACCACTAAAGGGAGCAGGCAAGTATAACATGTTTGTAAAGTCTTTTTTTTTTTTTTTTTAAATGAAACACAATCACTTCAAAGCTGATCTTCGGCTTTTAGTGAAGTTTAAATTTGTTTATTTCAACCAAGTTGGTCCAAATGAACAATTTCCATTACTACTAGATTTGTGCGGTGTATAAATTGTATGTAGTCACAGCTACACACAGTATATAGCGCTGCCTTCCAGCAGTAGGAAAGGAAGACTTTCTGTCCCGTTCTCAAAACAAAATCAAGTCGGGCTGAGTGCTGCTCTGCCATTCACAGGGTGACTTGTATTATAGGAATGAAGCTTCCTCTGCTTGGCTGAGGCGGAGAGGCCGACTGATGATGTCACAATTTCTGACTTCATTCATAGAATGCAAAGCTCCTGATAAATGGCTGAGCCCAATTCAATTTTGAGATTAAGACAGGAAGTCCCCATCCTGCTGCCAGAACACAGCACTGTATACTGTAAGCTGAGGCTAAATACAGTTCATACAGCACACAGTGGGCACATCTCGTTGTGAAGGTAATGGCTTGGTTCTAATGATCTATTTGTGTAAATTGCTGGCAGGTAGGTTTTGTGTATTCTGCGATAAAAGCTCCTTTTTATTGATGTGTTTCACCAGCTATGCCCTGCCGACCAGGAGCACAGAGGTTTTGCTGCTGCAGGATTCCGGAAGCAAGATGGCCGTCGACTACATTCTCTCCACCCACCAGAGAGTCGTCCAGGTGAGCCGAGACATTTTTCCACTTTCGTTGCACAATACTTGACTTTAAGGCTCAGGCCAGCAAGGAAGCTTGTTTAACTACCTCCCGCCCGCGGTATAGTAAAATGACAGCGGGATCCCCTTTTGATCTGGGGCAGCATCATATGACGTCGCCGCAGGATCACCGCTGTCACGGGGTTGCGCTTTGTTCCTAGGAGACAGCGTGACCCCAATCACAGCCGGTCACATGTAAACACGGAAGTACCGTTTTCCGGCTCCCCTCACCTCACACTCTGTCGGTGTGAGGCAAAGAGAACCAATCAGCGGCATCTCCACGCAGCAGAGAGTTTACAGGTAATCAGGGCAATGATTATCAATGTAGCCCCACCAGTGTCTCTAGTCGGTGCCCACCGGGTAGCGCCTCCCCGTCGGTGCCCACCGGGTAGCGCCTCCCCGTCGGTGCCCACCGGGTAGCGCCTCCCCGTCGGTGCCCACCGGGTAGCGCCTCCCCGTCGGTGCCCACCGGGTAGCGCCTCCCCGTCGGTGCCCACCGGGTAGCGCCTCCCCGTCGGTGCCCACCGGGTAGCGCCTCCCCGTCTGTGCTTCCTCATTAGCGCACACCAGTGAAGGAGAAAAATGACTTTTTTACAACATTTACTGACAAACTAAATTTTTTTTTTTTTTTTTTTTCATTTTCAGTCTTTTTTTTTTTTTTTTCCTTTTTTGCTTAAAAAAAGAAAAAAAAAAAAAAAAAAAAAAGAAGAAACCCAGCAGTGATTAAATACCACTAAAAGAAAACTCTATTTTGTGGGAAAAAAATGATAAATATTTCATACGGGTACAGTCTAGCATGACTGCGCAGTTGTCATGCAAAGTGTGACCGCGCTGAAAGCTGAAAATTGGCCTGGGCAGGGAAGGGGTGAAAGTGCCCGGTATTGAGGCGGTTGAAGTTTATATGTCGAGCAGTCACCCTTATTTTTGGGGGGGGGACTTCATCACCGATACAATTTCTGCCCGCCTTTGGGGTATCCCCACTCCTCCTCCTGAATTATCAGCAATATGTTCTAAATATCCAGTAGAGATCAGGTGTTCAGAGATGAGAACTGAAGAGTGAAGTCCTTAAGGGAGATCTAAGAAACTTAGTGATTTACCTAACTAGCAGGTGTCAAAAACTTAAAGCGGATCTCCACCCAAAAGGAGACATTTTGCTTTAAGGACTCGTCCCCCCGCTCCTCTTGAAGAATTGGCACATTTAAAGAGTGGAGGAGGGGGGAGCGCATCACCCCCTGATTTTGACAGGTACCCACTCCCACTTCTGACCGCCTAGGCGATTGGAATCGGAAGTTCTCCTCCCTCTCCCTCTGCAGTCTTCTAGGACACTGACAGGTCCCAGCAGACTGCATCCACCATTCATGATGCGCAGTGCTGCAGTGAACACCCGGCTGTGAAGTTGCACGTTGTCCCAGCTGGGTGCCCGTAGTTAAGATGCCGGCACCGAGGGAAGAAGACACCGGGTGAAACCGACTGGGGTAAGCACACCGCTGGATCATGGGACAGGAAAGTGGCTGTTTTTTTTTTTTTTTTTTAAAGTCAGCAACTACAGTTTTTGTGGACTTGCCACTTTTGCCTTGAAGCATTGGGATTGTAAGTTTTTTTTTCTTTTTTTTTTTTTTTTTTTTTTTATATTTAAAGTGTGTTCCAGCCCCCCCCCCCTCCAAAAATAAAAGTCAGCAGCTGCACATACTGTAGCTGCTGACTTTTAATATTAGGACACTCACCTGTCCTGGAGTCCAGCGATGTCGGCACCGCTGCCAATGTTTCCACCAGCTGTCGGGTGCTGCCACCGCCATTGCCAGCAAGGGAACCTTGCGGCTTCACAGCTGGGTCCCTAATGCGCATGCGTGAAGCACGCTGCGCTCTCTTACTGGCCCAGCAGCAGGGGGAGGAGGGGGTAGGCGATCGTCTGAGGTGCCTCACCGCGGCGAGGTCCAACAGAAGTAGGGACAGGGTACTTGTCAAAAACAGGTACCTGCTCTCCCCCCCGAAAGGTGCCAAATGTGGCACTGGGGGGGGGGGGGGGGGAGACAGATAAGCGGAAGTTCAACTTTTGGGTGGAACTCCGCTTTAGGAGCAAGAACATACTCTGCATTAGGTCTGTATGTTCTCCCTGCCTCCCACAATCCAGAAATATACACTCACCACTTTATTAGGTACACCTCGCTAGTACCGGGTTGGACCCCCTTTTTACCTTCAGAACTGCCTTCATTCTTGGTGGCATAGATACAACAAGGTGTTGGAAACATTCCTCAGAGATTTTGGTCCATAGTGACAGGATAGCATCACACAGTTGCTGCAGATTTGTCAGCTGCACATCCATGATGTGAATCTCCCGTTCCACCACATCCCAAAGGTGCTCTATTGGATGAGATGTGGTGACTGTGGAGGACATTGGGATGGACATGGTCAGCAACAATACTCAGGTAGGCCGTGGTGTTTAAATGATGCTCAATTGGTACTAAGGGGATCAAAGTGTGCCAAGAAAATATCCCCCCCACACCATTACACCACCACCACCAGCCTGAACCATTGATACAAGACAGGATGGATCCATGATTTCATGTTGTTTACACCAAATTCTGACCCGACCATCTGAATGTCACAGCTGAAATCGAGACTCATCAGACCAGGCAACGTTTTTCCAATTTTGGTGATCCTGTGCCAATTGTAGCCTCAGTTTCCTGTTCTTATCTGAGAGGAGTGGCGCCCGGTGTGGTCTGCTGCTGTAGCCTATCTACTTCAAGGTTCGATGTGTTGTACATTCAGAGATGGTATTCTGCATACCTTGGATGTAACGAGAGGTTATTTGAGTTACTGGTGCCTTTCTATAATCTGGAACCAGTCTGCTCATTCTCCTCTGACATCAAGCAAGGCATTTTCCTCCACACAACTGCCGCTCACTGGATATTTTCTCTTTTTCGGACCATTCTCTGTGAACCCGAGAGATGGTTGTGCGTGAAAATCCCAGTAGATCAGCAGTTTTTGAAATACTCAGATCAGTCTGTCTGGAACCAACAACCATGCCACGTTCAAAGTCACTTAAATCCCCTTTCTTCCCCATTTCTGATGCTCGGTTTGAACTTCAGCAAGTTATCTTCACTGCGTCTAGATGCCTAAATGCATTGAGTTGCTGCCATGTGATTGGCTGATTAGCAATTTGTGTTACCAAGCACTTGAACAGAGACTCTGTCACCAACTGAAAAAAGTTTCAGGTAACTGCACATAAAAAAAAAAAAAAAAAAAAGTATTTTAAACACATAATTGCAGTGTTTTTACTCTAACCACTTCACTTGCCTGTTGGGCACTTTTACCCCCTTTCTGCCCTCGCCAAGTTTCAGCTTTCAGCGCTCTCAGACTTTGAATTGCGCGGGCATGCAACACTGTATCCATATGACAGTTTTTTTATCTTTTTTTTTTTTTTTCCACACAGAGCTTTCTTTTGGTGATATTTAATCACAGGCTTTTTTATTTTTTGCTAAACAAACACAAAAAAAGACTGAAATTAAAAAATAAAATAAAGTTTTTCATACTCTGTTATAAAATTTTGCAAACAGGTAATTTTTCTACTTCATTGATGTGCGCTGATGAGGCTGCACTAGTAGGCGGAACTGATAGGTGGCACTGGTGGACACTGGTTAGCGGTACTGATAGGGGGCACTAGTAGGCGGAACTGATAGGTGGCACTGGTGGGCACTGGTTAGCAGAACTGATAGGGGGCACTGGTTAGCGGTACTGATAGGTGGGCACTGGTTAGCGGTACTGATAGGTGGGCACTGGTTAGCGGTACTGATAGGTGGGCACTGGTTAGCGGTACTGATAGGGGGCACTGGTTAGCGGTACTGATAGGGGGCACTGGTTAGCGGTACTGATAGGGGGCACTGGTTAGGGGCACTGGTTAGCGGTACTGATAGGGGGCACTGGTTAGCGGTACTGATAGGGGGCACTGGTTAGGGGCACTGGTTAGCGGTACTGATAGGGGGCACTGGTTAGCGGTACTGATAGGGGGCACTGGTTAGCGGTACTGATAGGGGGCACTGGTTAGCGGTACTGATAGGGGGCACTGGTTAGCGGTACTGATAGGGGGCACTGGTTAGCGGTACTGATAGGGGGTACTGATAGGGGGCACTGGTTAGCGGTACTGATAGGTGGCACTGGTTAGTGGCACTGAAGGGCACCCCGTGGGAACAATGTCCCTCTAACAGAAGCTAGTTAACGTCGTTCTTCTTTTCTTCACACTGACAGCGTGAGGAAAAAAAATCCGATAACCAGCTTCTGTTCACTTCCGTGATCTGCTGTCATTGGCTGACAGCTGATCACGTGGTAAATGGCCCGCTGTGATTGGCCCTTTACCCACTCTGTGATCGGCCGAGTCCCAAGAACTCAGCGATCAGAGCGTGCCTCCCGCGTGCCAGAATGGGAGGACGTCTATTTACACTCTCCCGGCATTTTAAGCCCGCGCTGTAACCGTCTTTCGGCTATAGCACGGGCACCAAGTAGTTAAATCTTCTTCTTTCTTTTTTTTTTTCTCTTGCAGTGTGCCACATGAGCTTGCTGGGAAAATTGGAATACTGCAGCAAGTCCATTCTCTAGCACAGCCCCTCCCTCCTAGCATGTTATAATCCTGTTTTCTTCTGGAAGTGTCAAATTATTGTCTATAGTGGCCCAGCTCCTACCCTAAACCTTTTATATAGCTGCCAGGGAAGGTGTGAAGAGCAATACCATAGTGTCACCTGAGTGACCGCTCCGTGTCTGCTGACATCACATCCAAATGGCGGCACCCAGCAGCAGTCTCGGGGGTTTTGGATGTTTACACGAGGGAGGCTTTTACAGGGAAATATGTTTGATGTGTAAAGTGTTGATGGTGCCGGCTATTCACGGTGGTCTTTTCTTTAGGTAAGTGGCCTCAAGGCTACACTGGCCCCTATTATCCTGGAGGCCCTCATGATGAATCAGCCAGAAGGGGTCCAGCTTCAGGTCAAGCAGGTAAGAGAACTGATCTCAGATAATGAACATTATTAAACCTATGTAATGGTTATGACCTCTCCGCTGATTTCTACCAATAATGAAGTAAGATTTGATCACTGCAGCACAGCTCCATGCTGCGTTTTCAGTGTGAAAAGGACACAGAGAAAACAATCGTTTTTCTCTGTGTTTTAGCAGTGACTGGCGTTTTTACAGTGCAGTAAAACGCTATTAACCGCACCAGTGTGTATTCTGCCTAGGGCCAGTTTAGCTACAGAATGGTTAAGTCTTCCATAAGTGTCCCAGAGACCAACAAGCAGGCCGGAGGGGGTCAGCAGGGCAAAGTGACTGCAGTTGGTATGGGTACCCTGTAAATCTAAACTTAAAAGTGGTTGTTAAAGCGGGGGTCCACCTATCTATCGTTTTTTTTTTTTTTGAGTTCATTCACAAACTTTTCTTCTCAGCATTACATACTCACATATTGTGTGTAATATGTCCGCCTGTGTCAGATTTCGTCGGAAAGAATAACTTATATTATTCACTGCTGGCGGTTTCCATCTTCATTGTGGGCATTTGAAGCCCACAAGCATTTATTTCCTGGATGTGGTGAATGCTGTGCTCCCAGCATTCACCGCTCGTTCCCGCACATGCTCAGTGGCATCCTGAGAAGCCTGAGACTAGCTCCCAGGAGTCTGAGAGAGGCTAGAAACACGCCTACTCCCACGGGAGGAGAACGAGGAAGTGCAAAGAAGAATAGAAAAATAAAAGGTAATTACAGCGATTTAAATTTTTTTAAACGGCATGTCAGCATCTAGGCAAGGAAGAGAATACATACAGATATTGTTCAAAATTTGGGTGGAACCCCGCTTTAAGCCACTTGGTGTTCTTTTTACAATCCCGTCTGTTACAGTTAATGTCCCCAGTGTATGTATTTTTTAATTTTTTTTTCTTAAGGAAGCCGCTATATAGCTTATTTTATAGCACTGCTCGGCGCTCACATGACCGGCCGCCTCTCTCAATCTGACAGCTATAGCGGATGGGGATGAGAATCCCCCACTGGATCAACCAGGAGGAGGAGAGAAGGAAAGAGGTGGCTGGTCATGTGAGCGGCGCTATAAAATAAGATATATAGTGGCTTATTTTTTTTTTTAAACATATACACTGGGGACATTATTTACTATAATACTATACAGAGGGGATTGTAAAAAGAACACTGAGTTACGATAGCAGCAGGAGGGGGAGGAAGAGCTGACAGGCGGGGAGGGGAGGGGAGGGGGACAGAAAAGGGCTGCAGATGATGAAGGTATATAAACTGACCACGATGTCGGGGCTCAGCAGCCATGATAAACCGTGGTCAGTTTACAGGGAGAGGACAGAACCAGGCAGGATCAGCCAGGTATTTTTAGATGATAGAAGGGGCCAAATGACACAGCACAAGCATTGTGCTGTTCATGCTTTAAAGGAACAGGATCCATTTTTTTTCTGTATAGGTTGAAAAACACTTTTCAAGTATAAAACATTGTTAACAGGAAAAGTTTTATGGCTGAAGAATTTTTTCTTTTTTTTTTTTTTTTTGGAACTTGTAAACTCGCTGCTCGTCATACCACCTCAGTGTACAATGATTAGAGCTGAGTGTCGGGATGATTTATGCCCTGTGCACAGTCACAGGATTTACATCATCAGTGACCGACCAATGTCTTAGTATGCTGTGCATTTTTGCACATCATGGCAGGCGCTGGGGATATTGTGGTGATACATTTTATAGTTAGTCAGGTTGAAAAAAGTCCATTCAGTTCAGCCAATAAAAAAAAAAAAAAAAAAAAAAAAAAATCATAAAATCCCATATACACAATCATATACCCACAGTAGATCCAGAGGAAGGGGGAAAACCCCCAGCAAAGCATGATCCAATTTGCTACAGCAGGAGAAAAAAAATTCCTTCCTGATCCCCCGAGAGGCAATCAGATATTCCCTGGATCAACTTTTACCTGTAAATGTCAGTATCCAGTTATATTATGTACGTTTAGGAAAGAATCCAGGCCTTTTTAAAGCAATCTACTGAGCTGACCAGAACCACCTCTGGAGGGGAGTCTATTCCACGGTAATTAACTTTTCTTAGAAAGCAACACTGTGGGATAAGTTGAAAAGTGACAGGTTCTCTTGAAGAAACAAAACCTCCTCCCACTGCTATACCAGTTGGGCACAGCCCTTAGTGCTTCTGGGCTTTAAAGCGGAGTTCTATCCAAAAATAGAACTTCCGCTTTTTGGAATCCTCCCCCCCTCCGGTGTCACATTTGGCACCTTTCAGGGGGGAGGGGGGAGCAGATACCTGTCTAATACAGGTATTTTGCTCCCACTTCCGGGCATAGATACCCACTTCCTGTCCCCCCCCTCGCTGTCTTCTGGGAGAAACACGGGTCCCAGGAGACAGCAAGGGCCAGTGGGAGCGCAGCTTCACTTCCTGATTCCCTTACTGAAGATGGCGGCGGCAGCACCCAATAGCCGAGGGACAGATCGGCTTCGGGCATATTTGAAAAGTCAGCAGCTGCAGTATTTGTAGCTGCTGACTTTAAAAAATAAAAAATCGGCGGACCTCTGCTTTAAGCAGCTTGTGAGCTCCTCCCCCGAGGTGCAGTGCTTGGGCCTGATCGGCCAATTGCAGGCTCCGATAGTTGACAGGGAAGGAGGAGTTAACCTCCTCTGATGGATGGGGAGGGGGTTAGTTCTTACAAGAGAACTGGTCACCTTTTAAATGGTCAAAGTTACAATGTCTCTTTTAAAGTAAAAATCCCCTTTTAATAGACCGTTTACTTTCCTTTTTCCTGTATCTCAGACATTATTTTATTGTATCTCCGCAGCATACAGAGGCAGATTACCTGAAAAGATTCAAAGTTCGGCCAGATGTGGAAAAGATGAAAGCTGCCATTAACTGAGACCCTCCTACTAATGCATATGACTGGAGAATCCTGGAACCACCAATGAACCTCTCTGGATACACCAAGCAACGGAAATTCTGCTGAACAGCTGTGAAATGGAGAAAATGGTCCACACTAATACCAATGTGTGTGATGTTGGGCTCTGGTCAGAGCTGCTATGGGATGACTGTTATGGATGACAGTCATTTTTTTTTTTTTATACAATACTTGTAATATTTAAAAATAAAAGTGCATAACTCGAAAGAAGTTGATCTGTTTAGCTAGAATGTGAGCCACAACACCTCATCATAACACTTAAAATTTAAAGCTGAACTGGAGACTGGTTACAAATTTTTACCCACATTTTCTGTCCATATATACTGTACATAACAAACATGTTTCATTTTTTTTTTTTTCTCTAGCAACCTAGTTTCTGTGTCATTTCTCTTGATCGAAAAAAGTCTGTCATCTCTTTGAATTAGAATCCGCTACTATACCCGGTCATTTGGGGGCAGTATTCATGCAGCATTGACCTCTCTGAAAGACAAGAAGTGAGGTCACATCCTGTTTGCAAGAACAAACTACAATTCCCATCATGCAATAGGCTTTAGAGCCAACAGGGAGTGTGAATGTGGGTCATATTGTAGGCAGGTTTTTGGCTCACCAGTAGTAGGGTAAACAATGTGGCTCATGATGGCACCTAAATGTGAAATTAAAGCGGAGTTCCACCCAAAAGTGGAACTTCCGCTCATTGTACTTCCTCCCCCCCCCCCCCCTCCGGTGCCACATTTGGCACCTTTCTGGGGGGGGGGGGTGAGTGAATTAGGATACCTGTCCCCACTTCCAGGAGCCTCGGCCATGGATATTTGCGTCAACGTTCAGACTCCCTCCTCCTTCCCAGCCACCGAGCCAGAAGGAGAGAGGAGCGGAGCCTCACGTATGCGCAGTAGAGTTCCCGGCGTAAGGCTACACTGCTGGGTTCCCTTACTCACAATGGAGGCATCAGCTGCGGTGCCAACATCGCTGGGCTCCAGGACAGGTAAGTGTCCGATCTATTAAGTCAGCAGCTGCTGGCTTTTAATTACTGCAGCGGTGGGCTGGCCTCCACTTTAAAATCGTGTAGCTGCCCCTTTAAAACGAGTGAAAACAGACACTCCAACATGAAAATAAACTAAAGGTAAAAGGTGTTGGCACTACTAAACATCACATATATAGTGAATTAACATAGTAGAAAATGAGATATATATGTCTCTAGCGCTCTCTCTCTCTCTCTCTATATCTCTATATCTCTATATATATATATATATACATACATACATACACACACACACACACACACACACACACACACACACACACACACACCATTTGCAAACTAATAAAGTCCAATGAGGCAAACCCAACACCAAATAAGGAAATAAAAAAAAAACCCTTCTAGTTTGTATCTTCAAAAAAAATACTTGTGCACATGAGGTAGATGGCAACTTACCAAAGGTGTTTGACCACTTTTTACGGTAGGTCAAAATGCGCTTTATTTTAATAAACCAGATGGATCCTGAGTTTACACCTCTTCACTTTGAGAATCCCTCCCGCAAAAGCTGAGGATATGAGAACAGACTCCACCAGGGACACAAAGAAGAACTTTTTAAATAAAACTTACTACACCATAAAAGTTCTTCTTTGTGTCCCTGGTGGAGTCTGTTCCCATATCCCCAGCTTTTGCGAGAGGGATTCTCAAAGTGAAGAGGTGTAAACCCAGGAAAAAAAAAAATCTTTTTACATAAAACATACTACACCATAAAAGGTTTTTTTCCTGGGTTTACACCTCTCCACTTTGAGAATCCCTCCGGCCAAAGTTGGGGATATGGGAACAGACTCCACCAGGGACACAAAAGAAGAACTTTATGGTGTAGTACGTTTTATTTAAAGGCTTGTATAAAAAGTTGCACTCGCATGTGACTGTGCCAATCCCAGCACTAAGGAGTCTACAGCATGTGCGGATAGGGTATACCAGGCTCATGCCCGCGTGCGATCCACGCCTTGCTCTGGATATACTACTTGGATAGACGGCACGTATGGGACCTGGAAATGACGAATCCCCCACTCCGACATGTCACCGTACTGATGTCTTCAGGAAGACACCAGTATGGTGAAACGTACATCCGAGTGAGGATTCAACATTTCTGGGTCCAATATGTGACATCTAAGTATGGGTTCCTGGGTTCACACCTTTCCACTTTGAGAATCCCTCCCGCAAAAGCTGGGGATATGGGAACAGACTCCACCAGGGACACGAAGAAGAACTTTTATGGTGTAGTAAGTTTTTTATTTAAAAAGTTCTTCTTTGTGTCCCTGGTGGAGTCTGTTCCCATATCCCCAGCTTTTGCGGGAGGGATTCTCAAAGTGAAGAGGTGTAAACTCAGGATCCATCTGGTTTATTCAACTAAAGCGTACTTTGACCTACTGTAAAAAGTGGTCAAACACCTTTGGTAAGTTGCCATCTACCTTGTACACTCGTGGTGAAGCATTTTTTTTTTTTAAGATGCATCAAACAATGATTTTTTATATACCGTATATACTCGAGTATAAGTCGAATTTTTCAGCACATTTTTTTGTGCTGAAAGTGCCCCCCCTCGACTTATACTCGAGTCAAGCACTTTTCTGCAGGAAAAAATGTCATTTTCCGAACCGACTTTGGGGCCCCGTATCTCAGGGCCACTTGGTGCTAGGAACCCCAAATTTAGTGTGCAAACCCAGTGGAACTGGTACCACAACATATCCAAAGATGGAGTTCCTAGCACTAAGTGGCCCCGAGATACGCCAAAATCGGTTCGGAAAATGTCATTCTCTGCTGCAGAAAAGTGCTTGACATTTTCTGAACCAATTTTGGGGCCCCTTATCTCAGAGCCACTTAGTGCTAGGAACGCCAAATTTGGTGTACAAACCCAGTGGCACTGGTACCATAACATATCCAAAGATGGAGTTCTTAGCATCAAGTGGCCCCCGAGATACGGGGCCCCAAATCTGGTTCGGAAAATGTCATTCTCTGCTATAAAAAAGTGCTTGACATTTTCTGAACCAATATTTGGGGCCCTGTATCTCGGGGCCACTTGGTTCTAGAAACACTAGCTTTGGATATTTTATGGTGCTAGTTCCACTGGGTTTGCACACCAAATTTGGGGTTCTTAGCACTAAGTTGCCCCGAGATACGGGGCCCCAAATTCGGTCAACTGTGTCCATCTGCAGCAATGTCATTTTGGGACCCTTTGGGTTCAGAGACCCCAAATTTTGGCTGCAGCTGGGGGGCATCTAGGAACCCTTAAGTACCGAGTTTGAAGTTCAGGGGACCTATCGCTGCAAATGTGTACAGTGAGGCTGCAAATGGGCATTGTTGACCCTCTTTTCCACTTACAGTAGCTGTGCATTTCTCACCCTCGTCTTATACTCAGGTCAATAAGTTTTTCCAATTTTTTTGTGGTAAATTAGGGCCTCGACTTATACTCGGAATGACTTATACTCGAGTATATACGGTAATCTATTTTATACGTTTTTACGATGTTAATTCACTATATATGTGATGTTTAGTAGCTCCATCACCTTTTTACCTTTAGTTTATTTTAATCTGCAGTAATGGTGGGCAGGACAGACCAGGCCTGCCAGTCAAAGTGTGCGGTAATGGTATTTGGGACAGACCGGCAGTCTCCTGGCCCTGTCAATCAAACATTGCTATGCCAGTGGTTGGTCACACCAGGAGTCTGAGCTGCCTGGTCCCTTGCGCCACAGCAAGCATTGACTAAATAACATTGCAGCTTGCTGTACAGGGAAATACACAGGGGATATTGCAAGACCAGTGGCCAGGGGAAGTTGCAGGCATAACGCCCACTGGTCTTACAAAGCGGTAATAAAGACACTTGAACCCTCCTTCTTCAGAATTCAGGTTGGGTTTTATCAGTAGGTGGATGGCTGAATTGAAAAGCAAAAAAACATATTGATTAAAGGTCGGAAATGACCTTTCCAGAGAGCTCGGAGTTCAGTTTTAAAGCAGAGCTACACTCTGCCTCTATTTAAGGTGTGTGTATTTATCTGTGCTTTTCTATGAATGGATGGTCAGGTGACTGTTCAGCTACTTTTTTCCATCCTGCTGTGCACTGGTCGGTGGGAAAAGTCAGGTGGAGCCAGCACATCTTTTGCAGTGATTGTTTCACCCCCCCCCCCCCCCAAGATATCATGCCTTTTCTATGCTTATAAACACAGCTTTGTCTAAATTTGAACCATAAATGACCAAAAAACAAATCAGATGCTGCATGTTATATGCATTTGCAGTCTGGATCCCACCGCACACCATAAGACAGTAAGTAGTCTGAGCAACATACTGATTGCTGTAAAATAATTCATAAATCTGATTTACATAGTTAAGGGATGGGTTCTGCAGCCAACACTTTCTCGTGCAGATAGAACTGGCTCTATGGAAGTTGTGTGCACCACATAGAACTGCACTCCCTTGAAGCCTGGGGAAGCAGTGGGAACAATTCTATAATGGTCAGTGGATCTTGTGGGAGGTTGGGGCATTGCATAAACAGAACCTTTGCCCGCTGCAATGTCCTTTAAAGAAAATTCAGACGCACACAGTGGGGAGGAGAGCAGAAGACAATTTACAGGTGATACTCGAAAAATTTGAATATCGTGCAAAAGTTCATTTATTTTACTGATGCAACTTAAAAGGTGAAACTAATATATGAGATAGACTCATTACATGCAAAGCAAGATTGTTCAAGCCGTGATTTGTCATAATTGTGGTGATTATGGCTTCCAGCTCATGAAAACACCAAATCCACAATCTCAGAAAATTAGAATATTGTGAAAAGGTGCAATATTCTAGGCTCAAAGTGTCCCACTCTAATCAGCTAATTAAGCCATAACACCTGCAAAGGGTTCCTGAGCCTTTAAATCAGGGATATGCAAATAGCGGACCTCCAGCTGTTGCAGAACTACAAATCCTATGAGGCATAGCAAGACTCTGACAGCCACAAGCATGACTCCCAGAGGCTGAGGCATGATGGGACTTGTGGTTTTGCAACAGCTGGAGGTCCACTAACTGCATATCTCTCAGTCTGGTTCAGTAGGAATCACAATCATGGGAAAGACTGCTGACCTGACAGTTGTGCAGAAAACCATCAATGACACCCTCCATAAGGAGGGAAAGCCTCAAAAGGTAATTGCAAAAGAAGTTGGATGTTCCCAAAGTGCTATCAAAGCACATTAATAGAAAGTTGTGTGGAAGAAAAAGGTGCACAAGGAGGGATGACCGCAGCCTGGAGAGCATTGTCAGGAAAAGGCCATTCAAAAGTGTTGGGGACTTTCACAAGGAGTGGACTGAGGCTAGAGTGCATCAAGAGCCACCACACAGAGACGGATCCTGGACATGGGCTTCAAATGTCGTATTCCTCTTGTCAAGCCACTCCTGAACAACAAACAACGTCAGAAGCGTCTTACCTTGGCTAAAGAAAAACAGACCTGGTCTGTAGCTCAGTGGTCCAAAGTCCTCTTTTCTGATGAGAGAGAATTTGGCATCTCATTTGGAAACCAAGGACCCGGAGTACGGAGGAAGAATGGAGAGGCACACACTGCAAGATGCTTGAAGTCCGGTGTGAAGTTTCCACAGTCTGTGTTGATTTGGGGAGCCGTGTCATCTGCTGGTGTTGGTCCACTGTGCTTCATTAAGTCCAGGGCCAAAGCAGCCGTCTACCAGGAAATTTTGGAGCACTTCATGCTTCCTTCCGCAGACGAGCTCTATGGGGATGCTGACTTCATTTTCCAGCAGGACTTGGCACGTGCCCCACACTGCCAAAAGCACCAAAACCTGGTTCAATGACCGTGGGATTACTGTGCTTGATTGGCCAGCAAACTCGCCTGACCTGAACCTCATAGAGAATCTATGGGGCATTGCCAAGAGAAAGATGAGAGACATGAGACCGAACAATGCAGAAGAGCTGAAGGCCGCTATTGAAGCATCCTGGTCTTACATAACACCTCAGCAGTGCCACAGGCTGATATCTTCCATGCCACGCCGCACTGAGGGGCCCAAACCAAGTACTGAGTACATATGCATGCTTATACTTTTCAGAGGTCCGATATTGTTCTATGTACAATCCTTGTTTTATTGATTGCATGTACTATTCTAATTTTCTGAGATTGTGGATTTGGGGTTTTCATGAGCCGTAAGCCATAATCATCACAATTATGACAAATCACGGCTTGAACTATCTTGTTTTGCATGTAATGAGTCTATCTCATATATTAGTTTCACCTTTTAAGTTGCATTAGTAAAATAAATGAACTTTTGCACAATATTCAAATTTTTTTTCGAGTATCACCTGTATAAGGCAGCAGAGTTTTCCAATGGGAGAGAAACCGGTGAGGTTGGAGTTAGGCTTTAAACAAGTAATAACAGGTTGGGAGAGAGCTGCACCCATAACATTAAATACATAAATAGTGAAAGTAGTCCAAAAAATTCAAAAATCCACACAGTCCATGAATTTAGTTCTTGATCAACACCACAATGACTCCACACATAATGAAAGAAGTGCCCGACCACCGTACAAATTGCCTGCTTACCAGATAGTAGGAAAAGGGAAGCGATCGGCTGTAGCCCAGCAACGGCCTTTTACTTACAAGGACGGCTGTTGGACACACACAGGAATGCACCTGGTAATGGACCTGATAATGGCCACCACCTAAGTGACTCACTGGATTATGGCCATACTTGAGATGTACTCCCGGTGGGCTCAGGAAAAAGAAAAATAGGTAGGATAAAAACTCGCATAGAAACAAGTGCCAGCCGGCAAACACAGGAGCCCGTCCTCCTCACAACAGTGTGGTGACGTCAGTGCGTGCCCTCCCAGATGCGTTTCGTCATAGGTGACGTTTTCAATGGGGGTCGGGCAACACAATGACACACCACCATAAATAGGACCAGACCTTGTTCTGAGACGTAAGCATCAGGCCACAAACGCCATTTTGGTTTTTGGTTATGGGCATCTGATACCCATTCCAAAGCGGCAAGTATAGGTTAGACGGCTTGACGTGAATGTTGAGCTGAAATCACCATTATAATACTGGGCATCCAATACTGAACCATACAGCTAAAGGAAAAGTCTCCATAGTGAACCCTGCTCCACATCTTACGAACTTAAGGGCAATGGATGTTAGATGGAGAGCAGCAGGAAGAAATCTCGTCTCATAAGACAGATACCTACAAACCATACCAACTAACCTTACCGGAGGAAACCCGGCAGTTACAGTTAGAATGGGCATAGAACGAGACAAAAGTAATAACATACAAAACGGCAAAAAGTATTTTTAGTTCTTTACAAATGAATGGATTGTTTGGGAAAAATCTGACCCATGATAGCAGTAATACATGTACACCTAGTGAATGGGTACTTGAAGTTAATGACCTACACCAGGGGTTACATGGTGAACAATGACTTTCATATAAAGGGGAACAAAGCTGTGAAATAATTCTATAAAAACGGGTCTCCAAACTTTCTAAATAAAGGGTCCGTTTACTGTCCTTCAGACTTTAGGGGGGCCGGACTGTGCCCAGTGGGAGTAAACAATGCCTGGTCCTTGGTATTAGGGGTGGAAATAGTTGGTGTCAGTAGGATGAATATTTTTGTTGTCAGTGGAATGAATTATACCCCATTGTTGGTGTCAGTGGCAGGAATAATGTCTCAAGGGACCGATAAAGGCAAGCAAAGGGCCACAGTTTGGAGACCACTGATATAAAGCGCTGTACTACCTCCAGTAACAAGGCTGAGATGATTCTCCCTCAGGGGTGGATGCTTGGCAGGGACTCCTTCCTTCTATGGGCATTGGCTGGGGCTGCTGCCAATTTTTGGTACTTGCATGGGACCCACAATTTATGTCCTTTGTTTTAGGAAATAAAGCTAAATAATTTTGAATGGCACTTCAGCACAGGCGCTGTAGTTTGTTTTTGCCGCTGTAACGCGTGATCCATCACTCTTGCAGACCCCTGTTTACCTGTCCCCCCAAAAGACTGCCGCTGTCTGCACCCTATGAGGGACAGTGCTGTGATGACAAAAGCAGCTATTAGCATAGCTGCCAATCAATCCATGTGATCCCCCCCTTCCTCCCTCTTGCCTATCGCACCTGTTCACAGAAGAAGGCGTGCGGTAATCATGCACCCTTTTCCTTTTCCAAAAACTACAACTAGAAGGAGACCAGGTGCAGTTTTTCCATAGGGAGAACCCCACAGTGACCAGTGCCATAAAAGGAGAGAACGCAAAGTACGAATGGGGAACAAAAAGTAACAAGAAAAGGCGGACATTTTTACATGGGGAAGGCAAATACCACGATTCTAGTATTATAATTTTATATATATATATACACGGTATATATTATATATACACACATATATAGTACTATATTATAAAGTGATCCTGATATGGGCATTATTGATAACGCCGATATTATGATTACTATTATTATAGCAGTATAGTTCTAATTTAGTATATTTTCCCCAGTATTATCAATGCTGAATTTTTTTTCATACTTTTAATTAGATTATATTGTGGTGTTTTATATTTCATTTTAAATGTCCAAACCATATAACAATACAGTATAAAAAGATATATTTTTTATGTTAACCACTTAAGGACCAGGCCTATTTTTGACACCTGTTGTTTAAGTTAAAAATCATTTTTTTTTTGCTAGAAAAGTACTTAGAACCCCAAACTTTATATATTTTTTTTTCCCCAGACACCCTAGAGAATAAAATGGCGGTCGTTGCAATACTTTATGTCACACCGTATTTGCACAGGGTTTTATCAAAACAGTAAAATTAGCCCAATTTTTTCTATATTGTGAAAGATGATGCTATGCCGAATAAATTGATACCCAACATGTCATGCCATAGGCAACATTAAAAAATTTCTACAGATTATAAGTTTTGAGCTACAGAGGAGGTCTAGTGCTTGAATTATTGCTCTCGCTCTACCGATCATGGCGATACCTCACATGTGTGGTTTGAACACCATTTTCTTACGTGGGCGCAACTTACGTATGCGTTCGCTTCTGCGCGCGAGCTCGGAGGGACGGGCTTTTTAAATTTTATTTTACTTCTTTATTTATTTTTACACTGTCCTTTTAAAAAAAAAAATTTTGGATCACTTTTTTTCTTGTTATAAGGAATGTAAACATCCCTTGTAATAGAAAAAAAAAAGCATGACAGGACCCCTTTAACCGCTTGCCGACCGCCTCACGCAGATATACTGCGGCAGAAGGGCACGTACAGGCAGAATCACGTACCTGTACGTTCCCCATACAGGCGGCCAGTGGCAAGCTCCGCGAGTCGGGTCACGGGTCCCGCGGACTCGATCGCCGCGGGGATACCCGCGATCGCCTCACGGGGAGATGCTGATGTAAACAAGCACCTCCCCGTTCTGCCTAGTGACAGTGTCACTGATCTCTGCTCCCTGTCATTGGAGCAGAGATTCGGGACGTGTCACACACAGCCCATCCCCCCTACAGTTAGAAACACGCCCCTAGGACACACTTACCCCTACACTGCCACCTAGTGGTTAACCCGTTCACTGCCTGTGTCATTTACACAGGAATCAGTGCATTTGTTTAGCACTGATTGCTGTATAAATGACAATGGCCCCAAAAATGTGTCAAAAATGTCCGATGTGTCCGCCATAATGTCGCAGTCACAATAAAAATCGCTGATCGCCGCCATTTAAAAAAAAAAATTATTAATAAAAATGCCATAAAACTATCCCCTATTTTGTAAACGCTATAACTTTTGCGCAAACCGATCAATAATCGCTTATTGTGATTTTTTTTTTACCAAAAATATGTAGAAGAATACGTATCGGCCTAAACTGAGGAAAAAAATTGTTTTTTATATATTTTTGGGGGATATTTATTATAGCAAAAAGTAAAAAATAATGCGTTTTTTTTCAAAAAAAGGACGTCAATTTTGTTTGGGAGCCACGTCGCACTACCGCGTAATTGTCAGATAAAGTGACGCAGTGCCGAATCGCTAAAAGTGCTCTGGTCAGGAAGGGGGTAAATTCTTCCGGGGCTGAAGTGGTTAATGTGAGATCTGGGGTCAAAAAGACCTCAGATCTCTCATTTAAACTTAAGAAACAATAATAATTTTTTTTTTTTTTTTTTAATTCTTTAATAAAAAAAAAATTGTCCCTTTAATGCCATTGGGCGGAAGTGACGTTTGACATTGCTGCTGTCATCAGATGGCACAGAGTCGAGTGGGGGCCATCATTCCCTCACTTGACTTAGTGCCAAGCAGGGGAAACGATCGGATCATCTCCACCGACGGCTCCGGTAAGCGGCGCCCGCCCCTGAAGAAAATACCGGGGTTATGGCAGCTGTTTGCTGCCATAACAACAGTATTTAACGTCAAAGGACCGTTATCGGCGGCGGTCGGTCCAGAAGTGGTTAAAGTGATTTTAAAGAAAAGAATAAAAAAAAAGAAAAAAAAAAGGTCATACTTTTCTGCTCTGTGAAATGGTTTTGCACAGAGCATCCCTGGCTCCTACACTTTTGGGGTCCCCTGCCAGCGGTCCTGGCTCCTCCCCCCTACCCCTAATAGCAGGCTTGCTCCAGAGCCACGCTCTGTGTGTCCATTCACGCACACAGCGTGGCCCAGCCCCCCTGCTCTCTCTTCATTGGCTCACTGACTGCAATAGCCAATGGCTTCCACTGCTTTGTGAGCCAATGGGGGATAGAGAGACCCCGAAGAGCCACTGCTCTCATGCACATCGCTAGATAGTGATGGGGCTCAGGTAAGTATAAGGGGGGCTGGGGGGGGGAGCTGCACCCAGAAGATTTGTTTTACCTTAATGCAGAGAATACATTAAGATAAAAATAAAAAAAAATAAAAAACCCATGAGCCTTTAGAACCACTAATTAGTTAATTATTAGCATTTTTTATCTTTTCATATTATGTTTCAGTTCTGATTAGGGCTGCAACTAACGATTATTTTCATAATCGATTAGTTGGCCGATTATTGTTTCGATTAATCGAATAATCGGTTAATAACCTTAAGAAATGTTAGGCGTATGATTTAGTTAAAATGTAAAGTTTAAAAAAAAGGCAAAGAGCAAAATCTCTTATCCACTCTGAGAATAACAGACAGAAGAGATATATACTGTATATACTATTAGAAGAGATATACTGTATATACTATTAGAGGAGATATACTGTATATACTATTAGAGGAGATATACTGTATATACTATTAGAGGAGAGATATACTGTATATACCATTAGAGGAGATATTCTGTATATACTATTAGAAGAGATATACTATATATACTATGAGAAGAGATATATACTGTATATACTATTAGAGGAGATATACTGTATATACTATTAGAGGTTGAATCTGGTAAATATCATCAGACTAGGATCTTTTTTTAAAGAAAAAAAAAAAAGACGGTTTTGCAGATTTTCAAACAAAACTGTAATATATTATATGCTGGCCATACAAAAACAATGTCTTCCCTCAAAAAAATTTCATTTTAAGAATGTTCGTTCGATTTTCGAATCATTAGTGGCGTCAAATCGACGTTCGTTTTCAACCACAGTGACAGAAAAATTTAGAAATAATAGAAAACTTCTTGGTCAAAGGAATTTTTCAGACAGTGTATGTGATTTTCGTTCAGAAATGACATTCATTTTAAAACAGAATGTTAAAAGCAAGTGAAAATTTCAAACAACATTCTTTCATTCAGCAAATGTACAAAGATTTTTCATATGAATATTCTCGTCTGAAAATTGATCCATGTGGCCAGCATAAGGCTCAGTACATGCCTATGCAGTTTGCTTTTGATCTGTTTCTACACTGCTTTTTGCTGTGCGTTAAGTACAGTATAGAGTGCCCCAATAACAAGGTAAAGAAAACTTCTGCCTTTAGAACCACTCACTTCCTACCCAGGACTACAAGTCCCATGGGGCATTGCTCCTCAGACATTCACAAGTTCTCAGGCACTTACTGACATGTGTGCTGCACTGTATTTCCTGATATGTAAACAAATAATGCAATCTGTATGCAGGCAGCTGGCCAATTAATCGATTATGAAAATAATAATCGATTAATTTCATAATCGATTAGTTGTCGATTAATCGATTAGTTGTTTCAGCCCTAGTTCTGATGAAAGGAGCAGAGCTAAGCCTTCAAAACATGTTAACGTCTGTATCCACTTTGTTAGGAATAAACCTTTTGTTTTGTGACCCGAATATTACAGTTTAGCACTTCAGTCCTCGATCTATTCGATTGTCTTTACAACTTAAGATCATTTTGGAAATCCTTCATTATGTGCTAAACCTGCCAGTAGATATGTGTACTGACAAAAAATGTGTTCATTTTCGTTTCATTCGTTTTTTTTTGCTTTTTTCAGAAATTCGAAAATTCAGAAATTGGAATTCCCAAATTTTGAATTTCCAAATTTTCAAATTTCGAATTTTCAAATTTTTTTGGAATTCGAGAATTCAGAAATTCGAAAATCTGAAAAAAAGAAAGAAAAATCAGTAAAATTTGAAATAATAACTAACTAATAATAACTAACTATTAAATTATAGGTATTGGAATTTCCTTTCAAATTTGGCTGTTAGTGAACGTAACGAATACAAATTTATCTGAAGTTACGAATGATCCGAAATAACGGATGCCGCATCTAAACAAATGGAATGGAACAAATTAATAATAAATACTAATAATAAAAAGGTTTTTTTATTATTATTATTGATTATTATTAGATTATTACGTTCCATTCGTTTAGATATACGGCATTCGTTATTTCAGATAATTCGTAACTTCGGATAAATTTGTATTCGTTACGTTCACAAACAGCCAAATTTGAAAGGAATTCCAATACCTATAATTTAATAGTTAGTTATTATTAGTTAGTTATTATTTCAGATTTTCGAATGTTCAGATTTTCATTCTTTTTGAATGTTCAGATTTTCATTCTTATTTTTGGATTTTCAAATTTCCTAATTTCTGACATTTTGAATTTCCGAACTTCCGAAATTTCCAATTTCCGAAAATTCGGAAATTCGAAATTCGGAAATTAACGAATTTGTCAAAATTCGTTAAAAAAACGAATTCGGAACTAAACGAATTGCACATGTCTACCTGCCAGCCTGATACTCATACCAGCATTAAAGCGCTGTGCAAACTGTTGGCGCTGTATAAATCATGTATATTAATTAGTACTGATGGATCAAAACAACAATATGAATCCATCATTAAAGTAATGCACACTGGCTCTGTTGTTAGCACCTCTGTCTTGCAGCATGGGGGGTCCTCAGTTTGTACTCGGGTCAGGACTTTATCTGCAGGGGGTTAATCCTCCGGGCCCCCCCTCGTCATTGGACCGCCCTCTGTACATATACTGCAGCAGGGCGGCCCTTAAGCACAACATCACGAACCTGTACGCGATTCCTCTCTTTGGCTCTGGGGCATGCGTGCACGCCGCTGGAGCCCCCACTCCCGCTGTGATTGGACACAGCGAAAGCCAATCAGCAGGGTCTGGCAAAAAACCCAGCAATCATTTGGAGAGAGGCAGAACGGTAGTCTGCCTATGTAAACAAGGCAGATCGCCATTCTACTACCCTGTTTCCCCAAAAATAAGACCTAGCGTGATTGTCGGTGATGGCTGCAATATAAGCCCTACCCCCCCCAAATAAGCCCTACCCTGTTTCCCTGAAAATAAGACCTACAAGGGCTTATTTGGGGGGTAGGGCTTATATTACAGCCATCACCGACAATCACGCTAGGTCTTATTTTCGGGGGAAACAGGGTAGTAAGAAAGACAGAGATCTTGTGTTTCTGCGAAGCAGAAACACGGATCTCTGTCTTTCTTCAGTTAAGCCATCCCCCACACAGATAGAAAGCACTCCCAGGGAACACATTTAACCCTTTGATTGCCCCTGATGTCAACCCCCTTCCCTGCCGCTACATTTTTTTTTTAGCACTGTATCGGTGTCACTGGTCCCCAAAAAGTGTCACTTAGTGTCAGATTTGACCGCCGCAATGTCGCAGTTCCGCTAGAAACCAATTATCACCGTCATTACTAGTAAAAACAATAAAAAGCAAAGAAAAGTCCATAAAAACATCCCATAGTTTGTAGACGCTATAGCTTTTGCGCAAACCAATCAATATACGCTTATTGGGATTTTTTTTTTTACCGAAAATATGTAGCAGAATACATATTGACCTAAAAATGAAAAAATCTTGCGAGCTACCAGAGATTATCACAACTGTATAAATAAATATATCCTGAAACAATATCAATAAATTGTGAAGAAATTAGATTTTTTACATTTTTTTTTTACAAGAGAGGCTTTTACAGGTACAAAACATGAATTAAATACATTAAATGCACATATCCTCTGAAGGGTCTGGTGACAGGGTCTCTTTAGCCCACCTCCAGAGTTTGGTGTATTGCACTGTTTGGCTGGTGTTGCTCAATAATCCGGTGTCAGTAAGTGTCTCGGGTAGGTCCTTCGTTGGTAGGATTGTCCCAGATTAGGACGCCTGCCCTTGCAGCTGACTCCTTTTCTTCATCAGCTCCTCAGCCCTCTTCTTCTGATAGTCCTGCATGCAATCTTTAAAGTTCTGCACCTGCGCCTGACACTTCCTCCAGTCCTGGTGCTCCGCCATGCACTCCTGTACAGCGTAATGAAAGGCCGTGCAGCCGGTCCGAGCGATCATCTGATCCACCGGGTCATCCTCGTCCTCCACTTTCCGACTGCGGTCGTGAGCCTGCGATGTTGGAGCGGACATTCTGTATGGGAAGAGATGATGGGGAGAAGAATGAGGAAGACATACCAGGAATATACACCGACCAGCCATAACATTATGACCACTGACAGGTAAAGTGAATAACATTGATAATCTCATTACAAAGGCATCTGAAAGTGGATGGGATATAGAAAGCAGCAAGTGAACATGTTGTCCTTGAAGTTGCTTTGTTAAAAAATGACCAAGTGTAAGGATTTGCAGGACAGGGGCCAAATTTTAATGTCTAGACGACTGGGTCAGAGCAGCTCCAAAACTGCAGCTCTTATGGGATGTTCCCTGTCTGCAGTGGTCTGGACCGACCAAAAGTGGAATGAAAACTGGGTCATGGAAGGCCAAGACTCATTGATGGAGGCCAGAGGGGAAAGGCTCATTGATCAAGGCCGGAGGGGAAAGGCTCATTGATCAAGGCCGGAGGGGAAAGGCTCATTGATCAAGGCCGGAGGGGAAAGGCTCATTGATCAAGGCCGGAGGGGAAAGGCTCATTGATCAAGGCCGGAGGGGAAAGGCTCATTGATCAAGGCCGGAGGGGAAAGGCTCATTGATCAAGGCCGGAGGGGAAAGGCTCATTGATCAAGGCCGGAGGGGAAAGGCTCATTGATCAAGGCCGGAGGGGAAAGGCTCATTGATCAAGGCCGGAGGGGAAAGGCTCATTGATCAAGGCCGGAGGGGAAAGGCTCATTGATCGAGGCCGGAGGGGAAAGGCTCATTGATCGAGGCCGGAGGGGAAAGGCTCATTGATCGAGGCCGGAGGGGAAAGGCTCATTGATCGAGGCCGGAGGGGAAAGGCTCATTGATCGAGGCCGGAGGGGAAAGGCTCATTGATCGAGGCCGGAGGGGAAAGGCTCAATGATCGAGGCCGGAGGGGAAAGGCTCAATGATCGAGGCCGGAGGGGAAAGGCTCATTGATGAAGGCCGGAGGGGAAAGGCTCATTGATGGAGGCCGGAGGGGAAAGGCTCATTGATGAAGGCCGGAGGGGAAAGGCTCATTGATGAAGGCCGGAGGGGAAAGGCTCATTGATGGAGGCCGGAGGGGAAAGGCTCATTGATGGAGGCAGGAGGGGAAGGGCTCATTGATGGAGGCTGGAGGGGAAAGGCTCATTGATGGGGGCCGGAGGGGAAAGGCTCATTGATGGGGGCCGGAGGGGAAAGGCTCATTGATGGAGGCCGGAGGGGAAAGGCTCATTGATGGAGGCCGGAGGGGAAAGGCTCATTGATGGAGGCCGGAGGGGAAAGGCTCATTGATGAAGGCCGGAGGGGAAAGGCTCATTGATGGAGGCCGGAGGGGAAAGGCTCATTGATGGAGGCCGGAGGGGAAAGGCTCATTGATGGAGGCCGGAGGGGAAAGGCTCATTGATGGAGGCCGGAGGGGAAAGGCTCATTGATGGAGGCCGGAGGGGAAAGGCTCATTGATGGAGGCCGGAAGGGAAAGGCTCATTGATGGAGGCCGGAGGGGAAAGGCTCATTGATGGAGGCCGGAGGGGAAAGGCTCATTGATGGAGGCCGGAGGGGAAAGGCTCATTGATGGAGGCCGGAGGGGAAAGGCTCATTGATGGAGGCCGGAGGGGAAAGGCTCATTGATGAAGGCCGGAGGGGAAAGGCTCATTGATGGAGTTGGGTGGGGAAAGGCTCATTGATGGAGGCCGGAGGTACGATCGCTCCGTTCTCAGTGTAGAGGCGCCGGGGGACAGATGCAGCATCCACCTAGGTAAGTATGATTAGGGAAAGAAAAAAAGAAACCCGTACTGCTCTTTTAAATACTGGGGGGGGGGAACCTCTAGGGGAAACCAGGATGGATGGAGATCTGGGGGTCCTAGTAGATCACAGACTGAGCAATAGCATGTAATGTGTAATGCCAAGGTGCAGTATGCATTACAAAGAGCATTTACTCAAGAGATGAATATATAATTCCACCGCTCTACAAAACTCTGGTTCGGCCACATTTTGAGTATGCGGCCCAGTTCTGGTCACCAGTCCTCAGGAAGGAAGTCTTGGAACTGGGGAGAGTCCTGAGAAATGTGACAAAATGAATAAGAGGACTGGATGACCTTAATTATGAGGAACGACTACAAGCACTAAATGTGTTCCCCCTAGAGAAGAGACGCTCGAGAGGAGATCGGATCGCAATATACTAGCATAGGGAATAAACTATTCAGTCTCATGGAGTTTAATAGGACAAGCGGCCACTCAATGAAGTTGGAGAAGTGGTTTAATCTTAACCTCTTCCCTACCGTGCTATAGCTGATATAAGGCTACACAGCAGCTCTCCAGTTCTGGGAGGGAGTCCTCCTGAGAATGTGCTTCCCGCGTGTCTGCCGGTGCGCGCAGCGGAAAATGTTTGTGATCGCTGTGTACCTTGGACCCAGTTCGGGCTGAAGGGCCAATCACAGCGACCACATGTGAACAGCCCTGCCGGTTATCGGCTCTCCATTCCTCACACAGAGACACCATGTAAGGAAAGGAGAGCCAATCTGACAGGGCACAGGGAGTACAGAATTTACACTGATATTCAGGGCACTGATTATCAGTGCAGCCCCATCAGTGCCGCTTATTAGTGAAGCCTATCAGCGCCCATAAGCGCAGCCTCATCAGCACCCATCAGCGCAGCCTCATCAGTGCCTATCAGTGCAGCCTCATCAGCGCCCATCAGCACAGCCTCATCAGCGCCCATCAGCACAGCCTCATCAGTGCCAATCCATGCCCACCAGTGCCTATAACCACAGCCTCATCAATGCCCATCAGCGCAGCCTCATCAGTGCCCATCAGCGCAGCCTCATCAGTGCAGCCTCATCGGCACTGATGGGTGCTGATGAGGCTGCGCTGATGAGGCTTCGCTGATGGGCACTGATGAGGCTGCGATGATGAGGAGGCGCAGATAGGCTTCACTAATAAGTGCGCTGCCTCTCTCTGCAGCGCCCATCAGCGCAGCCTCAATGCCCATAAGCGCAGCATCATCAATGCCCATCAACACAGCCTCATCAGTGCCAATCAATGCCCATCAGTGCCTATAAGCACAGCCTCAGAATTGCCACCTCATCAGTGCCCATCAGTGCTCCTAAGCGCAGCCTCATCAGTGCCCATCAGTGCAGCTTCATCAGTGGCCATCAGCGCAGCCTCATCAGTGCCAATCAATGCCCATCATTGCCTAAAAGCACAGCCTCATCAGTGCCACCCCATTAGCGCCCATCAGTGCTCATAAGCACAGCCTCATCAGTGCCCATCAGCTCCACCTCATCAGTGCCCATCAGTGCCCATCAGCTCCACCTCATCAGTGCCCATCAGTGCCCATCAGCTCCGCCTCATCAGTGCCCATCAGCGCACATCAGTGAAAAAAAATACTTACTTGCAAAGTTTTACAACAGAAACTAAGAAAAAAATTTTTTTTCAAAATGTTCAGTCTTTTTTCGTTTATTTAGCAAAAAATAAAAACCCAGGGGTGATGAAATACCATCAAAAGAAAGCTCTATCTGTCTAAAAAAAAAAAAAAAAATTATAAAAATGTCATATGGGTACAGTTTGCATCATTCAAAGTGTGACAGCGCTGAAAGCTGAAAAATGGTCTGGGCAGGAAGGGGATGCAAGTGCCCGTTATTGAGGTGGTTAACTACGTAGAGGGTTCTTTACTGTTAGAGTGGTAAGGATGTGGAACTCTCTTCCACAGTTGGTGGTGTCAGCGTGTCGATAATTTATAAAAAAAAATTCCTAGAAGGGCATCTTACGGAATGGGGATATGAAAACTAGTATTACCATAAACACACTCACATGGGTTGAACTAGATGGACTGGTGTCTTTAATCAACCTTACCAATAGAACTATGAATGGCGTCGCGCTGCCTCTGTGTGTTATTTTACACCGTGCCAGGAGCTCTGGCACAGGACAAACATGCGGCCATTCTCCTGAAGTTGCTCGCTGCCTGGCTGCCTCTCTCTGTAGTCCCTGGCCTACAGCAAGCCGTGCAGACAAGGACTTGTGACTTTCCTGTTGTTCACTTGTTCCCAGCCAAGGGACACACAGTCCTGAAAGCAGAGGATCACCATGACAACCAGTGTTTTCTATAGGATGCCAGCAATGGCACAACCCCCACTTCTCTGGCAGGTTTATATTTATTTCTATAGCAGCCCTTTGATAGAGAACCTCTATGGAGCTAAGGAGAGGACTCCCCTGATAATCAGGGGCAGCACATGTCATATAATACAGATAATGTCTCACCTGGACAGACTCTCTTGTTTCCTTTCGTATCCTCTCCTAACTCTTATTTCTCTTTTTACAACACTTTCCAATGTCACCAAACTATATTCCTTGCAATGTTTTCCTGTTTGTTTGTTTTCAAAACTGTCCTCGGCTTCTGTGTTAAGAATTACACAGTGTCGGCCATTTTTATGAAGCCCACGGTATTCAAACAGATACAGACGATCCTACAGAAAAATGGCAGCGAAACGGAGACAAAGGTTACAGGCGGTGTTCCGTCAGAATTGGTCACTTCCCGTTTCATCGCCGCCATATTGCTACACCCCCGCACTCCTCCATAGTAACGATACACCGAGAAGGGGGCAAGCGGACACCTTGTTACACCCACCGGAGTTTTGCATCTCGCAGTTATTTTTAACAAGAAACGGAGCTTATAAGGTGAAATACAGTATTTGGAAATCCATCGGACAGTTTACATGTTGAATTATAAAAGCAGTTGTGTTTTGTCAAATTAGCAAATCTATGAGGTCAGCAGGCTTGCCGCTGCTTTTAAAATTCAACATCTAAACGGTCCGTCGGATTTCTATATACTATATTTCACCGTATAAGCTCCGTTTTCTGTTAAAAATAAATGTTGAATGCAAAACTCCGGTGGGTGTAACAAGATGTCCGCTTGGCCCCTCCTCGGTGTATCTTTGCTATGGAGGAGAGCGGGGTGTAGCAAGATGGCGGCGACGGAACGTCACTTCCGTTACTAATTCTGAACCGCAACCATGGTGTAGATGAGTCTACAGAAAAATGGCTCCAGAAATGGAGACACTTAGTGTCATATTTTTCCACCATATTTTTTAATAATATATTTCTGGAGGTTTCCACATGTGCTTCCGGTTGTCATTTGGTCTCCAGCAAAATGTCTGCCAGGATTTACATCCAGAGTGACTGGGCTCAGAGTCTCAGGTGATTGTGGGGAGATATCAGGGTGTTATTATTGTTATGATGGAAAGTGTGTGTAAATATCAGGGTGTTGTTGTTTTTATGGAATATTACATGGTGGGGAGTTTCTAGGGTTGCCACCTTTTCTTCAAACCAAACCCGAACACGTTTGGGGCGCACAGCAATTTTTTTGTAGTACACGCTATAGGATTGTAAAATACCTGGGACACCTTTTGGGTTACCCAAGGAGAGTAGTAATGAGGCGTGCTACAGGGAACAGTGGCTGTGGCCAAATTGCATTAACAGTGGGGGGAGGGGGGCTTAAAGGGGTTGTAAACCTTTGTGTTTTTTCACCTTAATGTATCCTACGCATTAAGGTGAAAAACACCTGGCAGTCACCGGCCCCCCAGCCCCCGTTTTACTTACCTGAACCCCTTCATTCAGTCGGCGGGGACGTGCTGTCCCTCTCTCCCCGGGCTCCTGGCTCTTGATTGGATAGATTGATATCAGCGCAGTCATTGGTTCCCGCTGCTGTCAATCATATCCAATGATGCGTACGCTGGGGCCGAGTCCTGCATTCGGCCTCTATGGACGCAGAATACCTGACTCGGGAGCCCGCAAGGTAACCCCCGGGAGAACGCTTCTCCCAGGGGGTTATCTGATGTGGGGAGGAGCCGCCGAGGGACCCCAGAAGACGAGGATCGGGGCCACTCTGTGCAAAACGAGCTGCACAGCGGAGGTAAGTATGATATGTTTGTTTAAAAAAAAAAAACGACCCTTACGATCACTTTAAAGGGGTATGGTTTAATAAAACAAAAGCATTCGTGTACACATAAAATATGATTCAATTAATAGAAGAAATGTCAGTTAAAATATGAAACTAGCCTACCTTAAAAGTGGACACTGTCAGCCAGTAGAGCAGAATATGGTGTCAGTAAAGCAGAGATTGGTGTCAGTAGGGCAGTGGACGGTGTCAGTAGGGCAGTGGACGGTGTCAGTAGGGCAGTGGACGGTGTCAGTAGAGCAGTGGACGGTGTCAGTAGGGCAGTGGACGGTGTCAGTAGAGCAGTGGACGGTGTCAGTAGAGCAGTGGACGGTGTCAGTAGGGCAGTGGACGGTGTCAGTAGGGCAGTGGACGGTGTCAGTGGAACAGTGGACGGTGTCAGTATTGCAGTGGACGGTGTCAGTATTGCAGTGGACGGTGTCAGTATTGCAGTGGACGGTGTCAGTATTGCAGTGGACGGTGTCAGTAGGGCAGAGGACAGTGTCAGTAGGGCAGAGGACGGTGTCAGTAGGGCAGAGGACGGTGTCAGTAGGGCAGAGGACGGTGTCAGTAGGGCAGAGGACGGTGTCAGTAGGGCAGAGGACGGTGTCAGTAGGGCAGAGGACGGTGTCAGTAGGGCAGAGGACGGTGTCAGTAGGGCAGAGGACGGTGTCAGTAGGGCAGAGGACGGTGTCAGTAGGGCAGTGGACGGTGTCAGTAGGGCAGTGGACGGTGTCAGTAGGGCAGTGGACGGTGTCAGTAGGGCAGTGGACGGTGTCAGTAGGGCAGTGGACGGTGTCAGTAGGGCAGTGGACGGTGTCAGTAGGGCAGTGGACGGTGTCAGTAAAGCAGAGATTTGTGTTAGTAGAGCAGGGGACGGTGTCAGTAGAGATTGTTTAGAGCTACCTGGGTGTGGAGTGTCAGTCGCACAGCTGCAGTAGCAATCATGAGAACTCCTTGCTTGCTCTTTAAAATCTTCAAAATGTATTGTCTCTCCATAAAAGACACAGACAGCAGATGTAAACGCGTTTCAGCCTTGCGGGCCTTGTACACTACAAATGCCATATACAAAAATGCCACAATATATAGCAGTGGCGACAGGTGCTCAAATTTTTTGGGGGGCGCAATCAAACTGAAAAATTCTGAAAAAAACATCAATTGCAGCCTCGCTGCCCCATCAAACACCGCTACTGTGACCCCGCCCACTCGCCGTCTGCCCGGCACTTACCCTATCTCGGTGGCGGGTCAGGCAGCGGGTGACGGCGGCGAGCTGTGGGACCTTGCAGACGGGTCAGAGAGTGTCCTCCATGCATCTTCTACCCTCCTTCTGATAGGCGCCTGTCCTTTCAGCCAATCAGGTGACGGTTATCAGACCTGCGCTACCTGATTGGCGGAGAGGCGGATCAGTGTTAGAAAAGCGAATATTCATTTGCTTTTGTAACACACCTGGAACGACTCCGAGCGCAATGCTTTGCGCTCCGAGTTCACCTTTTTTTGAAGCCCATTAGAGCCTAAGGCTCTAATCGTGTGCTTCTAAAACACACCCCCCCCTCCGCCACTGTAATTCAGGCGCCCGGCATCCGAAAAGGGGCCGGACGCCTGAATAGGGGGCAGCGGCAGCCATGGATAGATTCTTGCATTGCATGAATCTATCCATTAGTCAGAGAGGGGGCGGCGCCCTTGCGCCCTTAATGGACGCACCGCCACTAATGTATAGTGTATAAACCCCTCCTGGCAGCACATGTCATTAATTTGCCAATTTAGTAGATAATCAGAGTTACCTGGAGAGTGACAGCCACACTTGTAAACAAGGCCAAAAACTTGTATACTATTTCGCTCACCACCACTACCGACTCCTGGTCACACAGAGCTGCTTCCCTGAACCTCCAGGTCAGAGAGCATGCACTGGGTACTCTACATGCACGCGGGGGTACAGGGGAGTGGCTAGAACTGTTTTTGTGGACTTAAAGCGGCAGGAAAAATAAAATTAACAATATTACAAATAATATTTAATTTTAATATAAGGACACTTACCTGTCCAGGGAGCCCGCGATGTCGGCACCCCAGTCGATCTTCGGATCGCCTCCCGGGTGCTGTCGCCGCCATTCCTGCTAAGGGAACCAGGCAGCGAAGACTTTCGGCTTCACTCCTGGTTCCCTACTGCCCATGCACGAGTCGCGTTGAGCGTTCTGATTGGTCCCTGCTGTCTTCTGGGACCTGTGTGTTTCCCAGAAGACAGGGGGGGGGGGGGGGGGGCATTGTGTAGATCAATGTGCAGCGATTTTCCCCGGAAGTGGGAGCAGTTACCTGGGTTTGACAGGTATTTGCTTCCCCCTGAAAGGTCCCAAATGTGACACCGGGGGGGAGGGGGAGGAATACGAACAGTGGAAGTTCTGTTTCTGAGTGGAAGATCGCTTTAACCACTTCACACAAAACAACGTACCCATAAGTCAGTAGTTTGACGCTAAATACCAGGTTTATGGCAGCAGCGCTGGGCGCTTCTCAATAAGATAGAAATGGTCTCTGCGAGGGATTCGCTGCAAGATCACTTTTATCGGCGGCGGGAGAGGTGCCCACCCGCCGAGCTCTGGTCGTCTCCGCCGCGCTCCGGTAGCAGCGGAGACGATCGCGTCCTCTCCCGTGGATGCCTGGCAGCCGACTGAGGGGGGAGATGGCCCCCCCGCTCAGCTCCATGGCATGAGAGGGCGGAAGCGACGTCAAACGTCACTTCCGCCCATAGCTCTTAAAGGAGAAATTTTGTATTTATTTATTTTTTTCCCCCAAGTGACTTTTTTGTTTGTTTATTTTTTTTATTGCATTTTAGTGTAAATATGAGATCTGAGGTCTTTTTGACCCCAGATCTCATATTTAAGAGGTCCTGTCATGCTTTTTTTTTTTTTTTTATTACAAGGGATGTTCTGTGGGGAGGCTGATCTGTGTCAAACCTGTGTCCTCTCTGAGCTGATGTCTCAGGATGGTGATAGGTGTGGAGTCTTTCTGAAATTTAGATCCTGTGTCTGTATATTGTGACATGCCAGGAATGTATTCATACGGAGTTGTACAGTCTCTGACAGGTCCACTTTAATGAATGTTTTCTTTTTTTTTCTTGTAGAAAGGTGGAAGGAGAGGCCTGGCTGTCCTGTAAGATTGCAGGTAATATATCCGTGAGCAGAGAACCCTCCCCCCCCCCCTCCCCCCCCCCCGTACTGTATGGAAAAAGGTGTGCGCAAACTTTGCTAAAAGACATCTTAATTTCCCTCCTGTCTGCTGCTGAGATTATTCAAAAAGAGAGCTGCTGGGGGGTGGATGAGCTCACAGAGAGCCAGTAGTTGTTTGGTTAGGAATGAACTACAACACCCATGATGCTTCAGTACCCCCTAAGCCAAGGGGTAGGCAACCTCGGCCCTCCAGCTGTTTTGAAACTACAAGTCCCATGAGACATTGCAAGACCCTGACAATCCACAGGCATGACCCCTAGAGGCAGAGGCATGATGGGATTTGTAGTTTCACCACAGCTGGAGGGACAAGGTTGACGACCTAGGCTATCAGGGAGGGGATGCCTGTAGCAGGCTGAAAGACAGTTTTGTTTGAAGATGAATATTTAAAATGGAACTTCACCTTAACCCCTTCAGATCCGCGCTATAGCCGAATGACGGCTACAGCGCGGATCTGCTTTGCTGGGAGGCCGTCAATAAACATCCTCCCCTTTGCACGCTCCCCGCTCGGCCGGCGAGCGCTGTGATCACCCGAGTCAATGATACTCGGGTGATCACAGATCAGAGTAAGCGCCGGTTCACACAGGGGCAACACGACTCTGGCCGCGACTTTGCGAGGCGACCTGGACACGACCTGAGGGCGACACGACAGCGCGACTTGGGGCGACTTGGGGCGACTTACAAGGCGACTTCAAGTCGCCTCTAGTACAGGCAACTTTCCAGTGGCCAATCAAACAACAATCAGCTCTGGGGGAGGGAGGGGTTTGCTTGAAAAAACCATCTTCTCTTCCTGTGAAGTCGCTTCACTATAGACCATGATCCGACTTGTAGGCGACTTCCATTGAAATCAATGGGTACAAGTCGCCTACAAGTCGCCTTGAAGTAGTACAGGGACCTTTTCTGAAGTCGGAGCGACTTCAGTAGCGTACATATAGACGGCTCTCATTCACTTACATGGACTTTCAGATGTCAAGCGACTTGGGGCGACTTGAGGTCTGACAAGTCGGATCCCAAGTCGCGGTAGTGTGAACCGGCACTAAGGGGTCGATCCCGGCGCCTTAGCACATGATCAGCTGTTGGCCAATGACAGCTGATCATGTGATGTGAACAGAAGATCGGTAATCGTGTTTTTTTTTTTTTTCTTCTCATGCTGACAGAGTGAGGAGAAAAAAGAGCCGATCATCGGCTTTTGTTGAAGGGACATCGGTCCCCAAGAGGAAGAGGCAAAGCCGCCTCATATGTGCCCACCAGTACCGCCTGCCAGTGCCACGAATCGGTGCCCACAGTGCCACGAATCAGTGCGCACCAGTACATAAGTGTATCAGTGCCACCTATCAATGCCCACCAGTGGTGCCAATCAGTACCCATCAGTGCCCATCACTGCAACCTATCAATGCCCTTCAGTGCCACCTCAGAGCCGCCTTATCAGTGCCCCTCAGTGCAGCCTCATCAGCGTACATCAATGAAGGAGAAAAATTACCTGTTTGCAAAATTTATTAACAAAATATAAAACTGTTTTGTATTTAAAAAAAAAAAAATCAGTCTTTTTTAATTTTTTTAACAAAAAATAAAAATCCCAGAGGTGATCAAATGCCACCAAAAGAAAGCTCTATTTGTGGGAAAAAAATGATAAAAATTTAATTTGTATAGAGTGTAGCATGACCGCGCAATTGTCATTCAAAGAGTGACAGTGCTGAAATTTGGTCTGGGCAGGAGGGGGGTTTAGGTCCCCGTTAAGCAAGTGGTTAAAAGGAAAGTTCTGCTTTTCCTCCTCCCCGAAACCTGCTAACCTCCTCCCCACCTGTATTGGAGGGGTTTTTTTTCCAGGGAGTGGGTACCTAAAGGGGATAATTAACAAATGAATTACAAACCGCGCTCCCTTTTAAAATGCAAGTGCAAATAATTAACTAACAATCACAAAATTACAAGTCATGCAAGTGAAATTGATAATCGCAAAAATTGTGGGAAATACTGTGTCAATAGTGACAACCATCAATAGCTTTCCTCTAGAGTCCAGTCAAAAAGCATCAAAATATCAAAGTGTTGGAATATCAAGCAGTGGAACAAAAATCAAAATTCAAAAACAAATGGTGTTCAGAAAATAGTATGCGTTCTGGGTAAATCCTCCTAGTATTCGGCAAACATGGGTATCAGCAAAGTGGGTTCCTAGTTTGGTTCAGATTGCCTATTTTACTGGTCATCAACCCTGTCCTCAGGGCCCACTAACAGGCCAGGTTTTATGTATTACCTTGGGGAGATACAGACTAGAATACTGCAATCACTGGGCAGCAAATGAGATCACCTGTGATGTATTTCAATTATTTGGCAAACCTGGCCTGTTAGTGGGTCCTGAGGACAGGGTTGATGACCACTAGTCTATGTGATCCGAGGAGGGACGTTCGGCCCCCACGTCCTCCCACCTACAACCTCCTGGGAAATGTCACATGTTCCAGGAGGCTGCGGGTCCATTGAGACAGCTCCTCAATGGAGACTCCTGCATGTGCACTGGGAAGCTGGCTTTGAAGCTGCAGGGAGTCACAGCCGGCTTTCCACATGTCCAAGATGACTGGGGCCCGAAGACTGGCAAAGACCTGGCCTGGGTGAGGATGGTGCTGGATCCCTGGACAGGTAAATCACTACAGGATTTGTAGCTATTGGCCTTTTTTTTTTTTTTTTCTCTAGAGTAAAGTTCCTCTTTAAGCCCCAGCGGTAAAACTGTGGCTCAACCACCTGCTTTTTACTGCCATCCGTGCCAACGAGCCCTTACAGACAGCTAAAAAAAAAATCGTTGGTGGCATGCTGCTGGCTCTGCCAAGTGGCGCTGGTCATGGAACTTTGACGCCATCAGATGGGAGGTCACTTAGCCACAGATCAAGGAACCCCTAACAAATACCCCTGGCTGAGATCAGCTGATCTAGAGGGGATAGGTCTCCTCTGCCGCACAGGTTTTCAAAGTGTACCTGCGCTATTCACATGAACTCTTAGGGCTGCCGCTGCTCTTCTGACTATAGATCTATCTGACCCCCTTCTAGGTAAACCCACCATCTATGGGAGTCTGAAGTGCGATGGAGTGGGCACGGATGGAGTCCCCAGCATCACTTCCTCGGAAGAGTTTGTCGTTCATGAGATTACAAAGGTAAGTGTCGTCTACTTGCAGATCTATGAAACAAGAAAAGCCGCTCCAGGTAAATGAGTCTCTGGTTAATCCCCACACACACTAGTCAGATGACAGCCCAGCTCGCATGCTGTGTAACATAAAGAAATGATTCCGGATGGCTGCACTTCCAAAAATCCTTTTATTGATGCTTCATATGACAAGTGGTTGACAGATGGAGCAGGGGACAAAAAGGTAGACGCTCTTCGGGCCGATTTGGACTGAACTCTTTACATCAGATTTGAGTGTAAGTACCGTGTATTCTGGTCGGGTTTTCTTTGTAACACCAGCTGAGTACTAACGTTAATTGGTTAGTTCACCTGTCACCTAATGATGACACATTAGAGCAGTATATATGCAATTGTGGTGAGTAGTTCCAATAGGTAATGACTAAGCGCTAACATTTGCCCAAAGAGCGTCTACCTCTTTGTCCCCTGCTCCATCTGTCAACCATTTGTCATATGAAGCTTCAATAAAAGGATTATAGGAAGTGCAGCCGCCCGGAATCATTTCCTCATGATACTTGCAGATCTAGTGTTGGCAAGACAGTATTTGCTATAGTTGGATTCAACAATTTCAACCCTCAGCTGAAGGATGAATTGTAACTCCTATCTAGTTACCCACCACCTACCTCCCCGCCCCCCTAAGCCCCTGCTTTTTTTTTTTTTTTTTTTTTTTTCAAAACCCCTATACCTACCATTTCTCCCTGCAGTCTTCTTACCAGATAAAGATGTCACCAGGACTTTTTTTCTTCTTCTGGTGGTGGTGGGGCGAAGGGGGGGGGGGTTCATTCTTCCAGGACTGAGTGATGCTGAGTCCAGCCTGCAGGAAGGTGCGCCCCGCCCCTCTCTCAGGCTGGGCTCACAGGAATAGGGAAGAATGACAGGGTATCGATCCCTGCTGGAGGACCTCCAATGCTGGACCGAGGAGGAAGTTTTGGGAGAATGCTGGAGTGTGGGAAGGGTAAGTAAAATTTGGGGAAGGAGGGGTGGGGAGAAGGCATCAGCAAAAATAAAGTAAAAACCCTGGAGTTCCACTTTTGGTACCTGAAGACAATCATGTAATGATGCTGAAAAGAGGGAAAAGCAGAGTGACAGCCCTCATCACTGTGCTACTTCTCCTATCACTGTCCAGTCACAGGCTGGGAGCCTGTCCACGATTGAAGCCATTTCTGGGTAAAACATGTCAGAGTGAGGCAAGGTCTGGGCAGACTTCCTTTTGATTTTGTGGTGGAACAATAAAGTTTGGTGAAGGCTGATATCATTGGAGAGCAGCTGTTTTTTTTTTTTTTTTTTTATGTAGGGGCAGAGTGGATTTGATTTAACCACTTCAGCCCCGGAAGGACTTACCCCCTTCCTGACCAGAGCACTTTTTGCGATTCGGCACTGCGTCGCTTTAACTGACAATTGCGTGGTCGTGTGACGTGGCTCCCAAACAAAACTGGCGTCCTTTTTTTTCCCCCACAAATAGAGCTTTCTTTTGGTGGTATTTGATCACCCCTGCGGTTTTTATTTTTTGCGCTATAAACAAAAATAGAGCGACAATTTTGAAAAAAACGCATTATTTTTTGCTTTTTTCTATAACGTCCCCCAAAAATATATACATTTTTTTTTTCTCCTCAGTTTAGGCCGATACGTATTCTTCTATATATTTTTAGTAAAAAAAAATCGCAATAAGCGTTTATTGATTGGTTTGCGCAAAAGTTATAGCGTTTACAAAATAGGGGATAGTTTTATGGCATTTTTATTAATATTTTTTTTTTAACTAGCAATGGCAGCGATCAGCGTTTTTTTTTTTTTTTATCGTGACTGCGACATTATGGCGGACGCATCGGACAATTTTGATACATTTTTGGTATAGGGGATATTTACCATATACGCTTGCGCCGACGTCTCCCGGGGCTCCGGCCAGTCACAGAGCCAGAGTCCATGGCCCCCGGAAGGAAGATGGGTGTAGATGGATGAGGACATCGCAGGCTTCGTTTGCAACTAATTGGCACATAATGGGCTAGTATGCGATGCATACTAGCCTATTATGCTTTTACTTTGCAGGGAACAAAAGAGGAAGTAAAACCCATCAGGGTTTACTTCCTCCTTTAATTAGGCAAATAACATTGCCAGTGCATGATATCTCAGCTTGCAGAGCTTGGATTTCATGAGTTTACCAAAAATCTAAATATTGCAGAATATACAGCCTCATGCTACATAACGGAGCTCCATTTCTTGCTGAATAAACTACATTTTTAATGTATTTTA
Organism: Lithobates clamitans; assembly: GCA_037952925.1. NCBI lineage: Eukaryota > Metazoa > Chordata > Amphibia > Anura > Ranidae > Lithobates > Lithobates clamitans. Next base: position 493,865 of record JBBGZY010002426.1, read on the forward strand.
TATAGAAAACTGTCTTTAGATAGATTTTTACTCCAAAAGCATTTTATTAAAATAAATTTGATAAAAAATCCAATTTTAAATAAAAAAAAATCTGATAAAAAATAAAATAAAAAATCATCTTTTGTTTTTTATTTTTATTTTTTTATCCACCCTGTGTAGGGGGCGCTAAAGAGCTCCATTGGCCAGCACCTGCTGGCACAACGACGAACGAAGTGCAGGCATATGAGCAGCAGCTTCATTTGGTATTGGCGGCTGGTCCATGACAGCCGGAAGTCAGAGGCAGGGGGTTGAGTGACCACATGAACCGGAACAACCTGCTGTGCTCTAGTGTGGATGTTCAGAGACTGATGGACTTTCACTTTTCCATTCCAGAGATATATTAAGTCACCATGCTTTGCTGCACTCTTACAACTTGGGAAGACTCAGTAACAAATGTACTAAAAAACAAAAAGAGGGCGCCCCAGTCTAGTGCGTTATCTCGGTAAACTATTTATCAATAAAATGTACATAATTGTTATAGGGGGTTATTTACGAAAGGCAAATCCACTTTGCACTGAAAGTGCACTTGGAAGTGCAGGCGCTCTAAATCTAAGGGATAGATCTGATATGAGGGGAAGTTCTGCTGATTTTATCACCCAATCATGTGCAAGCTAAAATGCTGTTTTTTATTTTCCTTGCATGTCCCCCTCGGATCTGCAGTGACTGCACTTCCAAGTGCACTTTCAGTGCAAAGTGAATTTTCCTTTAGTGAATAACCCCCATAGTGACGAAGACAAGTGTATGCCAGCTCACCACCAAACCAAAATCCAGAGACATAAGATCCAATGCACATATTTTCTTTCATGGGATTAAATCTTTTGGGTCCAGTTTGGCTATAGTGTTTCAAGGGGGGGGGGGGGGTCCCGTCGTCATCAGATGGGCTCTGATGAAGAGGGGCCTCCCCTTGAAACGTGTTAGCCATGCACTGGGCTGGTGCGCCCTCTTCTTTTTTTTTTTTTTTTTTTTGGTTTTTAGAGGTTTGAGTGAGGCTGGCCATCATTCTTGCAGAAAGACTGAGGACATCTTGTGGCGGAGATGAAGTACAGCAGGAAACATGAACATGAGAATCCAGCAAAAGTGGCTTTTTTTTACATTTTTTTTTATGGGTTATTCATTTTTATTGCTAAAAGTTCTACTGTAAGTGCACAGGAGCAATTTCCCTGGTATTCTGCAGTACATACATTTTTTAAAAGTCATCTGCAAAGCATTTTTTTTTTTTTAATTTGCTTAATATTAGAGTCACATTTAGTAATACACAAATAAGACGAATAAGATAATTGTAGACAAAGAAAACAAAATTTGCAATAGAAAAAAAAAAATCTGCCTTTTTTTTGTTTTTTTGTTTTGTTTTTTTGTTTTTACATAAACCATTTTTTTTTTTTTTTTGTTTCTTTTCCATTTCTAGTAACACCCCAACCAAAAAGCAAACCAAAAAAATAAACTAACTATCCTCCATGCAGCTGTTATGGCCGGAGCGATGGTTGCTTGTGGTGCCCATCTTCCTATAAAGCAGCTTGAAATCATTTTCTCCAGGGAGCCTCAACTCTGCCTCTGCTATCCGATAATAAATGCAAGATTTGCCCGTTCTTTATTTTTTATTTTTTTTTTTGAGTTTAAAAGTAATTTTATTGAAGTATTACAACAATACATAAGAAAGACAATTGAACAATTTGCTCATCGGATACATATAAGATTACGTATACAAAGAAGACGAATAGTGTTCATAACACTAGACTAATATTCCTCTATATAGTTCTATGGTTATGCTCTAAAGTTTGCCCGTTCTTTATTTTGCAGAAAACCTTGTGGATCTCGTGTCCTGCTGCGAACGTTTCCAGTAAATTCCTCGCCCCGTACACCAGCTTCGCAAGGATCCATAAGAAAAGTGTAAGATCTTTAGTTGTCTTTTATGAGTTAAAGAGAGATTATAATGGTTTTAGGGGAAATTTGTATTATATATTTTTTTTTTTCTTATTTAATTTTTAGTTTATCAGTTATGGAAGCTGTAATGACAGGAAGTGCCCTGGTGTCACTTCACTTCCTGTGTAAACACAATGCAGAAGCATTACATTGCCTTCTACGTTGGGCTCCTATGGAGCAGTCTGTAGCAGGATCAGAAACCCAGGAGCTAATTGTTTAACCACTTCCCGCCCAAGGATGTCATATGATGTCCTGGACTTTCAGTGGGAATATCTGAATGATGGGGGCAGCTACAGGGATCATTCAGATATCCTTGTTTTCAGCCGGCGATTCTGTGCACCATAGGATCAATCATAGCGGCAGTTCTGCCGCCTGACCCTTCTTACAGGCAACGGGAGGGGACATCCCCCCCCCCCCCTTCTTACAGGCAACGGGAGGGGATATCCCCCCCCCCCCCTCGCCGCCATCTGGTGCTTCTCCGCGCTCTCCCGTGCCATCGAGGACCCGGAGAAAGAATCGGCCGCCGCCGGATGACGACCGGATGGTCACCAGTCATCTCTATGACCGTCGGAGGCCCGGGCGCTACGTTATGTCCGGGCCGCGGATGTAAACAACGCAGCTGGTAAGCATGATATCATGGATTTTTTTTTTTTTTTTTTCCCGATCTCATGCTTTCCAGCCTGGAAGAGAGATGTGGGGTCTTATTAATAAGAGGACCTGTCACGAACGATTCCTATTACAAGGGATGTTTACATTCTTTGTAATAGGAATAAAAGTGATAAAAAGAAATGTTGTAAAAGAAAGTAAAAACAAAAAAAAAAAGATAAAACATTTAAAACGCCCCTGTCCCCGGTAGCTCGCGCTCAGAAGCGAACGCACACGTTGGTCCCGCCCACATATGTAAAAGCCATTAAAACCACACATGTGAGGTATCGCCACGTGCGTGAGAGCACGAGCAACAATTCTAGCACTAGACCTCCTCTGTAACTCTAAACATGTAACCTGCAAAAAATTGTAAAGCGTCGCCTATGGAGGTTTTTAAGTACTGAAGTTTGGCGTCATTCCATGAGTGTGCACAATTTTAAAGCGTGACATATTGGGTATCTATTTACTCGGCGTAACATCATCTTTCACATTATATTAAAAAATTGGAATAACTTTACTGTTTTGTTATTTTTTAAATCATGAAACTGTTTTTTTTTTCCAAAAAAAAAACACGTTTGAAAAATTGTTGCTCAAATACTGTGCGAGATAAAAAGTTGCAATGACCGCCATTTTGTTCCCTAGGGTGTCTGCTAAAAAAAAATATATATACAATGTTTGGGGGTTCTGAGTAATTTTCTAGCAAAAAAATGATGATTTTTACATGTAGGAGAGGAGTGCCAGAATAGGCCCGGTATGGAAGTGGTTAATCGTGTCAAGACTCCTCTCTTGCGCGCCCCTCCCCTCCTCCTTCCCTTATACCTACCTGTAACAAGGAAGTGGGGGGGCTGAGCCGCGCTGTCTGTGTCTATAGACGCAGGAAACGTGGCTCAGTATCAAGCCCGCATGAGTGCTCCAGCTTCCTGTGGGGGCATTTGAAGTGGTAGTGTCAGGAGTGCCAACGGGGGGGACCTCGGAAGAATAGGATCAGGGCTGCTCTGGGCAAAACTATTACACAGAGCAGGTAAGTATATTGTGTTTATTATGTATTTTTAGTTCGGATTCGGCGTAAGGTCACTTTTTTTTTTTTTTAAAGATATTTTATTGAGTTTTCACAAGATTACAACAGAAGTTACAGAGGTATATGTCATAAGAAAACAGAAAATGAGTATAACAAGTAAATCCTAGGGGATAAAGCAGTACCTTATGGAACATAGTATCAACAATTGTAGCTACACTTTTCGCTGGTTAGTATCTGAAAGAAGAGAAGACCAGTTTATACGTCGTGAGTGCGAATGTTAGCTCCAACCCTGTGGCATACGATGATAATACTGGTGTAATCTAAGAGGAGAGTCATTGGTACCTATAACAGTAAGGTTTTCTCTGTATATATGTATGGTTGGATTTTGCGATTGATGATTTGTAATAGATAAGTATTAATTTTTAATGTTTAATGTTGACCGACCATATGAGCTCTACTCCCTCTCCCGGGCACCCCTATAGGGAACTATCTGTGCCCAGCAGGGGGAGTGTAAGAGTAACTATTTCTGAAACATGTCGGTTCTATCCGGATAAGTTCTTTATAGTTCTGAAGAGACTCCTAATGCAAGGAGCGTTTGCAGATAAATCTTGAGGGTTGTGGGGAGTGTAGAGTAGGGGTAAGGGGGGGAGGAGAGGGGAAGGTGAGACGGAGGTTTTGTCAGCCTGTTACATGTTTATTGGTGTATATATTCAGGTGTTTACGTGTTCGTTTGTCCCTCGGGCTTCGGGGGAAGGCCACCAACTGAGGTGTTCTCGGAATGGGCTGATTTAAAATGAAACCAACACGCCCAGATGTTTTTGTATTTGGACGGAGTGTCGGATGATTGATGGATAAGGTTTTCCATTTCAGCCAATCCATCTACCTTCCGGATCCAGTCTTGGACAGTGGGGGGAGAGGTGCTTCTCCAAAGTACTGGGATACATAAATTTGCCGCATTAATGAGGTGTAGAACCAGGGATTTTCTATAAGTTCGTTGTGGGAGTGAGGTGTGATGAAGTAAGTGTTGAGCAGGAGTGAAGTCAGGGGAGTATGTCGTTATCTGAGCGATCAGGCGGTGTATTTCAGCCCAGTAATTTTGGATGAGTGGGCATTCCCACCATATATGCAGTAGTGTACCTGTGGTTGCGTTACAACGCCAACAGAGTGGAGGAATAGTAGGCTTGAATTTGTGAATTTTATCAGGGGCCCTGTACCACTTCGCAAAGATTTTATATTTGTTTTCCTGGGTGGAGGTGTTAAGGGAACCTTTATGCATATGATAGTGGATATGTGTCCACTCCTCAGCGGTGAGATCTATATTTAGGTCTTGTTCCCATTGTCTAACTAAGTTGTCTTGTTTAAGTTCATGATTGGAAAATAACAGTGCGTATATGGATGAGATGAGATGTCTTTGGGGTTCTTGAGCAGTGCACAAGAGTTCAAAAGGTGTAAGTTCCCTGTGTATGTCTGCGGCGGGTTCGAGGATATGAATAAAGTGACGTATCTGCAGGTATTTGTAGAATGGTATGTGGTAGTCTGGGAATGTGGTGGTCAGGGCCTGAAACGTCATGAGGGATTTTTGATGGAACATTTGTTGTATTTTGAGTCTGGGTCTATATGGGTCTGATGTGGTGAAGCGGGGATGAACTCCGGGTTCAAAGTCTGGATTATTTTCCAAGGGTGTCATGGGACCAGGAATGGGTTTCAATCGGAGCAGTGTGCTAGCCGCCATGAAGTTTCTCAGCGTGGAGTTTATGAGTGGGTGTAGTGAGGCTTCCTTTGGTATTTTTTTTTGATCAATCCACGGTAAGAGTCTTAACGGTATTGGGGAGAATGTGTTTTCAATAGATACCCAATCTTTATTTGTGTTGTTGACATGCCAGTCGACAATTCTGGAAAGGTGGCAGACCCAGTAATATTTTTGTATGTCCGGTATTTGTAGTCCCCCCAGAGATTTGGGAGTCGTCAATCTATTCCAGTTTAGTCTAGGTTGTTTGGAAGACCAAATAAAATTCCTACATAACTTTTTGAGTGTGGAAAAGAAGGATATAGGAATGTGTACGGGGATGGTTTGGAATAGGTAAAGTAGTCTAGCAATCACGTTCATTTTTAAGACAGCTGCCCTACCAAACCAAGAAAAAGGTCTTGTACTCATTTTTTGTAGGTCATTTTGGAGGGTTTGTAGGATAGGTAAGAAATTTAGTCTAAAGATATCTTTCAGTTTGGAGGGTATTTTAATGCCTAGGTATGTGATTTCTGTGGGTTCCCAGCTAAACGGAAAGTTTTGTTTGCATTGTGTGACGATGTCGTTCGGTAAGGAAATGTTAAGGGCTTTTGATTTAGAGAAGTTTATTTGTAGGTTTGTGAGGGATTTGAAGGTCTCAAAGTCTTTTAGGAGATTGGGGATGGTCGTAATTGGGTCTGTGAGGAATAGTAGGATATCGTCCGCATAGGCCGCTACCTTAAATTGTTTGTGATTAATCTCCACTCCTTTAATGTCTGGGTTTTCTCTAAGTTTGCGTAGTAGAGGTTCCATAGTAAGAATAAAAATCAAAGGGGACAGGGGGCATCCCTGTCTAGTACCATTGGATATGGAGAAGGCGTCCGACAGGTGACCATTCACTCTCACTTTAGCTGTGGGTGATGTGTAGAGAGCCATTGTCATTCGGATTAAATGCGTTGGAAGGCCTATAGAATTCAAGGTTGCCTCCATAAAATCCCAAGCTACCCTGTCGAACGCCTTCTCCGCATCCAGGGACAGGAAGAAGCCGCGTGAGTTTGTTCTGGTAAGCCAATGGTGGATGTTTAATGCTTTGGTGGTGTTGTCTCGGGCTTCCCTTCCGGGAACAAAACCGACCTGTTCTGTAGAGACTAATTTAGGGAGTAGTGGTAAGAGTCGGTTGGCAATAGCTTTGGCATACACTTTAACGTCTACATTTAGTAGGGAGATTGAGCGGTAGTTGGGGACCAAGGTCGTGTCTTTACCCGGTTTAGGGATGAGGGTGATGTGAGCTTCTAAGATGTCCTTAGAGGCTATACTGGAAGGAGCGAAACTATTAAATGCCTCGACAAGTGGCGGGATTAATATGTTAGAAAAAGATCTGTAGTACCCTACCGTGAGTCCGTCCGGACCGGGACTTTTACCCGGTTTCATTTGTTTCAATGCTAGTATGAGTTCGTCTGACGTCAGTGGGGAGTCTAGTGATGTGGATTCCTCCGTTGTGAGGGATTTAGGGGCATATTGGGAAAGGAACTTGCTAATTGCCTCCTTTCTGTCAGTTTTGGCAGCGGTCGTTTGTGGGGAGCGTAGGTTGTATAAATTTGTATAGTAGTGTACAAATTGTTTAGCTATAGCATCCGGTGAGGCAAAGGTCTTACCAGTTGAGTCTTTAATCGAGTGTATAGTATGAGCAGCTTTCTTAGTTAAAGAAACGTTAAAATCACCTCCGATTATTAGTGTCCAGGTTAGAGGGAGTAGGAATGGGTGATAGGTGCTCTATGTTTGATAAGGGCAGTCTGTATTGTGATATATAGAGCGCCACGGAGTAACCGATGAGGTAACAGGGATGATTCACTATCCCGTTTTCTCAAATCAAAAAAAAAAAAAAAAAAAAAAAAAATTGATCGGTGGTGTACAGGCAGGTGCACTGCACCTTCACTGTGTGGGGGTTGGTGTAGACCAGACACGAGAGAGCTGGTGGTTGTGTGAGATATGCGAATCTCCTGCTATCTCTCGACCTTGGAAATGTATGAAAGGAGGAGTGTATGTGACTGTTTTTTCCTTTTTGTTTGTGTTTTTTTTTTTTTTTTATCATTTTTCTTTTTTTTTCTTTTCCCCCCCCCGCCCCCCCCCTCCCACAACCTTTTTACGTTATGTGCGGTGTGTAAGTGTTGCTATTCCTTCAGTCGTGGAAACATGTGTTGAAGACCTGCACATCTTGTGTGGGAGGCGAGGTTGGGCGGGTAAGAAAATGGGTATGGATATGCAGGAATGATACATAACTACAACAACAGTAATTGCTCACTTCAATGTGGGCATCTGAAGCGAAAGTCATATTATCAAGCTTCGTGCACGTTAGACTCGCACCCCTGAGGTCCCCGCCATGTTCATATAAGGCCCTGGCGGGAACCACAGGACGCGAATGCCAAGGCGCCCTGCAAATCGGTCAGTGATCACTAAAGCTGTATATCTCATGCCTCGATCATTCAAACTTAATATAAGAAACATATCAGGAACAATTAGTAAACTATACTCAATTGAGCAAAACAACAGTAAGATAAGTGTGCATAATGAGGCACAAACTGGGAAGTACCTGTATAATGAGAACTGTTGCAAGATATTGCACAGGGTTAATGACAGTGAAAAAGGTGAAAAAGTTCACCCCTTTGAGCGTTGTTGTCCCTGTCCACTGGCAGATCTATCTTCAGAGTGGCAAATTAAGACATACCGTAGTGGTGTATGAAGTCATAGAGTACGTGTGGGATGACAGCTTCTAACCACCGACATCTGCGTGTCATAGCAAATACCTTGAGGGGTATGTGCCCGTGCCGATGTCCAACTCCGGGGTTACCAGCAGTTCAGGGTTCCATTGTGGGATGATCTTCTGAAAGTCTGCCGTGTGTACCTTCAGTGAGGAGCAGGTATGCCTGGAGGGCCTGTGTCAGGATAGTAGGGGTGTCCTGTAGGCAGCGAATGGTTATCCCTTGTAGGTCTAGCCCTGGAGTTGCGGATCATCGTGGCGTGATGGAGTTGACAGGGTTAAGTTACCATAGCGAACCGGGACAGTAGTCGAAGTGGGTCCGTGCAATCACCTATGTCCCTTGATCTTGATCGTTGGGTGTGTTCTCAGGTGTCGGGAACGGAGGCTGGGCAGCGTTGTTGCCAGTGGTGGGCGTACCGCTTCTTGCTGATGGGTCGGAAGTTTCTACAGCGATGGACTGTAGAGTGTAGGGCTTCCGCTTCGTATACAAGAGTGGGCGTGCATATCCGGAGTGCGCGAGAGAGGCATCTTGGGGATTGTAGTTTGTCTCACAGGTGTTCAGAGTCCGATGGCAGTAGCGGGGTAGCCAACAATCGATCCCTATTTTTTTTCCAGTGTCATTAAACGAAGTGCAAACAGTTCATGTTGTCCCCTGTCAGAAAGTTAGGTACTGGCAACGAAGGGGGAGATCAGGACGGGGGAACTGCAAAAGGCAACAGAAAAGTTAGAACTTGGCAGCATTATCAGGCTACTGTAAAATCCTCCCAGGGAGTCAGCGATCCCGTCTGGCTCTTCTTGAGGTGGGGGAGTCGGTTGCACTAAAGTTGCGATGATGGGTGCGGTGTGTGCCGTGGTGCGCTGAGGCAGACGGTGACCTTCTCCTCCGGTGTCCTGAGCTTACAGCCTCCATAGGTTCAGCAGGGAGGTGGTCTCTGCGTATTGCTGAGCGGCGAAAGTCCACATACCAATTAGGTACTTCCACCAGTGGGATGTTGAGCGCCTCACAAAAGTAGGGAAGATCCTCAGGTACTTTGAGGAATGCATTTCGGCCCTGCGAGGTAGCTGCCAAACAGAAAGGAAACTTCCATTTGTATGTGATTCCTTTGGAGCGAAGCGTGTCCAGTAGGGGTTTTAAATCTCTGCGGTGCTGGAGAGTTATGCCTGATAAATCTTGAAATATTTGGACAGACTTCCCTTCATGTACTATTTGTGGGATGCTTCTGGCCTGTCTAAGGATATCTTCTTTAATCTTGTAGTCAGTCAGGCAGCAGATTATATCCCTGGGTGGGTCTGTGTCCCTTCCTTTGGGTCTCGGTGCGCGGTGAATCCTCTCAAAATCGACTGGTGTCTGGAGAGGTCTGCGTAGGATACCATTAAACAGGCTGGTCACAGAGGGCGTCAGATGTTCCCCCTCAATTGATTCAGGGAGCCCCCTGATCCGTAGATTACGTCTTCTACCCCTATTATCGAGGTCCTCGATATGCCTCTGCATGTCTCTCATCTGAAGAGTATGGGTATCGACATGGCGGGTAGTTTTGCGCAGTTGTAAGTCCTGTTGTTCGGCCGTTTGTTCTGTTGCCGCGACTCTGTCAGATAAGGCGCGAAGGTCAAGGCGCAGTTCCGAGATGGCGGCAGCAAGGGTGTCCTTTATATCCGCTGCAATCATCCGCAGGTCGTTAATGTTTAAATGAGGGAGGTGAGGTTGTTCCTCCACGGCATTCTCGTTCGTCAGGTTAACAGGGAGAGTGAGAGACGGCGCTCCCAGTTGTGAGGATGTTGCGGCCTGTGAGCTCCTTGGGCGGGAGGACGCCATGTTTCCCCTGTTCGTTCTGAACATTTCAGGGATATTATGTCCAGTGTTGTCCGCTGGCTCCCTCGGGGAGCGGGAACGCGAGGCGGAGGTGTTCCGTGAAGCAGTCCCCATATTTTGGCTCGGTGTTAGGTCGTTTGATCTTCCGTTAGGCAGAGTTCAGGTCGTGTGAGAGCAGGAGCTGAAGAACTAAGCAGCCATCTTCATGCCAGGTCAGGCCACGCCCCGTAAGATCACTTTTATCGGTGGCGGGAGAGGGGCCCCCCCCCCAACTGCCACGCTCCGGTGCCCTCCGCCGCTTACCAGAGCCGTCAATGGCGGCGGAGGTGATCGAATGCTTGTCCTTCCTGGGTATGGAGACGAGTGAGGGGAAGATGGCCCCCACCCTTCTCCATACCATTGCAGGGCGATACAACGTCAAAACGTCACTTCCACCCATAGCTCCTAAAGGGCCTTTTTTATTTATTTATTTATTTAATTTTTTTTAGATTTTTTTCAAATGACTAATTTTTTATTCTTTTTTGCATTTTAGTATAAATATGAGATGTGAGGTCTTTTTGACCCCAGGTCTCATGTTTAAGAGGTCCTGTCATGCTTTTTTTCTATTACAAGGGATGTTTACATTCCTTGTAATATGAATAAAAGTGACATTATTTTTTTTTTTTTTAAGAACAGTGTAAAAATAAAAGGTAAAATAAATAAGAAAAATACAAATTTTAAACACGCCCTGTCCCTCCGAGCTCGCGTGCAGAAGCCATTTGAGTTTATTATGTGGTTTATTAATTACGTCATTGGATGTTTTGGATATAATATTGTATGTTAGGCACAGCCAGTTTTACACTCTTTATATATCAATATGGCCATTTATTTGATCATTCAAGGTAAATAAACTAATAATTACAACCCAGAGACTCTCTATTCAGCAACCGCTTGATTGTCATCAGCTCAGTCAGCCACTGTGGAATTTTGCCCATCACTTCGACTCGTTCTTAACCACAAGGACCAAGCCTCTTTTTGAGAATTGTTGTTTACGAGTTGAAAACAATTTTTTTTTGCTAGAGAATAAAATGGCGGTCGTTGCAATACTTTCTGTCACACCGTGTTTGCGCAGCGGCAAGCGCACATTTTTTGGAAAAAATACACTTTTTTTAAATTAAAAAAATAAGACAACAGTAAAGTTAGCCCAATTTTTTTTTTATATTGTGAAAAATGATGTTACGCCGAGTAAATTGATACCCAACATGTCACGCTTCAAAATTGCGCCCACTCGTGGAATGGGGACAAACTTTTACCCTTAAAAATCTCCATAGGCGACGTTTAAAAAATTCTGCAGGTTGCATGTTTTGAGATACAGAGGAGGTCTAGGGCGAGAATTATTGCTCTCGCTCTACCGATCGTGGCGATACCTCACATGTGGGGTTTGAACACCGTTTTCATACGTGGGCGCTACTCACGTATGCGTTCGTTTCTGCACGCAAGCTTGGTGGGACCTGGCTCATTTAAAAAATTATTTTTTTTTTTTTTTTTACACTGTTCTTTTTATTAAAAAAAAGTGTCACCTTTATTCCTATTACAAGGAATGTAAACCTTGTTCTAGAAAAAACCTTGTAATAGAAAAAAAGCATGACAGGACCACTTTAATATAAGATCTGGGGTCAAAAAGACTTCACATCTCATATTTACACTAAAATGCAATAAAAAAAAAAATGGCCCTTTAAGAGCTATGGGCAGAAGTGACGATTTGACGTCGCTTCCACCCTGCAATGGTATGGAGGCAGGGGCCATCTTCCCCTCACTTGTCTCCATACCCAGCAAGGAAGAGGATCCGATCGCCTCCGCCGCTGCCGATGGCTCCGGTAAGCGGCGGAGGGCACTGGAGGGTGGCGGGAGGGGGGGGGTGGCCCCCTCTCCCGCCGCCAATTTAAAAGTGATCTCGCGACGAATCCGCCGTAGAGACCACCATTATCGGAAACCAGACCGCCGGCTGAAGAAGAGGATACCAGGGTTATGGTAGCTAGCTGCTGGCATAACAACAATATCCCTCTTCAAAATTAGGATGTATATCGGTGTGCGGCGGTCTGGAAGTGGTTAAATTTGCGTGTGTGACAGAGACCTAATTAGAATGAAGATCGATTAAACGTTTGGGGTTTAAATGACCGTTTACATTTATGACTGGTTGATCATATTTGTGGTTGTTTTTCACAAAGTGCAGAACAATAACCTGTGTGTGTTAGATTGTTTGTTTGATATTTTTTTTTTATCACTGATGGATCGCTTGTTTTGAGGTCACTCAAGTCCTAGATGGATCACAGATCACTCTATGTATAGACCAGTTAGCATGGAATTGAAAAAAGTACAAATATATAAAAAGTACATATACCATGCTATGTTAATAACACTTAAGACTTGATATTCAGATGTCTCATTTTTAAAATAGTGATCACAAATCCTTTAAGTGAAATATCCGTCATCCCTTGTTTTACTGTACACTTATGTTTTCCCTCCATAGGTCACATGTCTGGATATCTCCAGCGGAGGGGGGCTCGGTGTATCTGCCAGCACCGATGGATCGATGAAGGTCTGGCAGACCAATAATGGAGAGACCAGGGTAAGGAACAGGTCGTAAACTGTTGGAATTAGGCTCAATTGAAGCAATGTAGAGCATTTTAGGGGGTCACCTCCCTTAGGCCCCTTTCACACTGGGGCGGGAGGTGCGTCGGCGGTAAAGCGCCGCTATTATTAGCAGCGCTTTACCGTTGTTTTAGCGGAGGTGTTCAGCTGTTAGCAGGGCAGTTTTACCCCCGCTAGCAGCCGAGAAAGGGTTAAAAACCACCGCAAAGCGCCTCTGCAGAGGCACTTTGCCGGCGGTATAGCCGCGCTGCCCTAATGATTTCAATGGACAGGAGCGGTATACACACCGCTCCTTTACCGCTCCAAAGATGCTGCTAGCAGGACTTTTTTTTCCCGTCCTGCCAGCGCACCGCTCCAGTGTGAAAGCCCTTAGGGGCTTTCACATTGGAGACAAAGCAGCAGCTGTTTCGGGTCGGTTTGCAAACCGCCCCAGTATGAAAGGGGTCTTCAAGCGGAAGTTCCATTTTTGGGTGGAACTCCACTTTAATATGGATATGGAAGTCCCATCATTCCTGCCATAGCATGCTGGTATTTGTAAATGTGTTGCAGCTGGAGAGCCCTAGGTTGCCTAGATATATGGACGGGTAAACCTATAATATTATCATGGGCTAGTTTTGTGGTGGGCCAAAGCTTTAAAGCTTCTCTCCAGGCAAATATTCACCCCCTCCCACCCCCCCCCCCCCCCCACTCATCCTGCATGTTTTCTTTTTTATTCTTTGTGATGCAATATATATATATATAAATAAATATATATATATATATATATATATATATATATATATATATATATTAAACTAAGTGCACGGTCCAGATTTCTTGCCAGTGCCATTTCCATTTGCTGGCGACTGCTAATCCAGCACTGCAGATGTGCCCGTACCAGCCCCGACAGTCAACTCGCAACTGATGTCATTGCTACAGATTCCTTTTCTGGATCCTGAGAAGGACCCACCACTGGGTGACCAGTGGCACCCTTCTGGTAGCCCACATCTCCTATCCCCCCCCCCCCCACAGCAGGACTAAACGAGGAGGTAGGGTGTCGGAGAAAGGTACTATAACGCAAGGCAGGGGACATCCCACACTTCAAGAAATGCTGAAGAGTCTGATGGAGACTGCAGTCCTGGAGTGGAGGGGAGGTAGGAGACGCAGGACACCAGGGAGGTGAGGACTTCTACTTCAGAAGACTGAAATGTTGTCGTTTTTTTTTTGGCTGCTGGCAGAGCCATTTAAAGGAAAAAGTATCCACGTTAAAATCAATGTACCGTAATAAAATATAATAGAAGGTGTGCTCCATAACCCTTAGCAACCAGGACTAGGTTTTCTCATTTAGATACCATCACCAACACCTCGTGCATGAAAGATCCCCGTTGGTAATGAAGTCACTAGACGCAGGTGTAAAAACGGGCCTCAAATCTCCATACACTGTGAGATAAGGTCTGATCCTCCCAACACGGTGTGAGTATACCAGACACTGAAGCCTTTCACCGCCTCAGACTTGGACCTGGCTCTTATCCTCGGATTAGATCACTTTTTTTCAATAGATAGTTCATAAATGCAAAAAGAGAAGGGGAAACGCCTCCTATGATGGTGTTTGGCTGCTATGAAACCCCGGGATGACCGGCACTATGACTGATGGACGAGGGAGCCGTACAGTCACGCCCTAACACGTTTCACCATCACGTCTTCGTCAGAGGGCCTCTGACGAAGACGTGATGACAAAACGTGTAAGGGTGTGACTACACGGCTCCCTCATCAATAGCCGTAACAGAAGGACTCGGAAGCGCACCCGCACGGGGTGTCCAGAAGGAGCGCGCTTCTCCGATGGGGCACTCGAGAAGAGGAGGAGACGCTAGCGCCGCCGAGGGACCCCAGAACAGGAGGATCGGGGCCACTCTGTGCAGAACCAACTGCACAGAGGAGGTAAGTATGATGACATGTTTGTTATTTAAAAAAGACAAAAAAAAAAACAAGGATTTAGTAACCCTTTAATAAAGCCTAGCCTGTAAAAGAACACATTTAATACTTACCTGTCCCTGCTACTTATGTTAGGTCTCTGTTGCTGTCTGGAAAATCTTCTGCATCTGACACTTCCAGGAGAGTCAGATCCCTGGTCCTCTGTGGAGTACTGTGTCCTGTAGTAATGCATGAGTCAATGGGAGGAAAGACACAGAGGCAGACCAGGCGCCTTGCACACCCAGAACTGTTGGATGCAGAAGATTTATTCCAGCATTGGCAACAGTGCCAAGACTGGCGATGTGGGCAGCAGGACAGGCGAGTAACACAGGGTCATATACACACATACACACACATATATATATATATATTGATTCCACTGCATGCTGTGAGTTTCTCACAGTGTGCATTAGAAGCTGCAGAAATTCGGATAGAGCCCCGCCTCACTTCCTGGCTGGTCCACGTCCAGCATCATTCCCAGCCTGACTATCCCTGGCCGGCCCTTCCATTTGTTGGACTTCAAGTGTTACTAAACTCAGGAACCTGCATTCACTATATCTGGTCTCCCACAGAACATGGAAATGCAATTATTTTAGTAAATATAAACTGATTAATACCCTTTTCTCATCAGCCATATATAACAGTCTTATGACTTCTATCTGTGTCAGGCGGAGCACTGGTTGAAGCTTTTAGGAGGAGTTTTCATTCTCCCCTGATTGTCCTATGAGGCTGTATGACTCCTGACCCTCTGTCTGGACAGTGCTGATTGACCCGGGGCTGATCACATGCACTCTCCTAAAAGAAAAAAAAAAAAACCTCTTTAGCAACACACACCAATCTGAGCATGTGCAGAGTGCCCCCAAGGCTCTGTTCTAGCAGGAGATGGATTGGGGACTGTGGAAGAAGGGGAGGATCAGAGAGGACAGGATCAAACAACCCTTTTTACACAATGCAGAGGATTAACCCCTCAGGTTCCACAGTGAGTAGAACAAGCATGCCTTACTGCATATAGAGACTGATTTTACTGCTGTGGGTTTAGTAACACTTTAAAGGATATCTAAAGCTTTGTTTTTTTTTTTTTAAAACAAACATGTCATATTTACCTCCTCTGTGCAGTTGGTTCTGCACAGAGTGGCCCCAATCCTCCTCTTCTGGGGTCCCTTAGAGGCGCTGGCTGCTCCTCCTCTTCTCGAGTGCCCCAGCGCTCTCCTTCCGGACACCCCGTGCGATTGCACTCCCGAGTCCTGCTGCTGCGTCTATTGATAAGGGAGCCGCGTAGTCACGCCCTTACACGTTTCGTCATCACGTCTTCGTCAGAAGCCCTCTTCTGGGGTCCCTCAGCGGCACTCCTGGCTCCTCTTTTTCTCAAGTTCCCCCTTGGAGAGCCGCTCTCCCTCTGGGCACTCGTGCGGGCGCGCTCCCGTGTCCTGCTGTTGCGTCTAACGACACAGACAGCAGGCCTCGGCTCCCACGTCATTGGATTTGGTTGACAGCAGCGGGAGCCAATGGCTGCGCTGATATCAATCTATCCAATCAGGACCTGAGACACCAGCTGGAGCAGGTGTGCTCGTCCCTGGTCGCTGGAAAGACTGGGTTCAGGTAAGTAAAAGGGGGGGCTCTGGGGGGCTGCTGCATGACAGGAGGTTTTTCACCTTAATGCATTCTAAGAACCTAGAGGGTGTACAACACCTTTAAGTTCTGTCAATCATGGAGGTTTGGTGTCACACGTGGCGATGCAAATGCACTCTGCCTAGGAACGCCCACCCCTCCCAGACTGACTCCCACCCATCAAGGCATTTTCAGATTTGCATGGGTAGATATTTCGCATAAATCCTCCCAAGAGCCAGCCCACTGCTTTCATTGGGACCGAGGGCACATGAAAGAAGTACTAAAGATGGGCGCTGTGATGTTTTTGGGAAGCTATGTAGCGTACCCGCTGGTCCCATTCATTAGCCATGATCTGCCTGCATTGCATAGAAAAGTATAAAGATCCAGTGGTGATGTCACTGGGTCTAACATAAAGTATTTAAAGGAAAAAAAAAATGTACAGCGATACCTCAGCTCATGAACTTAATTCGTGAAGCGACTCTGGTCGCAAACCAAATTGGTTGCGAACCAAGGCAAATTCTCCCATAGGGTTCAATGTAAATCACTTTAATACGTTCTGAACATTTTTTTATTTATATATAAAATTATGAAATGTATGTACAAAAAAAGAATTTTAACCGCTTGCCGACCACCGCACACAGATATACGTCATTTTTTTTCTCTTCCTCCAGAGAGTCCTGGAAGGTCACTTCTTTGATGTCAATTGCTGCACGTTCTTCCCATCCGGTATGGTGGTGCTGAGCGGCGGGATGGACGCTCAGGTGAAGGTCTGGTCGGTGGAAAATGCCGGCTGCCCCGTCACATTCAAAGGACACAAAGCAGGTGGGCTAAAAGCCAAATACAGAACAGATTACACAGTTTGGGTTATCATGGTAACATTTACCTGAGGGTAATTTTTTTTTTTTTTTTATGAGAAATTTGCCTATTCTTCCAATGTTTCTGTAAGGGTCAAAAATTATTTTCTTTATCGTACATCATGGGCCATAGTATTAACTTAATGGTTATATAGACACCTTCAGGTGATGGACACTGGTATACCCAATGCAGGAAGTTCACTCCCTATATAACCCCTCCTCCTTCCAGGAGTACCTCAGTTTTTTCGCCAGTGTTTAAGGTGTTGGTCACAAGTGAAGATGTGCTCTGAAGAGCTCCACTGGAGGAATCCATGCTGGATTTAAATAGCCTCCACAGACCGGATCCATCCAAGGCCATAGTGGATGGTACCCGGGAACGAGGTTTTGCCTGTAACGCCTCTCTTTGTAGGGCTGGACCCCAGGACCCAGGACTCTTTTGGTCATGCTACAAATTTTTTCCTGAGGGGTGCTATACAGGTCCAAGGGAGTGGAACCCTTATAATAGGGACCCGGTCCTTGAAGGTTTGCTTACGCAGCCCGCCGTGATGGGTGAAGTTTGGATCTGTCTGTTACAGCAGTATCCTGCAGCGAGGAAAAGGTAAGGGAAGAAGCCTATGAACTGTAAAAAAGCTACCTATGGTTTTTTCAAACTTAAATAAAATGTCATGCTTAAAGTCTCCACTAGAGGGAGTAAATTCATACCTTAGTACGTTGTCTCAGTCAGCTCAGAAGTCCCAGCTAAACAGCACGTGTGTGGTCTCAGCAAGCCAGGGAGGATCCTCATCAGAACTTTTCCCCCCTGGGGGTAGGGAGGTACAACTATAGCTTGTATTCCAGAACCCCCCGGGGGTGTGGCAGCGGCTTTCATGTATATTGAGTTTTTTCTTATCCCCACTATGGCCTCCCAGCCCTCCCTTGCCTCCCCTCTCGCTCAAGGAGTGTATCAATGCCGTCCACGCATGTGAGCAGACTAGGGCTAATATACAGAGGTGGGGACATTGATTGACGGAGGGGGTGTGGCTTGAGGGCGTGACTAAGGCATGGCGCCATGTGCGGGACTTAAGTACACGAGGAGCATGGGGACAGAGACAGGCGCTCACAGCTACAGCTGGAGTCGGACACAAAGGACAAAGAGCGCTGGGGGCACGTAAGGGATGCAGGCATTTCCAGTACAGGAAATAACATTATAAAAACACTAAAAAGCTTAGCATTGTCTTTTGCTAGACTATGTTGCTCACCGAGTTGTGCATTTAATAGTGCCTCTGTTTTTTTTGTGCTCAGCACTATTGCTCCCAAAAGGTACCAAAAATTCCACCCCCAAGCGCTGGGAACGCCAGTCGTGTCTCCACACTGTCATCCTCGCCTGAGATACCAGATATGGCAAGCCAGGGTGAGTCATTGGGACCAATTGGTGGTGCAACTGCTTCTCGCACTTCAGCCCCTGTATAAGTGACTGAAGATGCATTTTCCTCCACCCTGCAGGGCCTAGAAGGCAGATTAGTGACTTTAATCGCATCCTCTATCCAAAAGGATAGGAAGCGTGTTAGATTCCCCTCCCCCACCTCGGACCCCTTACCAAGGGAACAGTGGGTACAGGATGAGGTGTTGCCTTCAGGCGATCAGGAAGAAAGGTAAACCGATTACTCCTCTGCGGAGGAAACAACGGTAGATGAACCTTTTTCAGCCTCGCAATCTGAGAAATTGCTGATACAATCCTTACAGAGATGGTTTGTGCCTCTTTCAAGCTACCTCTAGCAGAGTCAGCTGATAGTTCTGTTTCTTCTTTAGATTCCTAAAAACCTTCACAGACTTTTCATGCGTTTCCTGTACATGCATTATTAAAAAAGCTTATTTATACTGAATGGGATCACCCAGATAAGCAGTTTCTCCCTCCAAAGAGATTCACAGCACTCTATCCCATGGAGGAGAAATTCACCAAAAGATGGAAGATACCAGCATTGACGCTGCGAT
The DNA here is from genome assembly GCA_037952925.1 of Lithobates clamitans. NCBI lineage: Eukaryota > Metazoa > Chordata > Amphibia > Anura > Ranidae > Lithobates > Lithobates clamitans. The sequence goes on from JBBGZY010002426.1 coordinate 512,792, forward strand.
TTCCAGTGTGAATAATAGTCTAACTTGCCCAATAGACAATGCACAAATGCTTAAAGATCCAACTGATAAAAGGTTGGAATTCCTGTTAAAAATCCTCTTTTTCTTTGACAGGTGCGGTTACTCAGCCTGCAGTTGCGGCAATAGGCATCTGTCAGTCCCTAAGGGACCAGTTTAGACAGGCCCTTAAAGAGGTCCCTGCACAACAGGCCTGCGATTTGTCTGAACTTCCAAAGGCGCTATGTTTTGCCATAGACGACATGAAAGACTCTATTCACCAGGCGTCCCGCCTTGCGCTTGTGCCAGTACACATGCGTAGGACACTGTAGTTCAGCCTGGTCAGCCGAAGCACCTTGCAAAAGGCTTCTGACTAGTTTCCCTTTTCATGGGGATCGACTATTTGGGGATGATTTGGATAAATACATCCGAACGAATTCTAGTGGGAAGAGTACTCTTTTGCCAATCAAAAAAGTACAAACGTCCTTCATTTAACCGCTTCAATACCAGGCCAATTCTGACACTTTGCTCCTACATGTAAAAATCATAATTTTTTTGCTATCTCACACAGTATTTGCGCAGGAATTTTTCGAACGCGTTTTTTTGGGGAAAAAAACTGTTTTGTGTTTAAAAAAAAAACAAAACTGTAAAGTTAGCCCAATGTTTTTGCATTTTGTTTAAGATGATGTTACGCCGAGTAAATAGATACCTAACATGTCACGCTTCAAAATTGCACACGCTTGTGGAATGGCGCCAATGTTTTGTACTTAAAAATCCCCATAGGCGACGCTTGAATTTTTTTTACTGGTTACATGTTTTGAGTTACAGAGGAGGTCTAGAGCCAAAATTATTGCTCTCACTCCAACGTTCGCGGCGATACCTCACATGTATGGTTTGAACACCGTTTTCATATGTGGGCAGGACTTATGTATGCGTTCGCTTCTGCGTGCGAGCACACGGGGACAGCGGCGCTTTAAAAAAATTTTTTTTTTATTGTTAATTATATTTTATTTTTTTATTTTGATACTTTTTTGAAAAAAAAAAAAAATTGATCACTTTTATTCCTATTTACAAGGAATGTAAACATCCCTTGTAATAGCAATATGACATGACAGGTGCTCTTAATAGTGAGATATGGGGTCAATAAGACCCCATATCTCACCACTAGGCTGGGAAGCCTGAAATAAAAAAAATAAATAAAACGATCGCCGCTTCCCAGCCGAAGCGGCGCCGTTTTTTTGAATGGAGAGGCTGGGCGTGACGTCATAACATCGCACCCGGCCTCCGACGATCATAGGGACTCTATGATCTACATCCGGCGCCGGCGGATCCACTCTCCGCCTCACCGATCGTAACGGTGAGTCGGAGCAAGCACCGGAGGGCGGCGGGAGGGGTGGACGTCCCCTCTTGCCTCCCATAGAAACGATCAAGCGGCGGAACGGCCCCTATGATCGTTCCTATGGTGTAGAGATTCGCCGGCTGAAACCGGCAATATCTGAATCATATCTGTAACTACAGGCATCATTCAGATATACCCGCTCAAAGCCAAGGACGTCATATGACGCCCTTGGTATTGAAGTGGTTAAAAGGACTTTTTCCCTTGCGCCAGGGGCATCCACCTCTAGGCGGTGGCAACAGCCTCCATCGTCAGACTCTAGAGGAAAGCCTCAGGGTCAGGCCCAGGCATAGAAGAAGACCTGAGGCCGCAAATCTGCAAAGCAGAATACTTAAGGTTTATTATGAAGAGGCGCCCCCCCTCACCAAGGTGGGGGGAAGACTTCTGCAATACTTGGAAGTCTGGCAAAAGGAAATTCAGGACAGATGGGTCATCTCCACGGTGTCTCTAGGATACCAACTAGAATTTCGTGAGTTTCCACCGTCTTGTTTTCTGAGATCAAACGTTCCCAAAGATCCAGAGAAAAGGCAATCTGTTTTTCGGGCATTAGACCGATTACTGGCTCAAGGGGTGATCATACAGATCCCCACAGAAGAGTAAGGTTTGGGAGTTTATTCAAACCTCTTTATGGTACCAAAACCAAATGGAGATGTCAGACCCATTCTAGATCTAAAGAATCTAAATCGGTTCCTGAAGATCCGCTCCTTTTGCATGGAGTCGATCAGGTCAGTAGTTTCTATCCTACAAGGAAGAGAACTTCTGGCGTCTATCGAAATCGGGGTGCATATCTGCATGTCCCTATATTACCAGCTCACCAAAGGTTTCTGCAGTTTGAAGTAGAACAGCAGCACTTTCTGTTTGTAGCCTTGCCCTTTGGGCTAGTCACAGCACCCCGGGTGTTCACAAAAGTACTGGCGCTGCCTCTAGCCAGATACAGGGCATAACAGTCTTGGGGTACCTAGACGATCTATTGCTAATGGACCAATCGGTGGCTCATTTGTAGCAAAGTGTGGCCATTACAACCAGTTACTTGGAAAGTCTGGGTTGGATTCTCAACCTAGAGAAGTCTTCCTTAAAACTGCTAAAAAAGCTGGAGTATTTGGACCTGATCATAGACACAGCCCAGAAAAAGGTGTTCTTGCCTCAGGCAAAGATCAACTCCATAAAATAGCTAGTACGGATGGTCAGGCCGAAAGGAGACCCCTCCATTCGCCTTTGCATGAGGTTCTTAGGAAAGATGTTGGCTTCATTCGAAGCGGTTCCCTATGCCCAGTTTCATTCGAGACTGTTGCAAAGCAGTATCCCGTCAACTTGGAACGAAATGATCCAAGCTTTAGACTTGCCAATGCGACTGTTCCCAAGGGTGTCGCAAAGCCTCAGTTGGTGGTTACTAACCCAGAATCTGCTGAAGGGAAAATCCTTCAGACCAGTTATCTGGAAAGTGGTAACTGCAGATGTCGGCCTTTTAGGCTGGGGAGCAGTATTAGAGAAGACAACTGTCCAAGGACAGTGGTCAAGAACCGAAAGAGCCTTGCCCATCAACATCCTAGAGATTTGGGCAGTGAGTCTGGCTCTGAAGGCCTGGACTTTCAGGTTACAGGATTGTCCTGTCAGGATCCAATCTGACAATGCCACAGCTGTGGCCTATATCAATCACCAAGGGGGCACCAAGAGTCTTGCCGCACAGAGAGAGGTGAACCATATTCTAACTTGGGCAGAAAGGAATGTTCCTTGCCTATCAGCAGATCAGCAGCCTTCATTACGGAAATAGAAAATTGGCAGGCGGACTACTTAAGTCGCCAGCAGTTATTGCCAGGGGCATGGTCTCTTCACCCCGACATTTTTTGGGCTGTTTGTCAAAGATGGGGACTCCGGACGTAGATCTTCTAGCATCAAGATTCAAAATTAAGTTAGTCAACTTTGTGTCCAGGACAAGGGATCCATTAGCACGTGGAACAGATGCGTTGGTGACCCCATGGGATCAGTTCTCACTGATCTCCCTATTCAGTTGCTGCCTCGACTTCTTTGCAGGATCAAGCTGGAAAGAAAGCCGGTAATTCTGGTAGCACCAGCATGGCCCAGAAGGTCATGGTATGCAGAAATCGTAAAGATGGCAGTGGAGGATCCATTGTCCCTTCCACTACAGCCAGACCTGCTTTCACGGGCCAATATTCCATCCTACCTTACTGCTAAATTTAGCGGCTTGGCTATTGAAACCCATGTTCTGAAAAAGCATGGGCTTTCCGAGTCAGTTATCTCTACTTTGATTAATGCAAGGAAGCCAGATTCCAGAACTTTATATTATAGAGTCTGGAGGACTTATGTTTCCTGGTGTGAATCCAAGGGTTGGCACCCTCGGAGATATATCATAGGCAGAATTCTTGCCTTTCTACAATTAGGGGTAGAGATGAAGTTGGCCTTGAGTACTATTAAGCGTCAAGTCTCAGCTTTATCGGTCTTATTTCAAAGACCGCTTGCGTCACATTCTTTAGTCCGGGGTTTTATACAAGGGGTGATGCAGAATTATCCGCCAGTTAAATCACCTTTGAACCCTTGGGACTTGAACTTAGTTTTGTCAGTGTTACAAAACAGCCATTTGAACCGATACAACATATTCCCTTAGTCTATCTGACAAGGAAGCTGGTGTTCTTGGTTGGTATATCCTAACCAAGGAGGGTTTTGGAATTGGCCGCTCTTTCTTGTAAAGAGCCATACTTTATTATTCATGAGGACAGAGTGTTGTCAAGCCCTCGTCCAGACTTTTTGCCAAAAGTGGTCTCAGGCTTTCACCCGAACCAAGATATTGTCCTGCCATCGTTTTTTCCAAAACCATGTTCCAGGGAAGAGAAGTCACTACATTGTCTTGATGTGGTGAGAGCAGTGAAAGTCTATTTAAAGACAACTGCTCAGATTTGGAAGACTGATGTCTTATTTGTACTGCCAGAGGGTCCTAAGAAAGGACAGGCAGCGTCGAAATCCACTGTCGCTAAGTGGATTCGGCAAGTTATAATTCAGACTTATGATTTAATGGGAAAGATTCCACTTTTTCAAGCCAAACCGCACTCTACCAGGTCAGTTAGTGCTTCTTGGGCAGTGCGTCACCAGGCCTCCGTGGCTCAGATCTGTAAGGCCGCAACTTGGTCTTCAGTACATACATTCACCAAGTTTTATCAGGTGAATGTAAAGTGGTATAAGGATATTGCCTTCGGGTGCAGTGTGCTGCAGGCAAGCAGTATAGGTCCTCAAGTCTGGGGGTACCCTGCGGCTTGTCTCTTCCTCTTCTCAAATAGCATTGCTATGGGACATCCCATTAAGTTAATACTATGGCTCTGTGTCCCATGATGTACGATGAAGAAAATGGGATAACAGCTTACCTGTAAAATCCTTTTCCTGGAGTATATCATGGGACACAGAGGTCCCTCCCCTTTTTTGGGGGGTTTAGGTATGGAGTGAACTTCCTGTATTGGGTTTACCAGTGTCCATCACCTGAAGGTGCCTATATATCCATTAAGTAATTACTTAAGGCTCTGTGTCCCATGAGGTACTCCAAGAAAAGGATTTTACAGGTAAGCTGTTAAAAAAATCCTATTTTTTTTTCAGTATGATCAGTTTGTGACATAAAAGCATCAAATGACATTGGTGACAAAATTTTATGTTTGAGCCTTTTGGCACAGAAACCCCACAAACACCTGCACCAGGTTTCAGAAGCCAAATGCAAACATTACTCACACGGTGTAAGAGAATACCTCTGCTTTTGCAGGAGTCTTGGATCTGGCGATAGTGGACCGTGGGAGGAATGTCGTGTCCTGCTCACGGGATGGAACGGCCCGGCTGTGGGATTGTGGGAAATCGTCATGCCTTGCCGTTGTGGCAGATTGCGGCGCTCCCATTAATGGAATATCTGTCGGCGTCGCAGACAATACAGTTAATCTTGGGGCACCAGAGACAACGCCCAGTAAGTGTAATTTTATTTTTATTTTGTTATTTTTTGTTTTTGTTTTGAGATCTGCATAAGGGAACATACACTATATTACCAAAATTATTGGGACACCTGCCTTGTCACGCACATGAACTTGAATGGCATCCCAGTCTTAAGGCCCGTACACATGGTCAGAAAATGTGAAGATAAACTCCGTCTGATGAACGATCTGCCGAATTTTCTGATCGTTGGCATCCTGCTTTTGACAGCCGATTACGAATTTTCGGCAGACAAAAACTGGATGTGCAGGCTTGAAAATATTTATCTGATGTGACCACAACGTCCGATTTTTTTTTTTTTTTTTTTTTTTTTCTTTTTTTTTTTTTCTTTTCATTGGTACAGTTTTCTGACAAAGGAAAAAAACAAAAAGAAGAGCAAGACTAGGCATGCTCAGAAATGAAAGAACACATACAAAACAATTCACATTCACATAACACATTACGTCACTTCTGACGTTGAATTCTGTCGTCAGAAAATTTTCTGATGGTGAGTACCCTCTTCACCTTCAATTTGAGACTAGAATCAAACAAACAAAAAAAATGACAAATTCGTCCAATAATCTGACCGTGTGTACGAGGCTTTAGTCCGTAAGGTTCAATATTGAGTTACATAGTAGGTGAGGTCAAAAAAAAGACACAAGTCCATCAAGTCCAACCTATGTGTGTAATTATGTGTCAGTATTACATTGTATATCCCTGTATGTTGCGGTCGTTCAGGTGCTTATCTAATCGTTGCTTGAAACTATCGATGCTCCCCGCTGAGACCACAGCCTGTGGAAGGGAATTCCACATCCTTGCCACTCTTACAGTAAAGAACCCTCTACGTAGTTTGAGGTTAAACTCCCTACCGCGAAAAAGTTTTATCCCTATTGAGTTGGCCCACCCTTTGCAGCTATAACAGCTTCAACTCTTCTGGGAAGGCCGCCCACAAGGTTTAGGATTGTGTTCAGGACTGCTGATAAGGCCGTGCAACTGGTCCTGTTGGCCCGGGCTCCATCAGCTCAGCAGGGGGGCCCGGGCAGCTTTTATAGTTCAGTTCTGCCATTAAAAAAAATATATTGCTTACTAAAGAAGGCCTGGCTTACAGTCTCGGAGCAGGTAAGTATAACATGTTTGTTATTTAAAAAAAAAATGTAGGTGTACAATCACTTTGACACACACTTTGTCCTCTAGACCGAGCCTGGCCTCAGCAAAGGTTGCTGCCTGGCAGTCACAGCGGAAAGAGACACTTTCTTCCACAGACCTTTAAAAGATCTTGGGGGGGGCACAGGCTGGAGCAGAGAGGAAGAGATGTTGCATAGACCATTGCTGTGCAAACAGTGTAACCCTGGATGGCCAAGCAGGGAAGAGGTTGTGTAGGGGTCTGCTTTTACCCCCTAACTCAGGGGTGCCCAACCTTTTGAGGAGCGAGGGCCACTTTATCGACTTGGTAACTGGTCACGGGCCACAATGAACGTAAAGGGGGAATGGCAGGTCTGTGTCCACTCAGCATATGTAGAGCAGACACGGATGCAACCCGCTCTACCCTAAGGGCCCTCCAATCCGCCCAGACAGAAGGGGACAGATCCCCTTCTTCTGTTTTTTTTTTTTTTTTTAAGGAGATCGGATTGCAGATAGGCGGGTGTAAACGGACATGAGTCTGTTTACATCTGCCGCTCTATAGGGGTGAAGGGAGAGTCCGTTTGAGTCCACCTGAAAAACAGACAGGCGGAACCGATCGGACCGATCATGTGAAAGGGGCCTAACAGCACAGCGGTTTACCTGCTCCTCAACTGACCTCAGTCTTCACTTCTTCCTCAGGATTCCTGCAGCTGGCTGCTACTGCTGGCTGGTACTGCCGGTGGTTACTGCTGACAGGTGCTGGTACTGCTGGCTAGTACAGGTACTAGCTGGTGGGTACTGCTGACTGGTACAGCTGGCTGGTACTGATGACTGGTACTGCTGGTTTATACTGATGACTGGTACGGATGGTGGGTACTGGTACTGCTGGCGGGAACTTCTGGCGGGTACTGGTACTGATGACTGGTACCGGTACTGTTGGTACTGGTACTGCTGGCTGGTACTGGTACTGCGGCTTGGTACTGTTGGTTGCTACTGGTACTGTTGGCTGGTACTGGTACTGCTGGCTGGTACTGGAGGTACTGCTGACTGGTACTGTTGGTACTGGTAATGCTGGTTGGTACTGGTATGGATACTCGTGGCTGGTACTGATACTGGTGGCTGCTGTCCCAGATCGCAGGTTCCTGTGTCCCGACCCGCCATCCCCGAGCATAATTGTGACAGAAGCATGCAGCTGCAGTAGAGAGCCGACGCTTCCTGTCACAGGCGGAGTACATTTGGTATCACTCTGTCTGTGAAGGAGACGGCGCTATACAGGAAGCACCAGCACTGCTTCCTCTAGCGGCGGCTCCGTTCTTCGCACTATTGCTCAGAGATGGCGGGTCAGGAACCCATGATCTAGGCTTGCCGTCCCGCCATCTCAGAGCAAGACATGGCGGGCCACATCGGAGGGCGCCGCGGGCCAGTGGTTGGGCACCCCTGCTAACTGCATGCTAGTCATGCATACTGCTGAGATGTGTGAGAGGTTTGATCTGTCAGCTGTATACAGGGAAGGCACGGCTCGGGTCTATGAAGAAGGTTCATGGGGCAGGGTTGGGGCTCTGAGATCTGGGGAGAGGGGACAGGACTGCAGAGAGCCGCTCTCTCCACACAATACTTTAAAGGGGAATACAAATCGATAAATTGTCTATAATGTGTTGCAGGTGACAGAGAGATCGGTACAGAAGGGAAGCTGCTGCTGTTGGCACGGGAAGATAAGAAGTTGGAGGGCGTCAGCCTGCACAGCCGCCAGTCTGTAAGCGCCTCTTCTGTTTGGTTTATATGTTTATTAACATTAAACATTATTTTGCATGACCAAATCATTTTATATCTTTTTTTTATTATTATGGTTTGTTAAACCTCATTTGATGAAAGGTTGGGCAATGTCCTGCTTTCTTGTAGAGCAAAGAGAAATGGCCCACAGAACCAAAGCGGCATAGTATGCAGTCTTGTGCAAAAGTGAGTGCACCACTCCAAATCCATGAAAGAGGTTGTAAACCTCCAAAAAAAAACAAAAACCCTGCAAGTCAAAGGCATAATGAGCTAGCATCGTATACTAGCTCATTATGAAATGCTTATCTCAGAACGATGCCCTGAATCGGCATCAGCACTCCGAGTACACGGCCGGCATCTTCCACTGGAGTTACTTCCTGGTTCGCTGTGATTTGACCGGAGCTGCGAGGACATCACTCCCGCCTATGAATGCGGGAGCAGCCGGTCACGGCACAAGTCCTGAAGAAACAGCACGAGCGGGGCCGTTTCTGCAGTGCGCATGCGCCAATGACATCAGCAATGATATCCGCAATATCTCCTAAACTGTGCAGGTTTAGGAGATATTCCTGACACCTACAGGTAAGCCTTGTTATAGGCTTACCTGTAGGTAAAAGTGGTGCAACGGGGTTTACAACCACTTTAACCACTTGCCTACCGGGCACTTACACCCCCTTCCTGCCCAGGCCATTTTTCAGCTTTCAGCGCTGAATTGCCCGGTCATGCTACACTGTACCCAAATGAAATGTTTATCATTTTCTTCACACAAATAGAGCTTTTTTTTGGTGGTATTTAATCACTGCTGGGTTTTTAATTTTTTTCAACAACAAAAAGTCCAAAACATTTTGAAAAATATATTTTTTTACTTAGTTTCTGTCAGTAAATTTTGTAACTAAGTAATTTTTCTCCTTCACTGATGTGCACTGATAGGCTGAACTGGTGGGCATTGATGAGGTGGCACTTAATAACACTGATGAGGCGGCACTGATTAGGTGGCAGTGATGAGGAGGCACTAATATGCCGCACTTATGGGCACTGATAGGTGGCACTGATATGTGGCAGTGATGAGGAGGCACTAATATGCCGCACTTATGGGCACTGATAGGTGGCACTGATATGTGGCACTGATAGGCAGCAGCGATGGGCACTAATGGGTGGCACTGATAGGCGAGACTGGTGGGCCCTGATAGGCGAGACTGGTGGGCCCTGATAGGCGAGACTGGTGGGCGCTGATAGGCGGCACGGATAGGCGATACTGATGGGTGGAGCTTATGGGCATTGATGGACAGCAGTGATAGGCGGCACTGATAGCCAGCACTGACTGGCATCACTAATGGGCACTGATTGGCACTTGTGGGCAGTGGTCAGCACTGATTGGTGACACTGTTGGCGCTTTATTATAATCAGGGCACTGATTGGTGACACTGCTGGCGCTTTATTATAATCAGGGCACTGATGATCCGTGCCCTGATTACATGTTTTGTTGCCCCCTGCGAGGGGATGCCGCTGATCAGCTCTCCTCGCCACACACTCTGTCAGTGTGAGGCGAGGAGCGCCGATTACCAGCATCTCCGTGTTTACATGTGACTGGCTGTGATTGGACACAGCCGATCACATGGTTAAAGAGCCGCGGACAGACATCAGGGTCGCACCAAGCCCTAGCAGCCACAATCGCCGCGCTGCGCGCCTGTTCTGGGATGCCGTCATTTGACGGTGAGCGGGCGGCAACTGGTTTAGGGCTGGTTCACACCACAAGAACGCACTCCAGATCTGTTCCAGATACGTTTCTGCATGCACGTTTTTAATGAATTTTACTGCGTTCCAGTTCAGTTCAGTGCAGGAAAAATGCAGCATGGGTTTTATTTTTTCTGGAACTGGATAGCCCTGGAACTGACTGCACTGGTGTAAACTATGCCATTGAAAACCATATAACCTACTTTCCATGCATTTTTGATGCAGAAAAAAACGCACTGGACTGCATGTGATGTAAACTGGCCCTAAATCAAATTGGTAGTAAAGGTTTTTTTTTTTTTATTTGTACCTACAGGTAAGTCTATAATAAGGCTTACCTGTAGGTACAGTAAATATCTCCTAAACGTGAGCCGTTTAGGAGATATTTACTTTAGCGGTGCCAGTGATGTCACCAGCGCACTGTGCTTCGCGATGGACGGCGTGCCGTGGCTGTGACTCCTGCATACATGCGCGGGAGTGACGCCATCGCAGCTCGGCCAGTCAAGTGACTGCGGGCCGCGAACCTGGAAGGAAGGTTGGGTGAAATGGAAGCCCTGTCAGCAGTGACAGCACACCGCTGGAGGGCTTCGTTTTCAGGTAAGTCTTTCATAATGTGCTAGTATGCAACGCATACGCTTCACTCCTCTGGAGATATCAACAATCAGACTTTGCCCCACCTTTTTGGGCATGAAACGCACTGAAAAAGTCAAATAGGCTACACTGAATTATGAAAAAGGAATTCCTGAGCTCCAAGAGGGATCGGCTTTTGAAATGACAGAGGTTCTCTTTGTGGTGTCTTTTTTCTTTTTTTTATTTTCCCCCATATACCAGGTTGTCGTGTTGCTTATGGTGACAGGTTCTCTTTGTAAGCCAGAAGCACCATGGGGGTTTTTGTTTGTTTCCTCTTTTATGGCGATGCTGAGGAGTTTTCTCTCTATTGCAGGTTTTCACTTTTGATGGGTCAGATGCTTTCAACTGCTGCACGTTCCTCTCCAGCCTCGTCATCCTGGCCGGGAGTCAAGATGGAAACATCTACCAGCTGGACATCCGAAACACAAAGTGAGATATCACACATTCTTCTTCATCCTAGTAAACCTGCCAGGATAGCATATAAAAAAAAAATAATAGATAGATATAGATATAGAGAGAGAGAGAGGTGTGTGTGTGTGTGTGTGTGTGTATGTGTATGTATATATATATGTGTATGTATATATATATGTGTATGTATATATATATATATGTGTATGTATATATATGTATGTATGTATGTATATATATATATATATATATATATATATATATATATATATATATATATATATATATATATATATATATATATATATATATATATATATATATATATATATATATATATATATATATATATATATATATATATATATATATATATAATGTATGTGAGTGTGTATGTGCATTATACATCTATATGGATCAGATCAAAATGAGGGACAGATGGACATTGCTCCAAATCAGGGACAGTCCCTTGAAACCAGGGACAGTTGGGAGCTATGCACATAGTGACTGCATTGTAAAACGTCCGTTACCCCAGGGCATACTGGAAACAGTTGCTTCCTATGTGTCCCATTCACACTGCAACGCAACCTGTGGCGGTGGTGCGGCATGCTGTGTGTGAAGACATTTTAATGAATGAAGTGTATATTTTGTGCACTTCAAAATAAAGTTTGTACAAAAAAAAAAAAAGAAAGGGAGCCATGTGATGTGCTGAATTGTGCACCACACTGCCCCCTACTGCAGCCGTCAGCAGATAGCTGCTGGAGCTGTAAAGCACTCTGGCAGCCCTTCGTTCCCGTGTTGTGAATTCCTGGGCCCAGTTTCTAACAACAGGTCACAGACTAGAACCGGTCCGTGGCCCCTGGGAGTTGCGGACCCCTGTTATAGAGAATTGGGAGATTGAGAGGAGTTGGGACCAAGCTTGATTTTCATAAGGAAAGTTAAGATTCGAATAGAACTTCAGCTGCTTTTATGTCTGGATCTACTACAAGTAACTTCTGCTTTATACAATTTTCATCACATGCTCAATTGCCCAAATACTGACCAGGTTTACTCATGGTTTACCCATGAAGAGCAAAGCAATGGTTACATTTAAAGCCCCCGTCTCTTTACATCACATACTTGCCTTTCCTTCATATTGCTGCTATTTGTTCAGCCACTGGGAGAAATGGAAATACTCATTTTTTTTATATTTTTTTTTTTTATGCGGTGGTGCAAAATCCTGTAACGAAAAAACCCGTAAGTGTACAAAAAAGTGCACTTAAGGTTGTGCTTTTGTCCACCCTCCGGAAGGGGTAGGACTTGTACGCTGACCCCCGGGGCGCAAGGATCAAGATGGGGACATATGTTAACATGGTCTGCCTAGCCAGAAGGCCTGGCAGAACCCGTTCTTCTAGGTCTGCCAAATCAATCCATTGAGTACTAGGTCAGGGGAGCTCTCCCGAAGAGACACCCCTCCCAGAGGAAGGAACCTAAGGGCCACACATCCTCCCCCTAGATGTCAGGGTAAGCCAGAGGAATTGCACCCTTCATTAAGTGAAAAAAAAAACACACAAAAGTGACAAAAAGTGGGAGAAAAAAATAAATAGGTGGCCGTGCCCAAATTGAGCATTGGCCTAGGCCCTGAGGCCTGGTAAGTAAAAAATTGCCCCCAGGTGCTAAAAGGCGCAGTGCAGAAAGAGAAACTTTGGTGACTGTGACCATGTGCCTTTTTACACAGTGGGGTCCCACACCCAGGTGTTACTCAGAGCACCCCTAGGACGACCACTCCCAGGGGGCACAGACACCACGGATCCTCTGCCTTTCCTCTGCCTTTCCAGCCCGTGGCCAGAAAAGGTAGACCACTCAAACCAGGAGGTAATGGACCCTTCCATCTTTCTCGGGGAGAACTTACTCCTGGCCCCCAATTACGATTTACTGTAAGAGCAGCAAGGATGTGGAATTCCCTTCCACAGGCGGTGGTCTCAGCGGGGGGCATCAGTAGTTTCAAAGAACAATTAGATAAGCACTTGAACGACCGCAACATACAATGTAATACTGACACATAATCACACAAATAGGTTGGACTTGATGGACTTGTGTCTTTTTTCAACCTCATCTACTATGTTTGTTAACTTTGCCTTTTGCAGCTTTTTACCAATCATAACATTTCTTGTTTCAGAGTTCCCGTACAAACCATCTGCAAGTCAGGAGCCCCAGTATTATGCCTGGTGCCATTCAGAGAGGGCTTCATTGCCAGCCATGGTATGAGTGTAATTCATTGTCTTATCTCACCATACAGTGCCTTGAAAAAGTATTCATTCCCCTTGAAATTTTCAACATTTTGTCAAGGTACAACCAAAAAAAGGAAATGTATTTTATGTGATAGACCAACACAAAGTGGCACATAATTGTGAAGTGGAAGGAAAATGATAAATGTTTTTTTAAAATGTTTTACAAATAAATATGTGAAAAGTGTGGCGGTGCATTTGTATTCAGCCCCCTTTACTCTGATACCCCTAACCAAAATCTAGTGGAACCAATTGTCTTCAGATGTCACCTATTAGTAAATAGAGTCCACCTGTGTGTAATTTAATCTCGGTATAAATACAGCTGTTCCGTGAAGCCCTCAGAGGTTTGTTAGAGAACCTTAGTGAACAAACAGCATCATGAAGGCCAAGGAACACACCGCACAGGTCAGGGATAAAGTTGTGGAGAAGTTTAAAGCAGGGTTACGTTATAAAAAATATCCCAAGCTTTGAACATCTCACGGAGCACTGTTCAATCCATCATCTGAAAATGGAAAGAGTATGGGACAACTGCAAACCTACCAAGACATGGCCGTCCACCTAAACTGACCGGCTGGGCAAGGAGAACATTCATCAGAGAAGATCCAAGAGGTCCATGGTAACTCTGGAGGAGCTGCAGAGATCCACATCTCAGGTGAGAGAATCTGTCCACAGGACAACTATTAGTCGTGTTCTCCACAAATCTGGTCTTTATGGAAGAGTGACAAGAAGAAAGACATTGTTCAAAGAAAGACATAAGAAGGCCCATTTGTGAGAAGCCATGTGGGGGACACAGCAAACATGTGGAAGAAGGTGCTCTGGTCAGATGAGACCAAAATTGAACTTTTTAGCCTAAAAGCAAAAACACTATGTGTGGTGGAAAACTAACACTGCACATCACCCTAAACACACCATCCCCACTGTGAAACATGGTGGTGGCAGCATTATGTTGTGGGGATGCTTTTCTTCAGCAGGGACAGGGAAGCTGGTCAGAGTTGATGGGAAGATGGATGGAGCCAAATACAGGGCAATCTTAGAAGAAAACCTGTTAGTCTGCAAAAGACTTGAGACTGGGGCGAAGGTTCACCTTCCAGCAGGACAACGACCCTAAACATACAGCCAGAGCTACAATGGAATGGTTTACATCAAAGCATATTCATGTGTTAGGATGGCCCAGTCACAGTCCAGACCTAAATCCAATTGAGAATCTGTGACAAGACTTCAAATTACTATTCACAGACGCTCTCCATCCAATCTGACAGAGCTTGAGCAATTTGGCAAAGAAGAATGGGCAAAAATGTCCCTCTCTAGATGTGCAAAGCTGGTAGAGACATCCCCAAAAAGACTTGCAGCTGTAATTGCAGAGAAAGGAGGTTCTACAAAGTATTGACTCGGGGGGGGGGGCGCCATACAAATGTACCCCACACTTTTCACATATTTATTTGTAAAAAAATGTTGAAAATCATTTTCTTTCCACTTCACAATTATGTGCCACTTTGTGTTGGTCTATCACATAAAATCCCAATAAAATACATTTACATGTTGTAACATGACAAAATGTGTAAAAATTTCAAGGCACTGTAGAAGTAATTGGGTGGCTGTTAATCACTTCCATGTGAAATCTGGGAGAAAAACTATAAAGCACCTCTCGGCTCTAAAGCATCAGCAAAAGTGGCTTGTAGAGAAGAAGATTTACACGGCTCCGGCCGTTTCTGCTTCTCCGCTTTCATTCACTGCTGTGCCAATCTGTAAGGGTGCCAGCCTGGCCCTCCGGCTGTACTATAGAAATGAAGAGATGCTCTGGATTGGCTGCACACCTTGTGGAATTCATTCATCAAATTTGGTTACAAACATTTAAAATCGCATTGGGGAGAGGAAAGAGATCCGACAGGTTTCACGCTATGCCTAATTATAACAAGTAAATGTTATGATTAAGCGCTGGTATAGCACAAAACGCATCAAATATCTCAACAACCCCCCCACTGGGATTTTTTTTTTTTTTTTTTCTTGTAGCTGAATTTGATAGATCAAGTCCACAAGGTGTGCAGCCACCCGGAGCATCTCTTCATTTCTACAGCAGCAAAAGTGCTAAATCTTCTTGTTGTCACGATCATTGCTGAGCTATCTGAAAATGATTGACTAGATATTCCTGCTAATTCCTAGTCACTAAACCTAAGAACAAAAATGTAATACGTTTCGGCTTACCAGTCCTTAGAAGAAAAGAAGGGGGGGGGAGGGGGAAAAGGGGAAGAGAATGTAACCAGTCCTAAGATGTGGTGGCTGCATTAGATTTCCAGCTTTAAGCAAGTACAGAATATACCTGTTGATCCCTCCAGAAATCCAAAGTCTTTGTAACTTCTTGTGAGCTGAACAGAAACCACAAGCAAGTTTATGTTTCTTCCAAGCAATCTTCTGTAAACTACAACTTGCCTCACCTCCTCATGTAATAGAGGTGAGGTGTTTTGTAGTCTAATAGCCCCTTTCACACAGGCTGTCTGATCAAGTCCACCTGTATGTTTTTCAGGCGGACCTGATCGGGCCGTCCAATCAACCCTATGGAGTGGCGGATTTTAGCGGTGACATGTCCACTGACATTCGCCGCTATCCGGTCCG
This sequence comes from Lithobates clamitans, assembly GCA_037952925.1. Classification (NCBI taxonomy): domain Eukaryota; kingdom Metazoa; phylum Chordata; class Amphibia; order Anura; family Ranidae; genus Lithobates; species Lithobates clamitans. Next base: position 528,674 of record JBBGZY010002426.1, read on the forward strand.
TCAAATCCAGACGGAGGCTGGTCCTATTTACTATCCGTCTGGAGGATCGAATCGGGTGAAAACAAACGGGCGGTCCTTTGTCATCCGATCTCCCCATAGAGGACAGCGGGGCTCTGACAGGTCCGTCTCTGCACAGCGGAGCAGAGACAGACCTGTCATCCGCCTGCTCAGTGGGGATCAACGGAGCGATTCCCCCACCAAGCAGGTGGAGTCCGTCAAAACGAATCCGCCTTCGTGTGAAAGGGGCCTAAATCGGATCGGCCTTGAGTGACCACGCTGCTTTTTCATAAATAATGTACAGTGAGTGAACGTTGTCACCCTAGGACAGGAAGTGTGTTACTGGCAGGATTAGCAGATGATAATACAGGTCATAAAAGCCTAAAGGGGAAAAAAAAAACAAATGCAGCCACCAAATCGAAGGACTGGTAAGCTGTATTACGAGACATTTTTGTTCTTGGATTTAGTTATGCATTAAGACCCTTCCAGAGAGGAAAGGGAAGTTAGACAGCATAACAGCAACCGCTTACAAATCTGATTTATATGCACATCAGAGACTTTTTAATGTTCTCAATGTTGCTGGGAAACATTAGCAGCTGAATGACTGAGTGATTTTTACTCCTTGTGTTTGGTGTTCTCTTATCGGCAGGTGATGGGACCTGCTTCATCCTCCAGCAGGATTCCGACCATCTTCTAGAGCTCACAGAACCCGACTGTGAACCCGTGTACAAGGTGAGCACTCCGATTGTGCACTTTCTATTTATTTATACTGACTATTATTATTATTTCCATTACTATACAGGATTTATATTGCTGATATATTAGACCTCATGCACATGAAAGCCTTGGGCAATATAATGTCAAATTTTCCCAGGAGCCACAGTTTCTGCATACCACCGCCTATAGAAAGCAATGGTTGTACCTGGGTGTATGCTGGCACTTGTGTATACAGGCGGATGTGTACTGTCGGTAACAGATGTATGGGCGCTCCCACCTTCATGCAGAACAGCTCAGTGCTCTGATTCTGAGGCTGCCAACACCTCTATAATGCAGCCGTTGAGGTACAGCCGCCCCATTGAAAAGCAATGACTGTACACAGCTGTCTGTGGGTATACATCAGTACTTGTATGAACACATGCATGCGCACAGATGTACACTCCTTGGTGCAGACAGTCTACATCAGGGGTCTCAAAGTGGCGGCCCTCCAGCTGTTGCAGAACTACAAGTCCCATGAGGCATTGCAAGGCTGACAGTTACAAGCATGACTCCCACAGGCAGAGACATGATGGGACTTGTAGTTCTGCAAACAGCTGGCGGGCCGCCAGTTTGAGACTCCCAGTCTTCATTCAGGGTCATACGTCAGTACGCATCTAGATCACAGGAAAGGTGGTCGGCACTCGGGATAGCATCCAAAAATAATCTTCCTTTTATTGAAAAAGCATGTACAGGGGGTCACCGAGTTACGAACCTGTTAGGGACTGCCTTCTTGTTCTTAAGCCGGATTTGTTCGTAAGTCGGAAGCGCATGCACAGAGCGGCAGAGACGTCGTTTTCCGATGTTCTGTCAAGTAGCCGTGCATGCGCAGACGTAGTTTTCCGATGTGCCCGCCGTCGAAAAGTGGCCGCGCAGGCGCGGAACGTCACCCGCCTCTCATTTGTAAGTAGGAGTTGTTTGCAAGTCGAAGGTTCGTAACTCGGGGACCCCCTGTACAATCACTGTAAAACAGCCAACGCGTTGCGGCCGTTATGGCAATCCCTCGTGGGGGGGGGTTGATTGAACAGGGAAATTAGTGGGGTTTTTAAACAGCCGCAGGGAGATGGTTCTGAAATTGTCATGAACCTGGTGTAAATAATCCATGACTTTCGACAAACTTTTTTTGTATTCTTAATTTCAGGCTTCAAACAACATGTTTTTCAATAACGTGTATCAAAGCAGTCAATTTATAACCCCCAGATCAATTGAGTTTTTAGGTGGTCGATCAAACTCCTGGGTGGTAGAGCGTTCCATTTTAGATTGAATTTAGGTGGGTGATCAAACTGGGTCGAGTGTTCCATTTTAGGCAACAATTTTTGATAACATTCTCATTTCCTAGTCCCCCCCCCGAAAGTGGTTAAAAATTAGAGTAGATGTGTTTGGGAGACCTCAGATATGTCGGTGGAAAATACCCAGTATGGGCTGTATAGGGCAGGAGCAGTCTGATCTCTGAAACCCATGTGAAAGTCACAAGCTTCTGGTGGAGATCAAAGAAAACAAAGAAGTTCTCGGGCAGCGGTAACCCTGCTGAGTGCTGTCCATTCTTCCACCGGCACCTAAGTCACTGCAGGACTAGTGGGAGATTAAAAAACACACAAAGAGAAGTGGCAGTCTGATGAGGTCTTTCAAATGACGGTGAGGCGGTGCATCTCTCGTTCTGGGATGACGACGTCCCAGAACGGCCGCTCTCGCGCGCCCATCGCTGCTGCGCCGTGTTGCTAGGACATGGTGCGTCCGCGGCTCTTTAACCATGTGATCGGCTGCGTTCAATCACAGCCGGTCACATGTAAACACGGAGATGCCAGTAATCGGCGCTCCTCGCCTCACACTGACATGACATCTCTCCTGCAAGATAGCAAGACCGTTTTTCTTTTTCTTGCAACCAACGAATCCCGAAATGTGTCCTGAAGAAGCTTAACAGCGAAACACGTTGACGCACTAGGGCTCACATTACATAATATAAATATAAATAAAAAAATATATATATATATTCCCCTGATTTTAAGGGGAAAAGGTGCGTGTTATACGCCGATAAATACGGTATATATTTATATATAATTTTTTATATATATATATATATTTATTTTTTATGTATATGGTTTTTTAATTCTCATTTTTATGGTCTTTTTTTCTACTATTTACTATGTATTTTTCAATAAATATTACCTTTCTATATCCCTATTGTTTTTACTGTGCCGTTAAAAACCATAAATCTTAATTGAGAAACAGTGTGTCCTTTCTCTATGAAATGTCGGGCTCAGTGTAATTTTGTCTAATTTATCCCTGATGGAATACTTGTATCTAGCAATCCTATCTTTAACCTTTTGGGTGGTTTCTCCTACATATAATGACCCACATGGACACTTTATTATGTATACAACATAAGATGATTGACAAGTGTAATGATTGTTACCGTCAATATTATACCCTCTAAGTGGATGGGAGAAAGATTTCCCTTTTATCATGCTGTTGCATTGGATGCAACACAGACGGGGATATGAGCCAAAGTTACGTGGTCCCAAAGGAAGGGCGGGGTCTGCCCCCCCCCCTTATCCAAAAACGTCACCAGCTGCCACTGCTCCTGACCTGTCAGTCAAGCTTTGATGTAATGTTGGGTGGGACAGACCCGGCGGGCCCTGGCCTGTCAGTCTAGCCGGGTGGGGAGAATAGATGACGCAGATTTGACAGTCTCACCGGACCTCCAATTACATTGGGGAAGTCTGAGAGGTAGGGTTGGGTACAGTGGCCACAAGTCTTACATACAGGATGATGTTGATGACACTGAGCGCTGGAAATGTTGCATTTCTCCAAAGACTGAGCACCATCTGATGCTTTGGCTGCAAAGGGAATATAATATCGGTGTAAGGTAGAAATGGACTTTTCTCCTGTTCAGCATTTGCCTTGTTCTGTGACACCAGTGATAAATGTCCCCCTGTCTTCCCTCTCCAGGTGGCGGTCTCGGAGAAGTTGGTTTACACTTGCTGCAGAGATGGAATTGTCCGCAAATATCAGCTGACAGACTTGTGACCGACCACCCTCTGTAGGTACGATTGATGGGAGCGGCCGTATCTGACTTCTGATGGAACACAACCAAAGGACACATTGATGGACACGTCTGATGGAAGAGCCAGAGATCTACAGACTTGTCTTTCCTGGAACTTCAATATAAAACTGAAAGACCAGATTTCCTTCAGCAGCATTTTCCAGTCTGTGAAATCCAGACTTCCTTTTTTGCATCATAGACACTTATGTATTCACTCCTTTCTTGTATGTACAGAATTTTCAACTCTAGCTTACTGCCACATCCGAGAAGTATTAAAGTGAACCTGTGAGGACTGGATGGTGCCTGAAAATGCTGACTTGCTTCTAAAGGCACAGACCCCGGGTTGTCATCTTCATCCTGAATTCTCTACCTAGTAAGGCACTGACCAGGAACAGGCATGTGGTCAGCAAAGTCCAAAAAAAACTGAACTCTTGTTCCAAGTTTGTGACTCCCTAGGTAGGTCTTCCTTTCTCAACCCTTTTCCCCAAAAGAACAACGGGACTCAGGGAGCTTCTGCCAAAACAAATCCATCAGTGGTTAGTGGGAAAAAATGTCCCTTACATTGGTGGTCAGTGGGAAGAATGCCCTCCTCATGTTGGTGCTTAGTGGGAAATATACCCCACCCTTACATTAGTGCTCCGTGGGAAGTATGCCCCCCCTTACATTTGTGATCAGTGGGAAGAATGTTCCTTACATTGGTGGTCAGTGGGAAGAACGTTCCTTACATTGGTGGTCAGTGGGAAGAATGTCCCCTTATGTTGGTGGTCAGTGGGAAATTTACCCCCCCCCCATTACATTAGTGATCATTGGGAAGTACCTTACATTGGTGGTCAGAGGGAATTATGCCCCCCCCCCCTTACAATGGTGGTCAGTGGCAAGAATGTCCCCCTTACGATGCTGGGAAGTATGCCCCCCCCCCCTTACATTGGTGGTCAGTGAGAGGTATGCCCCCCCCCCCACCTTACATTGGTGACAGTGGGAAGAATGCCCCTTATATTGGTGGTCCGTGAGGAGTATTCCCCCCTTACATTGGTGATCATAGGAAAGTATGGCCCTCCCTTTACATTGGTGGTCAGTGGGAAGACTGTCCCCCTTTTACATTGGTGATCATTGGAAAGTATGCCCCCCCTCCCCCCACACTTTTTACATTGGTGGTCAGTGGCAATAATGTCCCCTTACACTGCTGGGAAGTATGCCCCCCCCCTTTACTTTGGTGGTCAGTGAGAAGTATGCCCCCCCCCCCTTACAGCTAAAAAGATAACTAACACTAATAATTGACAATTAACACTATAAATTAGTGATGCCAGAGGGTCAGGTTGACCAGGCAAATCTACAGAATGAGTCAACATTTATATTGTCCTGAAAGGCATAGTCCACTTTTTAGACCCCCCCCCTCAAACCCAAACCCAAACCATCGCCCTTTACCTGAACCTTGCTGTAGGTTGTTTTTTTGAATGTAGCGCAGCTTGGCTAAAAATACTACAAAGTTCCATCTGTCACTGCGGCCGAGGGACTCAACAGAGCTTACCGGCAGGACGGTGGTGAGGCACATTCAGCACCTCCTCCAGCTCCATAACACAAGGTCTTGTAGCTCCGTACTGACCATTGCCTGTGCACTGTAGCCGTGGTACAACCATCACAGTTGCGATGTTCTGTGAGCCTCAATACAAAAAGTTAATAAATGCACATTTATTTTTATTTTGCTATTATTGGTTTTTATATACACACATTATATATAATTTTTTTTTTTTTCCAAACAATGGACTATACCTTTTGCAGTGACCATTTCCTTTTCAGCTGTCATGAATTTTAATTGATTGAATTTGTTTTGTTGCTGGTTTTGGACACAATGCACTTAGATCTCAACAAACTATCAGGAATTTAACCACTTAAGGACCGAGCCTCTTTCTGAGATTTATTCTTAAAACGTTAAAAACTTTTTTTTTTTTTTGCTAGAAAATTACTTGGAACCCACAAACATTTATACATTTTTTTTTTTTTCGAACACCCTAGAGAATAAAATGGCGCTCGTTGCAATACTTTCTGTCACACCGTATTTGCGCAGCGGTCTTACAAGCACACTTTTTTTTTGTAAAAAAAAATACACTTTTTTGAATTAAAAATAAGACAACAGTAAAGTTAGCCCAATTGTTTTTTTTTTTTTATATTGTGAAAGATAATGTTATGCCGAGTAAATTGATACCAAATATGCCACGCTTCAAAATTGCGCCCGCTCGTGGAATGGCGACAAACTTTTACCCTTAAAAATCTCCATAGGCAATGTTTAAAAAATTCTACAGGTTGCATGTTTTGAGTTACAGAGGAGGTCTAGGGCTAGAATTATTGCTCTCGCTCTACTGATCGTGGCGATACCTCACATGCGGGTTTTGAACACCGTTATTCATATGCGGGGCGCTGCTCACGTATGCGTTTTTTGCTTCTGCATGCGAGCTCGTCGGGACGGGGCACGTTTAAAAAACTTTTTTTTTTCTTATTTAGTTTACCTTTTTTTTGTTTTTTTTGTTACATTTTTACACTGTTTTTGAAAAAAAAAAATTGTCACTTTTATTCCTATTACAAGAAATGTAAACATCCCTTATAATAGGAGATCTGGGGGTCAAAAAGACATCACATCTCATATTTAAACTAAAATGCAATAATAAAAAAAAAAAATTGTCATTTAAAAAAATGAAGGAAAAAAAAATGGGCCTTTTAGGAGCTATGGGCGGAAGTGACGTTTTGACGTCGCTTCCGCCCTGCAGTAATATGGAGAGGAGTGGGGGTCATCTTCCCCCTCACTCATCTCCATACCCAGGCAGAGGACGAGACGCGATCGCCTCCGCCGGTGCCGCCGGCTCTGGTAAGCGGCGGAGGGCACCGGATTGCGGCAGAAGGGGGGGAGGGCCGTCTCTCCCGCCGCCGATAAAAGTGATCTCGCGGCGGATCCACCGCAGAGACCACTTTTATCTTGTAGCGGACCGCCCGCTGAAGAAGAGGATACCGGGGTTATGGTAGATAGCTGCTGCCATAACAACGATATCCTCCTTCAAAGTCATCACGTAAAAATGCGGTGAGCGGTCCGGAAATGGCTAAAATGCTGTTAAAATTCAATAAAATGTTCCTTTTTTACTTTTTGTAGGTATTATGGGATGTGTGTTGGAGATCACTTTATGAACCTAAGAAGCATAGGAGTACGCAGCCTTATTACATTAGGGTAGGACAACCTGGGGGCCCTCCAGCTGATGTGGAACTACATTTCCCATGAGGCATTGCAAGGCTGGCAGTTACAATTACTCCCAGAGGCATGATGGGACTTGTAGTTCTGCAACAGCTGGAGAGCCCCAGGTTGCCTACCCCTGCATTAGGGTGTGCTCCCCAAAGTTTAAAAAACAAACATATATGTGTGTGTGTATGCAGGGGGCGACCCGTCCATTAGGGGCACCTGGGCGCCGCCCCCCCCCCTATCCTTGCCACCCTCTATATGCAATGGATAAATTCATGCATAGCATGAATCTATCCGCTGCCACTGCGGCCCCCCCTATTCATGTGTCTGGCCCCTTTAGGGTCACCGGGCGCATGAATTAGAGCGGCTAGGGTTTTTTGTTTTTTTTTTTTGTTTTTTGTTTTTGTTTTTTGTTTTTTGTTTTTTTTTGAAGCACCTGATTAGAGTCATAGGCTCTATTAGGCTTTAAAATAGGGTGGAGTCGGGACGCAGAGCATTGCTTCTGGAGCCCACCTAGGTATGTTGCAACAGCGAATGAAAATTCAGTTACAACGCTTATCCCCCCCCCCCCCCAGGGGTAGTGCCGCTCCACCGGCGGTTCGGGGGGGGGGGGTGTGTTGTGTTTGCCATCCCCCCCAATTAAAACCCCACCAGCCGCCTGTGTATGTGTGTAGATAGATAGATATACGCACCGGCCACTTTATTAGGTACACCTGTTCAATCGCTCGGTAACACAAACTGCTAATCGGCCAATCACATGGAAGCAACTCAATGCATTTAGGTATCTAGACATGGTGAAGACGACTTGCTGAAGTTCAAACCGAGCGTCAGAACGGTGGTGAAAGTGGCCCCCTTGCACAGCATCTTCCTTTTGTAAATACGTGATGGACACCATCTACTGGGTATGCTCAAAACCTATACATGGGAACAAGTGGATTTAAGTGACTTGGAACGTGGCATGGTGGTTGGTGCCGGACGGGCTGGTCTGAGTATTTCAAAAACTGTTGATCTGCTGGGATTTTCACACACAACCATCTCTCGGGTTTATAGAGAATGGTCTGAAAAAGATCCAGTGAGCTGCAGTTGTGTGGAGGAAAATGCCTTGTTTGATGTCAGAGGAGAATGGGCAGACTGGTTGGAGATGATAGAAAGGCAACAGTAAGTCAAATAACCTCTCGTTACAGTATACAGTAAAAAACAGTATGACAAAGGCATAATGTGCTAGTATCAATCACATACTAGCTCATTATGAAAGACTTACCTTAGATCGACGCTGTTGCAGCGGTCCCCGTACGCGGCTGTGACCGGCGACGTGTCTCCCGGAGTTATTTCCGGGTTCCCGGGCTCCAGCGCTGTGATTGGGGCGGAGCCACGATGACGTCGCGCACGCGCGGTCGAGCGAGAAACCGATCGCGTCACGGCTACTGATGACATTGGCACGCGTGGATACCGTGAATATCTCCTAAACCAGGGATCTCCAAACTAGAGCCCTCCATCTGTTGCGGAACTACACGTCCCATGAGGCATTGTAAAACTCTGACATTCACAGACATGACTAGGCATGATGGGAATTGTAGTTCCTGAACAACTGGAGGGCCGTAGTTTGGAGACCCCCCCCCTGTGACCTAAACTGTGCAAGTTTAGGAGACATTCAAGGTACATACAGGTAAGTCTTCTTATAGGCTTACCTGTAGGTTAAAGTGGTGTAACAGGCCTACCGTCAAATGGCGGTGGGACGCTTGCGGCTCTCATTCTGGACGTTGCTAGGACATGGCGCCACCCCCATCTCTGTAAAGAGCCGCGGCTCTTTAACCGCCTTGCCGACCGCCCCAAAGGCGGCACCCCAGCGCGAATCGCCGTAGCTGTACGGCGGGGAGCTTTAACCTGCCTGGCGGTTTTCCCGAGTGTGGCTCGGGGTTAAAATTCAGGACCGTTAGCGGTAACCCCCGAGCCACACTCGGGATTGCATTGCGGGATCCTGGAGGAGGTTACTTACCTTGTCCCCAGGATCCTGCGATGTCCCCCCCGCTGTGTCTGCGGGCTCTGTCCTCCTCCCGAAGCCTCTCTGTGCCGGGCTCCGTTCTCTGCGAGCGTCACGACACGCGTGGGGCGGAGCCTGGCGGCAAATTCAAAAAAGTGAAAATACATAACACATACAGTACACTGTAATCTTACGGATTACGGTACTGTATGAAATCATTTCACATCCCTCTTGTCCAGTGCCCTGCATGCATTTTTTTTTTTTTTTTTATGCTATATATAATATATACTGTTCTTTCTGCCTGGAAACTGGAGATTGTCCATAGCAGCTAAAAAGTGTCCCTTTACGTCAAAAGTGGTTTTAGACCAGCTAGAAAACAGCGATAGTAAATTAGAATCACTTGCAGAATTGAGCGATAGTGAATTGTGGGGAAATTAATTTTATTATTATTAAATTATTATTTTTTATTATTATTTATATTTTTTTATTATATTATAATTTATTATTTTGTGTTTCAAACTTCATCATACCCGGGATATCTACTAGACTCTCGTTTAGACAGATCAAAGTGCGTTATTGCTAAGAATTACAGGCCTACAATATAAAACGCAAAAATTTCTATGCAAAACAATTGTACCGCTTTGAGGCGCGAAAAAATCTGACATAATCATACGGGAGGGGGAGGTTACGGAGTATAGGGGCGCGCAAGCGACGTAGGAGCTTGTGCCCATCGCCGGCCCCCGGCTACTCGTGATCGCTCCTGAGAAGGTGAAGAACGGAGATCTGTCAATGTAAAGATCCCCGTTCTGTCAGGGGGTGAGGAGAGCAATCTGTTGCTCCTACTGCTTAGGAACGACGATCGCTCTCCTCCCCTAGGCCGCCCCCCACAGTTAGAATCACTCCCTAGGACACACTTAACCCCTTCATCGCCCCCCCTCGTGTTAACCCCTTTTTTTTTCCAATGACATTTATACACAGTAATCAGTTGCTATTTTTAGCTCTGATCGCTGTATAAATGTCAATGGTCCCAAAATAGTGTCAAAAGTGTCCGATCTGTCGCCGCCATCACTAGTATAAAAAAAAATAATAAAAATGCCATAAATGTATCCCCTATTTTGTAGACGCTATAACTTTTGTGCAAACCAATCAATATACGCTTATTGCAATTTTTTTTTTTTTTTTTTTTAATTAAAAAGCTGAAAATGGCCTGGGCAGGAAGGGGGAGAAAGTTCCCAGCAGGCAAAAGGTTAAACACCACAGAGTATTGTTGCTGACCATGTCCATCCCTTTATGACTACAGTGTCCTCATCTTCTGATGGCTCCTTCCAGCAGGATAATGCTCCATGTCACAAAGCTCCAATCATCTCACCACTGGACAATGAGGTCCCTGTACTCCAATGGTCTCTTTTAAACCCTCCCCCCCACGCCGTGTTTTTCACGTTTTTTTGTATTGGTGGCAAAATCAAGTCCAATCAGTGGCTTTGCCTAGGCGGAGATGATGTCATCGGTCTCCTCCCCCTTCAGGGATCAGATTCAGCATTATAGTCCAGGTGACTCTGGATGAGGCCTGAACACAGATGGCACCGTCCTTCTGGAGAGGAAAGCAGATGTAGGCGGTGTCGGAGGGTGGGCTGTGATCTCGGTGGGGGGGAAGAGATACACTGACACCTCCAGGAACATCCATCAACCTAAAGAGGAACTCCGGACCCTCGGCTACAAACACAGATCCAAGATGTAGATTAGAGCCGCTTCACCCCCCACAATGTCTGATATCTGTAAATGTGCCAATACCCCTCCCCCTCCCCTCCCCCCACCTCCTCCATAAACTGATCAGCCAATCAGCTGCTGAGCTGGTGATTACAGGGAGTGACTGCAGTCAGTTTTCTGTCCTCATCATAAATCTTTTTATTTTCTCGGGTTATACCGCCCCCTACAGGAGGACCGGACACCGACACACAAAGATGTAGCCCTGTCCCCCCCCCCCATGGATGGGACCCCGGCAGGGGAATTATAAAGGACCCCCCCGGGACCCCCTGTATGTTCTAGAGGAAGTTCCTGGTAAATGATGAGCCAATGCCGGCAGCTCTGGACCTGAAGAGCGATCTGTGGGGGGGTCACTTTTTACCAGAAGAGTTTGGACATCCGCCCCACATAGGACCCGCCCTGAAGGTGACTTCCAGCCTATCCCTGCCATGGACTCACCCTAGTGCCCGCCCCCTGCTGGAGGCTGGTGACTGGAGCTCCTCCCCATGGCTGTGATTGGCTGAGGTCAGAGCGTACCTTAACCCCTTCCTGACCAACATCCGACGTCTATAAACGTTCCACATCGG